>NW_021025046.1:163694-282052 GCF_004153795.1 Camellia sinensis | reverse complement strand
TTGATGGCCATCATTACTGTTCGGTCTTTTAAGACCTACTGTTACTGTTATGCTAATGGATGTACCACATATGACTGTTTACTGTACTGAACAACTGAAATACTGATTGAATTGAACTGTTTTCATTACTGTAAGGACATTCATTCTTAACCTTTTTATGCATTACGTTATTCACTGGGTTTTAGCTCACTGCTCATATATATATATATATATATAGGTGTACAGGCACCAGACCGCAACTAGAAGGGTCAGGGTAAACTCCAGTTTTGTCGAGCCAACCTATGTGCCTCAATGCGAGGTTCCGAGCCTATCAAGCTACGGCTTAGGGGTGTTTTTAATTTCCCTCTCTGTCTCTGTATCTGTTTTGTTTGACTGTATAAACTGTTATGGTACTGTTTAATAGGGATTAGGTCCCTGAACTGAATGATTGTATATATGTACATACTGTTTGTCACTGACTGCATATATGTGTGAATAAGTCTTTTGCCTACAGACTGTCACAGCTCATTGGACATTGTTTATTTACTGTATTGGCTTCCGCCAGGCCCTTGTACTCTGTTTTACTGTATTACTGTTAAGCAGGCCTTCGGTAATCTCGGATTACTGGCCGGTTACAGTGCTAAACCCATAGGGACGAGTTTGGGTCGTGACAGAGTGGTATTAGAGTGATACTTACCACGAATTATACCGCACACACGTGTCCAAATGAGCTATAGGATGTCCTAGAAAAGCGATTAGGGCATTACATGAGCATGATAAGTGTGTGGCTATGACATGACTGAATTTATGCTAATGTGTTAATCTGTTTAAACAAATGACTGCCTATGTTGATAACTGTTATAACTACCTATAGTGAAATGGATAATGCAAGAACTGCAAATGAATCTGAATCCTCGTCTTCTGAGGCAAGAATGACAAGACTAGAAAGAATGATAGAACTAATAACTGAAAGACTAGATCAACAACAGAATCAACAGCCCCCACCTCCTCCTCCGGTACAGCCGAAACAGAATGTGAATGTTAATGATGGGGACATAATTGCTCTCACCCAAAAGTTCAGTAAAATGAAACCGCCATTTTTTCAGGGAGGCCTTGAACCGTTAAAAGCTGAAGCATGGGTTCTTGAGACTGAAAAGTTATTTGAAGTGTTTCCGTGCTCCGAAGCACATAAAGTGCTATTGGCCACCTTTACTCTACAAGAAGAAACTAGAAGGTAGTGGATGCTTATCCGCGATGATAATACTGTAATGACTTGGGCTCAATTCAAAGGAGCCTTCTTTGAAAAGTACTTCCCTCAGTGTGTTAGGGACAGAAAAGTGACTGAATTTGAATAGCTGAGACAGGGCACAATGTCCATTGCAGAATATGAAACAAAATTTACTAAACTTGCCCGTTATGCACCGCACATGGTGGACACTGATTATAAGAAGGCTAGAAAGTTTGAAGGCAGCCTTAATGTTGCAATACTGGACAGAATAAATGTTCTGAAATTACCGAATTATGTAAATGTTCTTGACTGAGCTTTGATGGCTGAATCGAACATCGAGGCACTGAAAACTGAAACACCAGCGTCTGAATGGCGTGGTAAAAGGTAGGGTTTTAAATTCAAGAAAGGCAAGCATAACCCATTGAACAAGAAACAGAATACGGGGCCAACAACTAGCCCCAGCCAAGGGAGTGGTTTCATACCACCCTGTTTTGAGTGTGGCAAGAAGCATAAAGGGGTCTGTTACAAAATATCTGGAGCTTGTTACAGGTGTGGCAAGGTGGGCCACATGGTTAAAGATTGCCCCTCTGCTCCACAAGCCAATAGTAAAGCTGCACCAAGCGTGGTAGCATCAACTGTTGCACCAAAACCGAACCCCAAAGCTACCGGGAAAGAGCCTATGAGGCAGAGCCGAGTGTTCGCCCTAGTACTGGGAGACGTACAAAATACTGAGACCGTTGTGTCAGGTATCCTCTCTATTTGTACTCAAAATGCATATGTACTGATTGATTCGGGGTCTACACATTCGTATGTATCGCATGCTTTTTCGCGAAAATTGAATAGACCATTAGAACCCATGAATTATCTGTTAGCTGTATCATCACCCGTTGGGGGGTCTATGACTTATGCATATATGTACCCTACTTGTGAAATTATTGTTGAAGATGCACATCTGTATATCGATTTACTGCCACTGAACATTAATCATTTTGATGTAATATTGGGAATGGACTGGTTAACGAAATACCATGCTACCATAGACTGTGTAATGAAACAAGTAATTTTCCGTCCACTGGGTTTACCCGAATTTGTCTTTAATGGGGTTGGAGTAATACGTCCTCGGTATTTGATTTCATCTGTGAAAGCTATTAAATTGATTAGAAAGGGGTGTAAAGGATATCTGTGTTATGTATTAACTGTATCTACTGATGATAATGCTAATGTGAACAGAATTTCCATAGTCAGAGAATTCCCAAATGTTTTTCTAGATAATCTGCCAGGGGATTTGATTGACAGAGAGATTGAATTCACCGTTGATGTGATTCCGGGTACCCAGCCAGTATCTGAAGCTCCTTACCGAATGGCTCCGACTGAATTGAAAGAATTGAAAGTGCAACTGCAGGAACTGTTAGATAAGAAGTTCATCAGGCCTAGTATTTCACCGTAGGGCACACCTATTTTGTTTGTGAAAAAGAAAGACGGCTCACTGAGACTGTGTATTGACTACCGTGAATTGAATAAGGTAACTGTGAAAAATAAATACCCATTGCCACGTATTGATGACTTATTTGATTAGTTGCAGGATGTTCAAGTGTTCTCTAAGATCGACCTCAGATTAGGATACCATCAGTTGAAAGTTAAATCAGAAGACATTGACAAAACTACTTTTCGAACGAGGTATGGACATTACGAATTTTTAGTTATGCCTTTCGGAGTTACCAATGCACCTGCTGCATTTATGGACCTCATGAACAGAATCTTTAAACCGTACCTTGATGACTTTATTGTTATATTCATTGATGACATACTGATTTACTCCAAAAGTGTAGAAGAACATGAACATCATCTGAGACTTGCCCTACAGACCCTAAGAAAACAGAAACTTTATGCTAAACTGTCTAAGTGTGAATTTTGGCTTGATCATGTTATGTTTTTGGGGCATGTTGTTAGCAAAGATGGAATTTTCGTTGATCCACAGAAAATTGAAGCTGTAGTAAACTGGCCTAGACCAACAAATGTAACAGAAGTCCGAAGCTTTTTGGGTTTGGCTGGATATTACAGAAGATTTGTCAAAGATTTCTCTAAAATTGCCTTACCGTTGACTCAGTTAACTCAGAAAGGGATATCATTTGACTGGACTGACCAAAGGGAATCAGCATTCCAAGAATTGAAAACTCGACTTGTAACTGCATCGATTCTTACCTTACTTTCAGGTACGGATGGTTTTACTATATTTAGTGATGCTTCTCATAAAGGTTTGGGATGTGTTTTAATGCAGAATGAGAGAGTTATTGCTTATGCTTCCCGACAACTGAGACCACACGAAAAGAATTACCCAACCCATGACTTGGAACTTGCCGCAGTGGTATTTGTATTGAAAATCTGGCGTCACTATCTATATGGAGCGACATGTGAGGTGTATACAGATCACAAGAGTCTGAAATACTTCTTCACACAGAAAGAACTGAACATGAGACAGCGGAGATGGCTAAAACTGATTAAAGACTATGACCTACAGATTTTGTACCATCTGGGAAAAGCCAACACCGTTGCCGATGCACTGAGCCGGAAATCGATTGGAAATTTAGCTTGTTTGCTCACCGGGCAGAAAGAATTGCTTTGTGACCTTGAAAAATCTGAAATTGAAATTGTTTTGCGAGAACAATGTGGAACAATAGCTGCTATTTTTGCTAAACCGGCACTGATTGAAGAAATTAAAGAGAAACAACAATCGGATGACTTCTTGAAGAAGATCATCGAAGAAAGGGAAACTAAACCAAGACCGGGTTTCAAATTTGAAAATAATGTACTAAAATTTCAAGAAAGACTGTGTGTACCGAATGATACTGAACTGAAAAGAAGAGTTCTGCAAGAAGGCCACAATTCAAAACTGTCTATCCATCCAGGGAATACAAAAATGTACCAATATTTGAAACTAAATTTCTGGTGGCCGGGAATGAAGAAAGAAATTGCTGATTTTGTATCAAAATGTCTTCATTGCCAACAAGTTAAAGCCGAACATCAATGACCCGCAGGCTTATTGCAGCCCTTACCCATACCGGAGTGGAAATGGGAACATATCACCATGGATTTTATTGTAGGATTGCCTCGCTTTAGTAAAGGTATGGACTCAATTTGGGTTATCGTTGATAGACTGACTAAATCTGCTCACTTCTTACCTGTTAAGACAATTTATAATGCGGACAAATTGGCTATACTCTATATTGATGAAATTGTTAGACTGCATGGAGTGCCTGTGTCCATTGTTTCTGACAGGGATTCGAAGTTTACATCAAGATTTTGGCAAAGCTTACAGACTGCATTGGGTACTGAATTGAGACTGAGTAATGCTTATCATCCTCAGACCGATGGCCAGTCAGAAAGGACCATCCAGACTCTGGAGGATCTACTGAGAATGTGTGTCCTTGATTTTCAGGGAAACTGGGAAAGCCATTTGCCTTTAGCTGAATTCGCCTACAATAACAGTTTTCATTCGAGCATTGGTATGGCGCCTTTTGAGGCATTGTATGGCAGAAAATGTGGATCCCCGATTTACTGGGCAGAAGTTGGAGATGGGCCTTTGCTTGGGCCCGAGATTGTATACGAAACGACTGAGAAAGTGAAACTGATACAGCAGAGACTGAAAACCGCACAGAGCAGACAGAAAAGTTATGCAGATGTCAGAAGACGAGACAGAGAATATGAAGTAGGTGATCACGTTTTTGTGAAAGTGACACTGATGAAAGGCCAGACTCGTTTTGGAGTCAAAGGCAAGTTAGCGCCGAGATACGTCGGACCATATGAGATTATTGAGAAAATCAATCCGGTGGCGTATCAAGTTGCGCTTCCTCCTGAAATAGAGCATATGCACAACGTCTTCCACATTTCTATGTTGAGGGACTACCTCCGGGATCCTTTCCATGTGATAGAGCCTACTCGTGTAGTACTGAGTAATGACTACACTTACGAGGAACGGCTTATTCAGATTGTAAACAGACAGATCAAGAAGTTGAGAAACAAAGAGATCCCGTTAGTGAAAGTCGACTGGCAAAACCACAGTGGCGTGTATGCCACTTGGGAAAGGAAGACGACATGGCTAAAAGATATCCTGAACTGTTTCCACTGAATCCTGTTTTCTTCCAAAACGAAGGTAACTCGAGTTTAGAGACTAAACTCTTTTTAAGGAGGGGAGACTGTAACAACCCTCACCACTGTTTACCGATAAACTACCGATTACTGCTAAACTGAGACTGATTATGAAAAGTAATTGAACTGATTGAAACACTGAACTGACTAATTGAAATCTGAAACTGATTGATTGACTGTATCTATTTAAATGCATTATCTATCTGTTTGACTGTTCGATTATCTGTTCATGTTTTTATGGTTAAATTGCAAATTGAAGGCCTTATCGGCGACCGAACCCAAAATCGATTAGTGTTTTATGATCAATTAAATTTATGCGAATTTATGGTGTATTTATCTGAAATGTGATTTGGTATGATTTAATTAGATTAAAATGAGCTTAATCCCACAAGTTGCATTATTTGTAGCCTTGCCATTATAGTGGGCCACTATGAAAACCTTGGTTGGAGCCTTATCACACTTAGACAAAACATCTTCTTCAGCCTTTTTGAGAGGCACAACCGACCAAGAGAGAGAGAGTGAGAGAATTGAATTCAAATTGGTGGCTTGCTTGAAATTGGAAGAATTGAAGAGATGATTGCAAAATTGAGCTTATATTCTTGAGTTTAAAGATTTAAGGTTGGTGTTTCACCCTCTCATTTGTGTATTTGAGTTGATTCTTGCATGCTCCTTGAGCCTCTAGTGATTTGGGTATAGAATTGGCTTAATGTGTTTAATAGTAGCATAAATCATGCATGCATGCTTATATCCTATCATTTTGAGGTTGAATACATAGAATTTGGTACATGCATGTTCATATTTTTGCATTGGACCATGAACTCATCTTGGTTTTGAAGGAATTGGCTCATTAGAGCAAGTATTGGAAGCTTTGAATTGGTTTAAACTCATGCATGTTCAATTGAAGTTATGTTCTTGAGTTTTGGTTTGAAATTGAGTTGAATTGATCTTCCTGTGGGGCTTTGATTTTACAATTGAGCTTTGAATCATGTTAAACTATGAGTTTTGATGTGTTTTCCAGCAAACTAGCCCAAGAGGATCGAAATTTATGTTTTAGAAGTTGAATTTGAGTTTGAGGTTCAAATCTGGGAATTCCAGATTTTGAACTCACGCTCGAGCGGGGTGACTGGCGCTCGAGCGTGAAATTCGTGCTCCTAATACTTTGCACTGTTTTGAAGTCCGCTCGAGTGGAATAATTGAAGCTCAAGCGGGACATTGTGTCTTATGCTCGAGCGGGTGTCGAGCACCCAATCGAGCGTGATTTTCATCTATCTAGCACTTTTGACTATTTTGCAGAACGCTCGAGCGGGTAAGTCTACGCTCGAGCGGAAACCTTTGTCTGCATGTTCGCTCGAGCAGAGTAACGTACACTCGAGCGTGACCCTTGTTTTCTGAAAATTCTGAAAATGCTTTTAAAGTGCATCTTTGCATCCTCATCTCATCCTAGGCATTATTAGGCCTAGTTTAAGGCATCTTAATGAGGATATAGATATAGAACCATACCGAGGCAAATTGGGGATTAAGTTATTATTTTTCCAATTGTGTAGCCTAGTGTGTGTTCAATCTGTAAACTGTGTAGGGTTGGCGACTGGGGACGCGCTCTAGCTTTACTGTAGCCCAGAACTCTGTGAGTAACAACTGTGTAAAGATATGTTCAAAATGATTATCTTCTGAACTGATACTATTAATTGAATGAATGTATGTCCTATATTTTGAATTGTATTGTGGCATCCTTAGCAACTACTGTTTACTGTTACTGTTACAGAGATCTTTGTCGGTTCCCTTGTTGGAACCACTACTGTTTACTGATAGATGGCCATCATTTACTGTTCGGTCTTTTAAGACCTACTGTTTACTGTACTGTTATGCTAATGGAGATACCACATATGACTGAATGACTGATATACTAAATTAACGAACTGTTTTCATTACTGTAAGGACATTCATTCTTAACCTCTTTACGCATTACGTTATTCACTGGGTTTTAGCTCACTGCTCATATATATATGTAGGTGTACAGGAACTAGACCGCGGCTAGAAGCATCGGGGTTAAGCTCCAGTTTTGTCAAGCCAACCACTGTGCCTCACTACGAGGTTCCGAACCTGTCAAGCTAAGGCTATGGGGTGTTTTAGTTTTTCCCCTTCTGTTCTGTTTTGTAAACTGTAGACTGTTACCGTACTGTTTAATAGGGATTAGGTCCCTGAATTGAATGATTGTATATATGTACATACTGTTTGTCACTGATTGCATATATGTATGAATAAGTCTTTTGCGTACAGACTGTCACAGCTCATTGGATATTGTTTATTTACTGTATTGGCTTCCGCCAGGCCCCTGTACTCTATTTTATTGTATTACTGTTAAGCAGGCCTTCGGTAATCGCAGATTACTGGCCGGTTACGGTGCTAAACCCATAGGGGCGAGTTTGGGTCGTGACACCGGTCCTCAGAGAAAGTATCCTTTCTAAGTTACTGGGTTTCCTCCGAAGCTGCTACAACCCTTGCCTGTATCCAAACACTGCATCCGGACACCTTTACCGCCTTTAATGTCCTTGGGTCAATAGCTCAGACGGCACTGCTGGAGGCACTTGCTGGCTTTATTCGTGACCTTGCCACCAAGCAGATCCTGACCACTCCCAGTAAGTTCATGGAGAGTGTTGAGGCCAATCTGAGTGGCTTTGAGAGGAGTGGTTTTAACCTATCATGGATGAGGGCTAGGCTCCAAATGGTCGACGGCTTCTTTGAGCACACCGACAATGTGGCGATTATTGCGTCCTTAGAGAAAACTATTAAGGAGTGCGGGGGTGCCCTGGAGTAGCACCGGAAGAACCTGGCTCAGCTCAAAGAGAAGGACTTTGCATTGGTTGCCCAGTTGCCTCAAGATGTAACTCTGATGGACTCCGTTTTGAAGGGTTTGATTTGATGTAACTTTGTGACTTTGTTATGGTTTCTTCCGTTTTTCTTTTATTTTTGTTATTGCATCGCACTTGGTGCGTCTTTTCTTCTCTTTTTTTTTTCTCTTCTTCATCATAACTTCTTTTTCAAACACTGTAATCATGTTCTGGAAGTTTAACTTTAATGAAAAAGTATGAATGCTTAGTAATACTCTTGAGTTTCATTTCATTGCTTCCCTTACATTACATAGCTTCTAAAGATAAGGCAAACTCTTTACAAGTGTAAAATTTCATTACGACTAAGATTTTACAAGGATAAACTTTCACTAAGTATAGAAAACTTTCCTCACATTAAGTGTATATAAGAGTAACATGTTTACTGAGTATACGACCCTTTCTTTACACTTTGCTTTAGATGTATTAACAGAGAAACTTACAACTCTTTTTTTCAAAAGAAATTAAGGAAAATATTCTTTGACATACGTGGCATTAACAGGGCCAGTTCTGAATTCGTCATTTACTCTTGTCAACTTGTAGTACCCGTTGCCGCTTGCCTTAGAAACTTTGTAGGGACCTTCCCATATGGGTGAGAACTTGGGGATTGGTTGCCCCCGCATGATTGCATCCACTGTTTTCCATACTAAGTCTCATTCCTTGAACTTTCTGTGTTGAACAGATTGATTGTAGGCACGAGCTATGGATTGATGATACTTTTCCATTGCCTGTGAGTCCCGATCTATTATTTCTTCAGCTGCCTCTACGTCATTCTTCCTTCTGTCTGGAGCTAAGTGTGCTGACATAGCCATTCTTGCTGAGGGTACTGCCAACTCAACTAGTAACACAGCTTCGAACCCATATACTAGGGAAAATGGGGTTGCCTGAGTTGGCTTCCTTTTTGACGTTCTATGTGCCCAGAGTGCTACAGGGAGTTGCTTAGACCATGTGCCTCCTACTTCATCCATCATCTTACTCAGTATTCGGATGAGGGTTTTGTTGGTCGCCTCAACTTGTCCATTCCTTTGGGGATAATATGGACTAGACTTATGATGTTTAATTTGGTAGACATCCCGTAGTCTTCCCACATGGCGATTTACAAAAGGAGTTCCATTGTCAGACAACGTTACTTTGGGTATGCCAAACTTGCAGATCATGTTCTCTCTGATGAAGTTGGCTACCCCTGCCCCATCTGCCTTTCTCATTGGTATAGCTTCTACACACTCGGTGCTAACTTCGGTTGCTGTAAGTATCCATCTGTATCCGTTGGACTACTGCGCTATAGGACCTACCAAGTCAAATGCCCAAGAATGGAACGAATAAGGAGTCTTGATGTTGTGCAGTTCTACTGCTGGTGCATGTATCAGATTCCCAAACTTCTGACAGGACTGGCATCTCCTCACAAAGTTTTTAGCATCTTCTTCTATTGTTGGCCAGTAGTAGCCGAGGTGAATGAGATGTCCATATAACCGCTGTCCTCCTTGATGCTCTGTCTTGTGGGCTTCCCTCAGCACCTCGTTTGCCTCATCTTTTGATAAGCATGCTAAAGGTTCCCCTTCGAAGCTTCTTCAGTATAGCTTGCCTTGGTCAAGGAAGAAGCAGAGGGCTCGCCTTTTGGCTCTGATTGCATCGGCTTTATTTTCAAGCAGTGTGCCATTCTCAAGGTAGTCGATATATGGCTTCACTACTTAAAAAATGGGCTTCTTCTTCTTTAGGATAGGACTAACATTTTGCGTATTGCCTCTGCAATTCAATACTTTCATTTTCCATCTTTGGCCAGTAGTATCCTTGGCTCTATATCCGTCGGTATAGGCTGATATCTCCATCTCCACAAGACTTAGCATGGATCTGCTTAAGTTTGTCTGTTGCTTCTTGCCTACTGACGCACCTTGCCAGCAAGTTGTTGGGACCGCGAAAATACAACTCACTTCTGAGGAGTAAAAATGGTGCAAGTTCTGCTGGTCTGATTGCTCCCTGGCCAGTTTTCAATTGCTGGATTATATTTGCTTTTCACCCCTCAACATCTTGCTTTGCATGTTCTTCAGTTAGCATTGCTGGTGTTGTCCTTTTCTCGATGACGATGTCTATACTATTGTCTGGTATCTCCATTTTTGCCCCCAGTGTAGCCAAGGCATCAGGAAAACGGTTATGAGCTCGAGGGGTATGCTAGATTTGGACATTATCAAACTGAGCAAGCAACTTTTGGACTACAGTGCGATATGGGGCTAATAGAGGCTCCTTCAAGGCGAAGTCACCCATTGTTTGCTTGACAACTAACTTGGAGTCGCCCCAGATTCTCAACTTGCGAAGGCCATTCTTTTGGGCAGCTATCAGGTCCAGTATCAACGCTTTATATTCGACATCGTTGTTTGAACACTCAAAGTCGAGCTTATATGATAAATGGAACTTCTCTCCTGTTTGACTGGTTAGTGTGACACCAGCTCCACCTTTCCCAACTCTGGAAGCTCCATCAAATTTTAAGTCCTAATAAGTCTCAATTATAGCTGCTGAGACATGGAACTCACCCGGTATAGGTACCTCTGCAGGTTCATGTTCACTAGATGGGAACTGGGCCAGTAGGTCTACAAGTGCCTGGCTCTTAATAGCCTTAGGAGTGATACAAGCGATATCATATTCTGCTAGAGCCAAGAGCCATCTTATCATTCTCCCAGTTAGAGCGGGCTTGCTTAGCAAGTAGCGGACTGGATCACTCCGGGTCACAACCTGGATCGGGTGTGCCAAAAAGTAGTGGCGCAACTTCTGCGCTGTGAAGATTAAGGCTAAACAATGCCTCTCAATTGGAGTATATCGCGACTCGGCACCATTGACTTTGCGACTGATGTAATAGATTGGTTTCTCAATTCCATCTATGTCTTGGATAAGTAGGGCTCCAATAGACCGAGGAGTAGAGGTTTGGTACAGTAGCAGAGGTTTTTTAGGCTGTGGGGCATTCTTCGTAAGTGGTGAGGTAAGTGCTTTCTTTACCGTATCAAATGCCCATTGGTGTTCTTGCAACCATTCAAACTTGTGATTCCCTTTTAGCAGTGTCCCAAAGGAAAAAAGGTTATCTCAGCAAGGGCTGGAATAAACCTTCTGAGGTATGACACCTTGCCTGCGAATTTTTTCAAAGCCTTTTGAGAGTGTGGCGGCGGCATCTCTATGATTGACTTGACCTTATCCCCATCTACTTTGATCTCCCGTTGGTGCACAAGGAAGCCAAGGAACTTGCCAGCGGTAACTCCAAAGGCACACTTGAGAGGGTTCATCTTGAGGCAGAATTGGCAGCAGTGCTGAAAAACCTTTTCCAAGTCGCAGAGGTGCTGGTTTGCCTTAGTAGACTTGACCACCAGATCATCTACATATACTTCCACTTCATGATGCAACATGTCATGGAAGACTGCAATCATAGCCCGTTGGTAGGTTGCCCCCGCATTTTTCAAACCGAAGGACATCACCGTGTAGAAAAAATTTCCCAAGGGTGTCCTGAAAGCCATATTTTCTGCATCTTCTGGTGCCATTTTGATCTGGTTATAACTGCTGAACTCGTCTATGAAAGAGAACATCTGATGGCTCGCAGTTGAATCGACAAGTGTATCAACATGGGGCAATGGAAACTCATCTTTCGGGCAGGCCTTTATTCAGGCCGCGAAAGTCTACACAGACCCTGATCTGACCGTTCTTCTTCTGCACAGGAACAATATTTGCTAGCCAAGTTGGGTATTATATAGGCTCAATGAACTTGGCCCTTTGCAACTTTTCTACTTCTGCTTTAATCTTTGCTTCAAGATCAGGGTGATACTTTCGAGCATGTTGCTTGATTAGTTTAGAGTTGGGAAAAATGTCTAAATGATGAGTGACGAAGGATGGGTCAAGACCAGGCATCTCATCGTATGTCCAAGCAAAGACATCACTGTATTGCTTTAGTAGTGTTATCAATTTTGCTTTAGCTGTTTGAGCCATTGTAGCATTGACAAACACTGACTTGTTCTACCCAGGTAAGTCACTGAGGTTGACCTCAGCGAGTACCTCCTGTTGGGGTTTAGGCCTATCTTGCATGTATTCAGGGGTGGGCTCAAGTGTCTCCACCAATCCTTCTTGGGACTCACTTTCGTCATATTTATTTTTCTCGGGGCCATCCTTCCAGGGTATGAAGTTTGGCCTCCAAGACCATCATAGGTAGTAAACTGTCTTGCCGCCCTCGTGCACCTTGACAATCTTGAGCGAAGGACTCGTGGATTTGTTACTCCTTTTCTATCCACTATTTTCTGTAGTAGCCTCTACATCTCGAATGTCTTCTCACTTCGGCAATTTTACCCCTGCAATTTTACCCGTCCTTGGAGCTTCATCTGTTGACAACTCAGTAAAGAAAACTGCATCTGAATAGTGTGCCTTTTCTACTCCGAATGGCTTTTCAGATGCGTTTATAGTAACTGTGCGCTTTTCCAACTTTGCCTTCACACATTGGTGATAGCTGGATGGGATAGCCCCGTATCGGTGCATCCAGGCTCTGCCAAGTATCATGTGGTAGTTTGTATTTGCTTTAATCACATGGAATTTAGTCGCGGAACAAATCTCGCCAACTGCCAATCCACTACAACATGGCCCTTAGTGACCTTTTTCTCACCACCAAAATCGGTTACAGTAATGGGTTAGCGAACCATTCTAGACTTCAGGATGCTAGCCTTTGCGAAGGTGTCAGCGGTAATGATGTTTACGGATGTCCCACCATCGAGGAAAGCACGCTTGAACTCCACATCATTGATATAAGCTGTGACGAAAAGAGGGCGGTTATGGAAAAATTGGTATGCTCTGTCTGCCTCTGAAAAGGTAATGGCCCCATAATCTTCCTGGATGCGCCGAGGCACATATTCCTTGGCCTCAGCAACTTCAGCATGGTGCACTTCAGAGATGCTGATGAGAGCCTTTGTTGCTTCCATCCTGGCAGCTTGGCTTAGCTCCAATTGGTCAAAGATGGTGCGAAACTTAACAGAATTTTGCAAGGCTTAAGCATGAGTATCCTCTGCGAATTTCACCTCTGCAGGTGCTGTTTCAGGAAGTTGGCCAGTTGTAATTTCTTCTAACTCATCATAGTAGGACACCATGTGCACTTGAGCGCGCACAAGCCCAAGGTAACTGATCATGTGTACATTTTTTCCCTTCTCCTTGTGGATAGGATAAGGGTTCTTTCGTACGTCACGGTTACCGGCATCTTTGAACTTTAGCTAATTCGCATTAACTTTCTTTTTGAAGATATTTTTTAATGTCCAACAGTCCCTGGTAGGGTGTCTGCTGGTTCTGTGATAGACACAGTAATCTGGGCTTTCTTTATCCTTCTTGGTTGGAGTAACCTCAACCGGACGTAAAGTAAGTTCACCATCAACGACCCATTCTTTAACCAAGGCCTTAACGTTCTCAAGGCTGCAAGGATATGGATTCCTGTCTTCATAACTCTTCTTCTTTCGAGAGGACGAAGCCTCTGCTTGCTAGCAGCTCCCTCCTATGGAGGTTACTGCAAAAACTCTACTACTGCGGGAGTAGCGATGGCCGTCACGAGATCTGTGTAAAGGACCAGTGGTACTAAGATTTCTAGCTGCCTCAATCAAGGCAGAAAAGGTAGGCAGATTATGGTTCACCAAGAAAATCTTGTAGTTGCTTATGGCACGCTCCACACATATGCTGACTAAGTAAGCTTCATCCATTGGTTCATGACAGTCAATAGCCTTGTCTTGGAACCACTTAACATAGTTCAGTATATCTTCACCTTCTTTTTGGATGTCTTGCCCAAGTGTGAGGGTTGTAACTTTCTCCTGGACTTGGAAGAACTTCGTATGGAACTTGTTCACCTTCTTCTCCCAACTCTTGATCGAGTTGGGAGCCAAGTTCACATACCAACTGTAAGCTCTTTCAGTAAGTGATTTGGAGAACTCCCGAAGGCGCAGAGAATGGTCACTGCCATGGACACCAAGAGTTTCAATGAACCTGACCATGTGTTCTCTGGCTTTGCCTTGTTTTCCATTAAACTTAATAAACTTGGGCACCGTATACCCAGTTGGGTAGGGCATGGTCAATATCTCTTGAGAGTATGGGGGCTTTACATCTAGGTTTGGGAGAGATGGCAGTTGTTTCTTGCTGCGCTCTTGCTCGAGCATAGCTTGTACATCGGCTAGAGTAACAAAGTGAGTGGGTTGCAATGGTCCAGTTTGCTCCTGGGTAACTGAACCGGCTGCTGTACCATTTGCCTGAGGTACCACCAGGGGCACCTGGATCGGAGCCTGAACCTTAAAGAACAAGTTAGGCGCTGGGTTTGGGACTGCTGCAGGTGTGGGTGCCTGCACTAGAACTGGTTTAGCAGCTATGGTCATAATGGCCTCAATGAGAGTTTGCAAAACTGCCAGGATCTCCCTCTGTGTACTTGGAGTGACTGAACTGCCTCAACCACAATACCGTGGTCATGGTCTTCCACATGTGCTGCTCTACCATTGGAAGAGCCTTGCTGCCGTGGGGGTTGTTGAACTTTTTCCTCAGCCATCTTTTTTAGTGAAGTATTTAAGCCACGGCGGGTATGAACCATCAACAAAGCAGCCTCCCCAGCAGAGGCGCCAGAAATATAGGGGGGTTCTAGATTAAAGAGGTGATTAGAGAGGCAAAACTATGCTAATGGTCCAATAATGGTGGAAGTGACTTGAGAACGAACAACAACAACTATCTGGAAATTAGAGAGTATGTAACTGGGCGAGGGTGAAGCAAGTGGCTCAAGAAGAAGTGTATGGCAGTACCAAATTGGGCAGCATCTCTCCCAAATTCCCAAAATTCCTTCCTGAACCTTGGGAAATGGGTTATATTTATAGGCTTTTCTTTGGTGCCAAGAAAACACCAAGTGGCCAAATAGAGAGAAGACATGTGTCCTAGGGGATCACATAGAATATTTTGCCTTGAGCCACCAGGCTGAAGGTGCCACGTGTCCCTCTGCATGTACTATGTACTATCTGTTTGCCTCCGCAACTACCTTTTTGAGCCTTGGCAAGTGTAGTTGCGACGGGAGTGTTTGACGCTGTAACTCCCTTTTGGGCCTTAGCAAGTGCAGTTGCGGCGGGAGTGTTTGCCTCTGCACTTGCCTTCTTAGCTTGAACCTCAACAAGTGCACTTGCAGCGGCAACGCTGTAACTTCCTTTTGGGCCTTAGCAAGTGCAGTTGCGGCGGGAGTGTTTGCCTCTGCACTTGCCTTCTCAGCTTGAACCTCAGCAAGTGCACTTGCAGCGGTGAACTTCGCCGCTGCACTTGCCTTCTCAGTTCTACTTGGCCAGCACATACATTCTCAGGACTCCATTAGTCTGCCATCAATTGCATTCGTGGTCATCTCAGCGAAGCCTCCACCCTTAGCCACCTAACCACAAACTCCCTAGCTTCCTAGGGCGAAGGCCACAGCTAAGCCTGCTATCAACCATGCTGTACCTTAGTACCAAGCCCAAGGGGGCTTTCTTAGTCCTGTCTGTGCGACCAAGGCGAGTCCATGACCTGGGTAATGGAAAGGGAGTCCTTTATGCTCGGGCTACCCTACTCCCATCTTCGCGGGGTTTGTAATGGCCCCAAAACATGTGTCATATTTATCAGTAATTAATTATGTGTTTATGCGAATTAATTGAAGAATATCTGTTTAAATTAGAAGAATATCTGTTGAGATGAGAACTTTGGGACTGAAATTGATGACCGTAATGGGTTTGGAAAACGAAATTGAACACGCCTATGTGATACCGGGAATTTTTAGAACCCGTTGGGACGATAAATTGAGGACTGAATTTCGTTTGATTCGTTAAGCCTCGTTTGGCTTGAGTTTATGGCACAATTTTATAAATATGACTTAAGATAAGGATGTTGACCTATGTTTGACTCAAAAACAAAAGAGAAGAAAAATCTGGAAAGGAAAGGGAGAGAGCATTCGTGAGAAAGGGAAGAAGAGGAGGAAAAAAAGAGAATCAAGCTAAATCTTCCTCAATTAAGGAATCAAGATTAAGATCCTCTCTAAATTCTTGAAGTAAGGTTGATGCATCAATGATCTCATGTTAAATAAGTGGATTGAAGGGGAAGTTATGTTTGATTTGAGCATGCATGGCATAAATTGATGATTTATGTTTATATTTGGCATTTTTGAGGAAGAACCTCCATGGATATGAAGAAATAAAGCTTTTACATGAATAGTTATGATTCTTCACCTCAATTCATGGTTATTGAAGAATATCTGTTTGAATTGGAAAAATATCTGTTAGAACTATAACTTTGGGACCGAAATTGACGATCGTAATGGGTTCAAAAAACGAAATTGAGCACGCCTATGTGATACCGGGAATTTTTAGAACCCGTTGGGACGATAAATTGAGGACTGAATTTCGTTTGATTTGTTAAGCCCCGTTTGGCTTGAGTTTATGGCACAATTTTATAAATATGACTTAAGATAAGGATGTTGACCTATGTTTGACTCAAAAACAAAAGAGAAGAAAAATCTAGAAAGAGAGAGAGAGAGAGAGAGGAGAATTCGTGAGAAAGGGGAAGACGGGGGAAAAAGAGAATCAAGCTACATCTTCTCCAATTAAGTGCTTAAGGTAAGAATTTCTTCTCTACTTTCTTGAAATATGGTTGAATCATCCTTAATCTCATGGCAAGTAAAAGGATTGAAAGGGGAAATGTGTTTAATTTAAGCATGCATGGTATGAATAGATGATTTATGTTTATATTTGGCATTCTTGAGGAAGAACCTCTATGGATATGAAGAAATGAAACTTTTACATGAATAGTTATGATTCTTCACCTCAATTCATGGTTTGATCTTGTACATGATGCATGTGGGTTTTGTTAAGAAGTTGTAAGGTCTAAATCAAGTGGTTTTCAAGTGTTTTGGGACTTGGGTTTCATCACTTTGAAGTTGTTTTGGGCAAAGGAGGAATTGAAGCTTGAGAAGAGTCCAGAATTTCAGATTTCGCGTGGTCCGCTCGAGCGGAGGGATTCCCGCTCGAGCGTGAAAATCGGCCTCCCAGCAGTTTTGGATTTGTGCAGTCCGCTCGAGCGGACAAAGTGGCGCTCGAGCGGGGGGGGGGGACTTATTTCAGGAAATTTTGAGAAGTTGAATTACATGATTTTCACATGTCATTTGCATCATTTAGCATCTCATAATCATGAAATAGAGTAAAGAAAAGATAGAATGGCATGAATTAAGTGATGTAATGATAATGTGTATTGAAGAAATGTGTTATATGTTGATAATTGTAGGTCAGGAGGCGAAGATCGTGCAACCGGCTTTGGAAACCCACTGTGAGTAACATTTCTGTAAAGATATGTTAGTATGATCTATGTTTAAAAGTGCTACGTTATGCTATGGTTTTGAAATGATAAATGTTTTCTGTGAACGAATGTCCAGTTTGCGAATCTAGTATGGCATCCATAGATAGTCCTAAGTAGACCAGTTTACGAGATCTCGGTATGTGTTTAATCGGTGTCCGGGACCGGTTACTCTAGTCGTTGGACGACAAATGTTATGTTCTATGGAGTATGCCATTATGTATGTTCTGATATGAGATGATTATGCTTATGGATGATTTATTTTATGGTATATGAATGTGGAATCCGTTCACTACCCCTTTACGTTAATGTTACTTGCCGAGCTTTAGCTCATTGTTTGTATATATGTATTTATAGGTGAGCACTCTGGGAGTCAAGCCTAGGCGGGGTCCGAGCCGAGCCGCCGTTTTGAAGCCTACCCGGTGTTTTGGTGCCTCCGAGTTGGGGCTAGGCCTAGAAGGCCGTTAGGAAGCTTGGTTTTGGTTGTGCATGTGGCGTGAGCCTATGTTTTGTACATGAATTTTGATTATATGCGATGTAATGTAGTGGGTAAATTAACATTTTTGGCATGTAAATATTTGTTCATATATATGCACAGCTCTTTGGACTTATGGTATTTCGTCTTTGCTTCCGCTAGCCCGAATTATTTACGTTTTGTACAGGAATGCGTTTGGTAATCTTGGATTACTCGTGACAGAATGGTATCAGAGCGCACGAGTTAATTTACTCACACACGTGTCCATATGAGCTGTAGGGTGTCCTAGAAAAGAAATAGGGCATGGCATAAACATATGTGCATGTGTGCGTGTGTTTTTGAATATATAAAGAGACAAGAACTGTAAATGATGAGACAACAGAGGAACTATTATGTTGAGAATGAAATATTCTATCTGCTATGGGTACTAGAGACCAATGGAGAACACTAATGCAAGGAATGTAGATGAGTTAGAATCTTCTAATGCCAGAATAGATCGGTTAGAAAGAATGGTGGAAGCTTTAACTGGGTTGGTGAGACAACAGCAAGAGCAAAACCAACAACAATAGAGACAACCATTTCCGCCTCCTCCACCACCACCTGTGCAAATGGAACCGATTAATAATGATGATGTTATCACCTTGACACAGAAATACAAGAAACTGAAACCACCAGAATTTGCAGGGGGAATTGAACCATTAAAAGCGGAAGCATGGGTATTAGAAACTGAAAAGATTTTTGAAGTGTTTCCGTGTATAGATGTCTATAAAGTTTTGTTAGCAACATTTACTCTGACAGAAGAAGCTCGAAGATGGTGGATGCTCGTACGAGGTGAGAATAGGGACTTAACATGGGATCGATTCAAAGAGACGTTTTATGAAAAATATTTTCCACAATGTATGCGAGATAAGAAGATATCTGAATTTGAACAGTTGAAGCAAGACACTATGTCAGTAGCGGAATATGAGAGTAAATTTACTGAATTAGCCCGTTATGCTCCTCATATGGTTGATATAGATTACAAGAAGGCAAGGAAGTTTGAGGGTGGATTGCATGTTGAGGTGCTTGACCGGGTGAATGTTTTGAAATTAGAAAAATATGTTGATGTACTTGACAGAGCCTTGATGGCTGAAACAAATATTATGGCTTTGAAGACATCTAAATTAACAACCATGACTGAAGCGGAAAGTAAGAAATTCAAGAAACAGAAAGTAGAAACAGTTAGTGAATCCATGGACTCCATGAATGAAAATTTGACTTCAAAGTTTAGTGACAACACAAAAAGGGAAAGTGGTGGCAGTGTAGGTGTACCTACTTGTAGAGAATGTGGAAAGCAACATTGGGGTATTTGTCGCCGTGGAACTGGAGTCTGTTTCAAATGTGGACAAAAAGGACATATAGCTAAAGCTTGTCCACAAGTTTACTCAAGAAATGAAAGACCCATTGCTAGTGGAGTTAACTCAACAATGACACCAAAGACAACCGTAATATCTACTCCTGAGGGGAATACATTGAGGCAAGGAAGGGTTTTCACCCTAGTTTCAGAAAAGACACAAAATACTGGAAAAGCGAATACAGGTATGATTTTTATTATCTACTGTGATGTTAGCACTGTTATCTATGCGATGGCTATGTTACTTATGCGATGGAAAATATTGAACATGTGACTGTGACGGAACACATCATACGTAAATTAAGTTAAATCAATTGAAAGTGAACGACATGAAATAAATTGATTATGACTGTGATGAAACAAATTTACCTTTGCTATTCCCTTTGCTATGGATTGTTATATCGACGTTACTACCTTTGAATTAAACGCTATGGAACTTGTTAGCTGACTTCAGTATATGTAAAATATGTTCATTATGTGTTTGACTGCTATGACACTGCCTTCATTGTTATGGAATGGACATACAAACTACCTTATCATGCTGAATAACTGAATAGAACCGTGGAGTTGTTTCTGACTGAGCTTGTGCCTGGATAAGCAAAGTTTGGAGGACCAAACTTCTTAAGGTGAGGAGAGTGTAATGGCCTCAAAACATGTGTCATATTTATCAGTAATTAATTATGTGTTTATGCGAATTAATTGAAGAATATCTGTTTAAATTAGAAGAATATCTGTTGAGATAAGAACTTTGGGACTGAAATTGATGACCGTAATGGGTTCGGAAAACGAAATTGAACACGCCTATATGATACCGGGAATTTTTAGAACCCGTTGGGACGATAAATTGAGGACTGAATTTCGTTTGATTTGTTAAGCCCCGTTTGGCTTGAGTTTATGGCACAATTTTATAAATATGACTTAAGATAAGGATGTTGACCTATGTTTGACTCAAAAACAAAAGAGAAGAAAAATCTAGAAAGAGAGAGAGAGAGAGAGAGGAGAATTCGTGAGAAAGGGGAAAAAGGGGGAAAAAGAGAATCAAGCTACATCTTCTTCAATTAAGTGCTTAAGGTAAAAATTTCTTCTCTACTTTCTTGAAATATGGTTGAATCATCCTTAATCTCATGGCAAGTAAAAGGATTGAAAGGGGAAATGTGTTTAATTTAAGCATGCATGGTATGAATAGATGATTTATGTTTATATTTGGCATTCTTGAGGAAGAACCTCTATGGATATGAAGAAATGAAACTTTTACATGAATAGTTATGATTCTTCACCTCAATTCATGGTTTGATCTTGTACATGATGCATGTGGGTTTTGTTGAGAAGTTGTAAGGTCTAAATCAAGTGGTTTTCAAGTGTTTTGGGACTTGGGTTTCATCACTTTGAAGTTGTTTTGGGCAAAGGAGGAATTGAAGCTTGAGAAGAGTCCAGAATTTCAGATTTCGCGTGGTCCGCTCGAGCGGAGGGATTCCCGCTCGAGCGTGAAAATCGGCCTCCCAGCAGTTTTGGAAATGTGCAGTCCGCTCGAGCGGACAAAGTGGCGCTCGAGCGGGGACCTCTTTTTCAGGAAATTTTGAGAGGTTGAATTACTTGATTTTACCATGTTATTGACATCATTTAGCATCTTATAATCATGAAATAGAGTAAAGAAAGGATAATATGGCATGTATTAAGTGATTTAATGATAATGTGTATTGAAGAAATGTGTTATATGTTGATAATTGCAGGTCAGGAGGCGAAGACCGTGCAACCGGTTTTGGAAACCCACTGTGAGTAACATTTCTGTAAAGATATGTTAGTATGATCTATGTTTAAAAGTGCTACGTTATGCTATGGTTTTGAAATGATAAATGTTTTCTGTGAACGAATGTCCAGTTTGCGAATCTAGTATGGCATCCATAGATAGTCCTAAGTGGACCAGTTTACGAGATCTCGGTATGTGTTTAATCGGTGTCCGGGACCGGTTACTCTAGTCGTTGGACGACAAATGTTATGTTCTATGGAGTATGCCATTATGTATGTTCTGATATGAGGTGATTATGTTTATGAATGATTTATTTTATGGATATATGAAATGTGGAATTCGTTCACTACCTCTTTACTTTAATGTTACTTGCTGAGCTTTAGCTCATTGTTTGTATATATGTATTTATAGGTGAGCACTCTGGGAGTCAAGCCTAGGCAGAGTCCGAGCCGAGCCGCCGTTTTGAAGCCTACCCGGGGTTTTGGTGCCTCCGAGTTGGGGCTAGGCCTAGAAGGCCGTTAGGAAGCTTGGTTTTGGTTGTACATATGGCGTGAGCCTATGTTTTGTACATGAATTTTGATTATATGCGATGTAATGTAGTGGGTAAATTAACATTTTCGGCATGTAATGTATGTTCGTATAAATGCACAGCTCTTTGGGCTATTAGTGTTTTGTTTTCGCTTCCGCAAGCCCCGGTTATGTATGTTTTGTACAGAAAGGCCTGTGGTAATCTAGGATTACTGGCCGGTTACGATGCCAACCTTCTCGGGGTGGGTTTGGGTCGTGACAGGGTTGCCGCGGTAAGCTGGTATTTCTGGGCCTGCTATCAGCTCTAACCAGTAGATCTTAGGGCCTGCTATCAGCACCAAGTTAAATAAACTGTGGGGCCTGCTATCAGCCCTAGGTCAGTTAATCCCTTGAGGCCTGCTGTCAGCGCCAGGCATTAGTCTCAGAAGGAAGCCTCTCTCAAAGACTGCTATCACCTTGGTAAGATATCCCTTCTGTAATTTAGTTGCTGCAGTAGTCATTTCCTGTGACAAGTCCAGATGGCATGATCGAAGATATCAGAGATGGCGGCGCCGATAGAATGCCTCCGCAACTTGGACACTGCAAGTATTGCCTCAGCAACTTAGTTGCCTCGGTCTTCCCTTTCTTTCGGCAACTCCAGATGATCGTGACACCGACATTACTTGGAATGGCGGCAGCACTGAAGATACTTAGACTGGCGGCGCTGAGACAAAGTGCCTCAGCAACTCTGCCGCTACATATGTTCCCTCGGCAACTTCCAATGGCGACGGAACCGAAGTTAATAGAAATGGCGACGTTGAGACAAAGTGCCTTAGCAACTCTGCCGCTGCACATGTTCCCTTGGCAACTTGCAAATGGCGGTGGAACCGAAGTTAATAGGAATGGCGGCGCTAAGACAAAGTGCCTCAGCAACTTTGCCGCGCCACATGTTCCCTCGGCAACTTCATCGCTGCAGGTGTTGCCTCAGCAACTTGACTTGGGCATTTTTCCTCGCTGAGTCCATCTGGAGCCTTGGTGGGTCGGACCGGCCTCGGCCCACTTGTTGGCCCACGCTCTTCTCTTATCCCTGGTCGCCTTCTCAGGGCGATCTTAGTGCTTGAGTCTATTTAGTTTGGGGTTTAATTTCTGACCCTCTACAGATTTTAATTAACATACCATATTTTGATGGGTTGTCCATTCTTTCACCTTAACTAGTGTAGAGGTCGAAATTTGAATACAAAAATCCTTCTAATTGGCTTTCAAGTTTTTGAAGGACTTTGGATAAAGCAATATTGTGTAGCTTTACTCTTGTTGTCAACTCTTCTAGGCATTCACCAGAATTTTCTTGATTGAGTATTACTCTTGCAAATGGTACACAACCCAAAGGCCCTAAGCCAACATATCCAAATTTCCTCCCTCTTGTCTCATATATTTCCTGTTAAAATTTAAAAGTAAAATGAAAAATTATCCCAAAACAAAGACGAACTTTTGAATTTTTTAAAAATAGGGTTAAATACACAAATATTTAGTTACATTTTAGTGCCTAATCTTTTAATTGTTACTTTGCACCTTAAAGCATATCATATGTTACACTTTAGTCCATGACATTAAAATGCAAAAAACGGAAAATGCAAGAAAGTGCATACTTTAAAGACTAAGATGAAAGGGGAAAAAAAACACACAAACATATTTTATGAACCAAAGTGTTACAAAATACATATGTTTTTATACAGTGTGTAATTGGTCATTTTGATTTTGTCAAGGCTTCTTCCTATGAAACAGGTTCAAGATTTGTTGATTTATGTATTTCGTTGAATGTTCATGATTTAGATACTTTGTTGGTATGAATGATTCTTTTTAATTACAATTATATTAAATGGATTGGATGGAATATTTGTCTTCAATTATAGGTTTATTTTGTTAGATGTTGGCGACCAAGTTGTGGTTTTGCCGACCAAAATGTTGGTAGGCAAAATGGTACATTTGGTGACTAAATAATTAGTCGGTAAAATTGTTAATTTTGGCAATCAAAAAGTTTGGTCGTGGAATAGGTCTATTGCTGACTAAACTTTTAGTCGCGCAAATATTATTTTTCATGACTAAAGTATTTTAGCGACTAAATGGATTAGTCGCAGTAATGATATATTTAGCGACCAAAAATTTAGTCGGCAAATTCAACTTTTTCCCGACTAACAAAAGTTTGGTTGCTAATTACTTTTGCTGACCCTCAATTGACGACCAAAGTGACGATCAAAAAAATTGGTTGCGGATAACTTTTGCTGATTAAAAATGGACTTTTGCCGACTAAATTTTTTGTCGGCAAAAGTACGATTTCCTATAGTGTTTCTCAAGCATAGAAATTGTGAAATTTCACATTTTTAGAAATTGATTTTTTAGTTTTCAACATAATTTCATATCCAGTATTAATCATGTTTAATTCAACTTAACAAGTAGATCATAAAAATATAAATTTTATCAAAAATAAATTTGTCACCGTTGAAACTCTAAAGATCAAACTCACTCAATCCAAACAATGATGCAAAATATAATTAAAATTTTTTTATTTTCTAGACCAAAAAAATTTGGGAAGGAAAATACAAGAAAAGAAGAAAGGGAAAAAAAAAAAACTCACTTACAAAACATTTATTTTTCTCTCTCAAAGTACAAGGAGAATAATGAAAGAGGGTAGGAGAGCTTTTAAATGATGCTCGCGGAAAGCTAATGGTGTCGTGCACCGGGTAGCTCGGGCTTCGTTAAGAGATCGTCTTCCATTGAACTGGGTTGCAGATCTTCCTCCTACTCTATGACAATGATCTTCATTTTGCTTTTGCATCTATATATCCTAAAAAAAAAAAAAAAAAAAAACACATACAAAATAATTGACAACACCAAGAAGTTCACTTCTAACATCATACTTATGCTCTACATTTGTTTTTGTTCAAACAAAGCTTTCAAATTATACGACCTGTATTTGAAGTACCATTCCACATTAGACTCGCAAGTTGTTGATAAGTCATTTCAGTTGGATGACTAGCATCAAAGAACACATATTTACTAGCATTGCTACACAACTCGTACTCTTTCACTCCTCTCATCCCTCTGCAACTATTAATTACCCGATATGGACCAGAGCCACAACATGCACTTTTTGCTTCCTTGAAACCTTTCACAACATATAATCACGTCAATAAATATCTTTTCAATGTTGACTTTTTTGAACTTTTTCAGTTTCGTTAATTTTTTTTTTAGTGATTTTTTTTTTTTTGGGGTTGAAATTTACTATTTAGTTCCAGTCTTGACCAAAATTTTTAAAGGGAAGTTTAAAAAATAAAAATAAAAAAACAAAAATAAGTCAAATTTTGTTTTTGTAAGATTTTTTTAATAAATATCTTTTCAATGTTGACTTTTTTGAACTTTTTCAGTTTCGTTAATTTTTTTTTTAGTGATTTTTTTTTTTTTTGGGTTGAAATTTACTATTTAGTTCCAGTCTTGACTAAAATTTTTAAAGGGAAGTTTAAAAAATAAAAATAAAAAAAACAAAAACAAAAATAAGTCAATTTTTGTTTTTGTAAGATTTTTTTAATAATTTTTTTGATAAAATTTTACTTATTTTCATATTTTTTTTTCAAAGTTGACTCAATTTTTAAAAATTTTAAATTTTTTTTGCGCGTTACCTTGCATAGAAAGACAGAAGGTAACCTTCGCCACATTCACCTTCAAAGGCGATGTACAAGAATGGTGGCCTCTTACCCTGGAGAAATAAGATATTGTGACTTGGATAAGATTTTTGGAAGTATTCTATTAAAAATACTTTCCAGATTCACTGCGGGAACAAAAGGCGTTGGAATTCATACATCTAAGGTAAGGAACCATGACAGTGGTCGAATACGAGAGCAAATTCACGCAATTGGCTTGATTTGCGACATACATCATCCCCACCGAAGCTTGAAAAGCCAAGAAATTCGAAGTAGGATTGGATGCTGAAATCAAGTACATGTTGGAGGTTTTGAAACTACCAACCTATGCGGAGGTGGTAAATCGAGCATACATTGCGAAAAAAGGGATTAAAGCCTTGCGCTCCAGGGAACCGAGTCAAAGGAAGTGATTTTGGAAAAAAGATAACAGAAGATCTGGTGTCGCGCCTCCAAAGAGGGTAAATATGGGCACAACTAGTTCAACCGGTTCGAGCAACCAATGTTCTACGAACCCCAGAGATGGCACTATACCACTTTTGTCACAACCCAAACCCAGTTCCCAAAGGTTCGACGTTGTAACGAGATAATAAAAATAAAATAATACTAAAAAATTTATGTAGTAGTAGCGCAAGTGGATAATTTAAATAAATTAAAGCAAAATAAATGGGTACCAAAAGTTTATTAAAAAGGAAGATAGTCATTTGGGCTGTTTATTTTATAACACGAGTCCAATCAGAAATACAAATAGTAAATAAAAAAAAAAGAAAAAAAAACACTGCGATTTATCCTCCATCTTGATCCCACTAAATCTCGTCACCTGAAAGGAGTAACAACTATAAGCACATAGCACAGTAAGAAATATTATACTGTGAGTATAGGGGCACAAAATAGCCATGGATGGTTATTTAAGCTAAAATATTAACATAAAAAAAAAATTACCATTACTCTGATACCACTTATCGCGACCTGCTCCTCATACCCAAGGGTTAAGTATCGTGATGGTCAGTAACTGAAGTTACCTTCGGCCAATTCTTAAACAAATTACTAAACGTGAGCGGAAAAAAATATTTAAGTGAGGATACCAAAATAATCATTGGAGCTTCTATTTTTATAACAAAATTTACGGACCAAAATGTCGATATTTACATATGAAGAATAGAATTATAAATACTATAAAAGTACTCTATGTGTCTATTCCACATCCCTGCTTCTAAGACTCTCCAAAAGCTATTTCTGAATTGCCTTGTTTTTTAAAAATTGATAAACAACTATAAACACATGGCAGAGTGAGAAATATTATGCCAAGAGTATAAGAGACACAAAATAACCATGGATAGTTACGTAACTAAAATAGTTAAAATAACTTAGGCTGAACGAATAATCATTTAAGTAGCAAAACTGAGATTATATAAATAAATAACCATAATCACGGTATCGAACAGAACAAAATAGAGGTCATAGGAGTAACAGTCAGAACAAAAGTCAATGGATTCATGATAATACAGAGGTACGGACTCAAGAAGTGGCTCGTACGGATTCTAGAGGTGGCTCCCACAATAGTGTAGCACTTAGCTCCACACAGCACTTTGCTCTGTACAGAACAGAGGTCAATATATCCATGACAATAGAAGGCCGCAAGGTAAGAGGTGGCTCGTACGAATTCCAGAGGTGGCTCCTACAATAGTGTAGCACTTAGTTCCGCACAGAACAGATGTCAATATATCTATGACAATAGAGGGCCACAAAATGATCAATCAGAAGTCAATGGTTTATTTAAGTCCCCCAAGGCATGGTACTTTCGTGGTGGTATTTACAGAAAATAATTATTTATAAAATCATTGTCAAATAATTTCTAACATTTAAACAAATATATCCATGGGTTTCAATTTAAACAAATAGAGTTCAGAAAATAATCCACGTAATTAAAATATTAACATAACCATAAAACATAAATTATACAAAATAAATTATGGTAACTCAAAATATACGTAAAATATATTATGGTAATTCAAGACATATATAAAATATATTATGATAACTCAAGGTATAATATAACTCGTCTTAAATTTACTCTTAAATTATTCTGGGCTCACTCCCCGTTTCTAAGGCTCCTTTCCAACTTGAATAATGCTTTCTGCTACAGCCCTAACCCTAAGGCATACACATAGGTAATTTCCCTTAATGCCACCCGTCCTTGGCCCTTAATTTTACCTCTTCTATTGTCACTTGTTCGGGGCCCTTAATTTTATCTTAAAAAATCACCAAGGGCCATGTTAACCTTTGGCCCACCGAAAACGTATTTGGTTATTTATTTATTATTATTATTATTATCTTCTAACAAAATTCGATTCTCACACACCACCCTGCACTTCTATTACTCTACCACTAAAAAAATTAAGGATAAATTACAAATATACTTTTAAGATTTGTTTCAAATATGATTTGTCTTATATAATTTTGAAATTATATCTTACTCTTTAAAATTTATAATTTTATAATAAATGACCTATTTTATTAATAAATTATTAAATTAATTAACAATTTTTAATGATATTATAAATTTATTTTAATTAATAATTCAGATAATTTTATCATTATATAGGAGAACAATTAATAATTTAATTTTTTAATTAATTCTGTTAAATAAAAAAATTATAACAATGAGGTATTTGTAATTTTTGAAATTACAAATAGCAATCCGTATTTTAATATTATTTCAATAAGTATATTTGTAATTTATTCAAAAATTAAATTTCAGGATTATAGTAGTAATTTTTATTTATTTTTTCAAAATTAAAAAAATAAAAATAAAAATAAAAAGGGGGAGCATGGATTGATCCGCCGAAGGTCAACCCGTTTGGCTCTCTATGGTTAGCGAACCGCGGTCACATGGAAATGGTCGGTCCATGGTCCATAATTCGCGATCCTGAAACGTTTTTCTCCTGAACTCGTTGCTGCTGATTGCTGAAGACAACTATATTCAGGTACTATTTTCAGTAAATCTAGGTCATCCTGGTTCAAATTTGGATCATTACATACATCGTCTTGCATTTGTTTGATAAACAAACTTCCCTGAATCAACCGAGAAAATGGCAATATGTCATTTTCTTTTCCTTTTTTTCATTGTTTTGTTTATAACGTAAATCCTTATAAGAATCAAACAGAGGGCAATGTTTATATATTGGTTTGTTTGAGAAAACTTTGAAATAGAGTCAGGTTTGTTCTCTTGTAGCATATGCGAAATATAAATAAACATACACTTCGTACAATATTTTTACACTTTGTGTGTTTTGTAATTGGTTTTGAATTGGGGTGGTCAGAATACATAATAGTAAAAAAAAGTAATTGAAAATAGTTTTGAAAAAATTATAAACCAAACAAATTTTATATTTTAAGGTCTCAAAAATCATTTTCAAAATAAACCAAACACAACCTACAGTTCAGTTTGGATTATGAGAAATAATTATAAATAAGTGGTAAATTTTATAGATATTAATAATTAGAATAAATTGTAAATACATCTTTTAAGATTTATTTACAATACGAATTATTTCATGTGATTCTGAAAATTACATCTCGCCCCTTGAAGTTTATAATTTTATAATAAATGACTTATTTTATTAATAAATTATTAAGTTAATTAACAATTTTTAATGATATTATAAATTTATTTTAATTAATAATTCAGATAATTTTATCATTATATAGGAGAACAATTAATAATTTAATTTTTTAATTAATTCTGTTAAATAAAAAAATTATAACAATGAGGTATTTGTAATTTTTGAAATTACAAATAGCAATCCGTATTTTAAGCAAATTTCAATAAGTATATTTGTAATTTATTCAAAAATTAAATTTCAGGATTATAGTAGTAATTTTTATTTTTTTTTTTCAAAATTAAAAAAATAAAAATAAAAAGGGGGAGCATGGATTGATCCGCGGAAGGTCAACCCGTTTGGCTCTCTATGGTTAGCGAACCGCGGTCACATGGAAATGGTCGGTCCATGGTCCATAATTCGCGATCCTGAAACGTTTTTCTCCTGAACTCGTTGCTGCTGATTGCTGAAGACAACTATATTCAGGTACTATTTTCAGTAAATCTAGGTCATCCTGGTTCAAATTTGGATCATTACATACATCGTCTTGCATTTGTTTGATAAACAAACTTCCCGGAATCAACCAAGAAAATAGCAATATGCCATTTTCTTTTCCTTTTTTCATTGTTTTGTTTATAACGTAAATCCTTGTAAGAATCAAACAGAGGGCAATGTTTATATATTGGTTTGTTTGAGAAAACTTTGAAATAGAGTCAGGTTTGTTCTCTTGTAGCATATGCGAAATATAAATAAACATACACTTCGTACAATATTTTTACACTTTGTGTGTTTTGTAATTGGTTTTGAATTGGGGTGGTCAGAATACATAATAGTTACCAGAACTTAGAAGAATTTTCACATAATTTCCTAGTATTAATATATTGTCACAGCATTTCACATAGTTATCAGAAGATCCCTAGTATTGTCATGCGTTTTCTTTTCCTTTTTTTTTTTTTGGTGATTATTTTTCCATACAAACTCAATCACTTGGTAACCTTGCAAAATTTACAATTTCAGCACTTAAAACGTAGTAAACATAAATTGAATTTGTTTGCTAATTATCACTTGGAATGTTAAGTTTTTTATTTTATTTTTTATTTTTTTAAATATAGGCTAAAAATTTAAGTTATAGAACTCTTAATTATGAATGGTGAATGTTGAATTTTTAATCTATTATGATTATGCCACTGAGGTGCACCAACGTTACCCTACTAATGCCATCACCATTATTGTTACCACCACCACCACCACCACAACAAACCATCATCGTTGTTGCCAGCGTACCATCACTACCGCTACCATTGTCACTCTACTACCACCACCATCGCCGTCGCTACCCCCTCTACCTCAACCACCATTGTCACCATCACTCTACTACTACCATTATCGCCACAATGCCATAACTATCTTGCCTCACACCACCACCACTATGCTACCACCACAGCATTGTTATCAAATCACCATCACAAACATTGAGAGTGTAAGAAAATTTTAAAAATTAATAAATTTCAAATTTCAACTCTTTTACATACAAAACCACTTGATTAAATTTACCACTTAAATTTCATTAAATACCAAACAATTTTTCAAATTAAAAAATTCAACATTCAGTTTTCAGTACTTAATTTATAGTTTTTGGTTTTCAGTTTTATCAAACAACTAGTGTATGGATCATGTAACTTTTTTCGGCAGGACATTCTTGGATTTTTTAAAAGATGAGGAGCACAAGAAACCCATCAGAAGAATATTCATTCTATTGGTTGTTTTTAACTTCAGCCACAGGTGACGTTGCTTTGTTTAATTTAGCACTGTGCTCAGCAGTACCACTTTTAGAGGTTTCCATTACTTTCCCCCCCCTCCCTTGTGTGTAAAATGGTGGATTTGGTTCTTATGTCTAATATATATTATGCATTTTTGTCAGCTGTTTTGGTCCAGGCACTTGGAGTTGCTTCAATTGCAGTTCCGAGTTCCAACTGCTACACTCTTGACAATTCCAGTCACATTTATGATTTTGTATCCTACACATCGTAATTGGTTTGTAATTGCACTAGAAAAATCTAATTTGTTTGGTTATGACATGTACCTAACGGCTGGCATACACTTGTAAAGGAAAAGTGAATATTCGTTTCTGTTTTTAACATTGGAAATCTCCTGAATTTATCACTCATATATGATATTTGATCTACTGAAAGAGCTCAAATTGCCATAATTAAGATGGAGAGAACTTTAAGTACAGAATAGAATGTGCTTTTGTTGGATGGGTTCCATTTCCATATGGAATTTCGTAGTTTTTGTTGGACCTGTTGTATGGTCAGTCACACTAACAAATGATTTCCATTATGCTAGTGCCACCTGGTGGATACTTGAATGCCAGGTTTGGCTTGTAGAGCAATGATAGAAAAGAAAATAAATTGATTAAAATTATTTAGGAAAAAAGTCTTTTTTAAGCCCCTTTCCTTCTTTGTTTTTAACAGGCTCCAAATGGAGCCTAAATTTCTTACTTTTACTGGTCATTATTGATTACTTCATACGAATTTTGGAAATGATTATAGAAATTGTTTCTCCTTAATTTGTGGCTCAGAGTGGGTGGATTGGAAATCCATTTGAGTATGATGGGAAGGTAATGTCTCAAATGATAATCATACATCATTATTTTTTGAGTGTGAAACAATATGCAGAGTGTACTGATTGTTGGTACTGGTAATAATTTTCAAAGCTCGTCTATGGCTTTCTTTTTTTTTTCTTCTTCTTCTTTTTCATTTCAGGATTCTGACTTGGTGGTTCGATTTTGTAAAGATGTAGAGAGCAGATCACAAACGGTACTCACTATATTCTCAATTAAACTATCAGTGAAGTATACATGTATATAACTACATCTATCTTTCGGTTAAATAGATTAAGATGATGAATCGTATTTTGAAATGTTGTCCTATGTTGTGATGTTTCTTTCTTTCTCCAAATTATCCTGCAAAAATTTTGAACAATTAGGAATAAATTATTTCTTCAACATGAGTACCTGCCTCCTAACTTACATGGACTCTTCAAAATAAATCAAACACACATGCTAGACACCCAACATTTGGACAAGGGTGTGGGATATGTGTCCGGTACTTTTCATCGGACACTTCTTATATATTTTTATTTAACACTATCATTATATGTATATATTATTGTATAATTGCTATAAAATGAGGAAATACCATTTTGATGTTGTATGTCGCATATAACACCATTTTATCTTATATAATAGATTAAAAGTATAAAAGTATCACCCTTTTTTGGCATGTCCATGTACCCTTAAATTTGGGATTTGATAGGTCTGATCTCTAGGTACACGCCTGCATCGACACTTGTACCTGAGTATGTAACATATGCCTCCACCCCTCTCTTTAAAGCAATCCAGTGTTATTTAGGGAGCTTATAGTTGATATAGAGAGCTAGGATGAATGAGTCAGGACAAGACACATATATTTAATGGGAGTAGTGTAACCACAAAACCCTATGTTGTTGTTCGCTGAACCATTTAAGGCGTATGATTATTCAATGCCACCTAAGTTTTTATGTATAACTTACCTTCATACGATCTCTTCTTTGAACAATTGCTTATTGCAGACTACATCAACTGCACATGGTTGAGCTTTCACATTGTAACTTAAATGCTGTTCTATCTTTAAGTAGCCACTAATGGTTTTATTGGGGAACTTTGTAGCTGCTTTTAGAATTCTGCTTCAAGGATATGGTAGAAAAGAGGAAAGTTTGTGTTTCCAAATAAATGAGTCATCTTTTGTGAGACTGACGTAGCACAAAGACTACGTGGTTCTTGTGTCCCATACAAGTGCGTGAATCCTACTATGGTTAGTCATTATCCCATGCCACTAAGTAGGTGAAAATATTATATCCTGATTTAATGTTCTATAAGTTGATCAGGTTTGAAGCTTCTTCATGTCGAACGCATAATATAAAACAAAATTGAAGCTATAAACTTTTTTATATTCACTTGGTCAGAATAAGCATGTTAGAAATAAGTTGTTTGATGTAATTTGTATTTTCTACTATTTAATATAGCTTATTTTTCTGTCAGTATGATGCTGCTTAAAATTACATGCTAAAATTTTGCAGGGATATGTGGATTTTGGCAGATTTGATAAGTCCAACTTTTTTGTTGCTGGTTCAGGTCATGTTAACTTTGTTCAGGTAAGTTGTGATTGGTGATGATTCTTATTTTTGCAAGCTCTATTTTCCTTAATTTAAGCAGTTAACACTGTTGGTGCAGTTAATTCCCTTTGGTGATTTTTCTCCGTCCTAACATATGACAAACTGGTGATCTTTTTAAATATTTGTATGTCATTTTAAAGTTCCCTTGAAATAGTTTTAATATAACCAAGAGCGTTTCTTTAAGTCCCTTTTTCCTTTGACATATGTTTTATGGCATTTCATTGGTTCAATATACATAGTAATAGAAACATTTTCTTAGCTTCCATACAAATGAAATACTTATGCTGTATTTAATTATCTGATTGCATAGCCCTTTTTTTTAATAGAAAAATTTATCTTGCGCTTCATGAGTGCTTGGATGGTAAAGAAGTAGATATTCTGTGCTTTTTTTATAGCACAAGCTAATTGGTTGGTAGTTAATAAGGTAAAATGTTAAAATGGATTTTGTGATGCAATTATTACAGGATAAAGGTTAGTAGATGGAAATAGAATTGCATTATATGTTTAAAACTATGTATCATTGCATGAGATTTGAATGAAAAGCCCCAATAATACCATTACATGTAACATCTTTAAGAACTGAGAAAGTGTGGTGTTGAGCCTAGTTAGTTGGAAATCATGGTTAAGCACTGGGAATTTAAGTCCTTTATGTTCTTGGAAGGATTTGTGTTTAAGAAAACACAGACAATGCAATTTGAGAAATGATTATGCTTCTCTGCTTTCCCATTGCCTGTTTACTTTCATTGTGCCATTCCAGCTCTTCTGTCAAATATTGGAGTTATCAGCCTTTTCTGTTTATCGCAGACTTGCAACATAAAAGAAGGAAGCTAAAAACTTGTGGAATGTTTGCCTAGCTAATATATATTTCAGAAGTTTGGAAGCTATTTTCTATGGACCTAATTTGCTTGATTGCATAGTGCATTGCAACTTGTAAAACCTAACTTTTATGTACTCAAAATTCTCTTTACATCCAGGACTTCTACAATGGCGATTTGATAAATTGTGAGCATAGTTATGACAAGGTGGGACGTACAGCTCAGGTTAGTTGCATGATATTCCCTTTTTCTTTTTGAGTGATACATAAATTTTATTTGTTAGATATGGTTCAGAGGATTGTATGAGAATACCGTTCAAAGTGACATTTTTTTCATTTTGTTTGGCTGTGAGGCAGGATAAGGGGCATACAAATCAGTATTTCATAAGTTGAATCTTGAACTTCCCCTAATTGTACTCATCTAAGTTTTATAAATAAATTTTCTAATTGAATTTCAGGTAAATATCATTTGTGGGAGTTGTCCAAACGGAAAATGCAAAGGTATGCGAGCTCTCCACTTTTGAGTTTCAAAGTTTAAGTTGCTTCAATTTCATAATTAAAATGATCCATTGTGGATATGTGTGTGTTTGCGAATCTGAACAGTGAACGGTGTTTTTCACCCTCTATTTGGTTGCCTTGCAAGTGAAATTGACTTGTGGAGTTTATAAGATTCAGTTCCAGCAGGATGATTGATGGCATAATTAAAATTTTGAAGCCATACAGCCTTTTGGAATTTTCATACAAAAATATTGGACTTGTTGAGAAAAAGGCCATCAATCCACACTTAGGACTCAATTGAAAAAAAAAATAAAATGATCGAAGCTTCTATTTTTTTTACTTGGAGCATTACGAAAAATGGTATTAGTATCCCACATCTGTTCCTGTAAATGTTAGAAATAGTGAATGCTAAATTGCTTATAGCTTTCTTGTATCGCTGTTGGGCAACCAGTTCTGAATCCTGTCTTGTGGAGTTTTATAAGATTCAGTGCCAGCATGATAATTGATGGAATAATTAAAATTTTGAAGCCATACAGCCTTTTGGAATTTTCATACAAAAATATTGGACATGTTGAGAAAAAAGCCATCAATCCACAATTAGGACTCAATTGAAAAAAAAAAAAAAAAAAAAATGATTGAAGCTTCTATTTTTTTTACTTGGAGCATTACGAAAAATGGTATTAGTATCCCACACCTGTTCCCGTAAATGTGAGAAATAGTGAATGCTAAATTGCGTTTAGCTTTCTTGTATCGCTGTTGGGCGACCTGTTCTGAACCCTGACGACACATCTGGGTCAATTCTTTATGCAACCAACATTTAATAGAGCAAAATGGAGCTGTTGCGCTGGGTATGAGGGCCGCTACTCTGTTTTAAGCCTACACATTAGCATCCTTATTGGATTTTAGCACAGTAGAATATTGTATTTTTAAGTTTGGAATTCAAAAGATTTCTGTCAACTGGTTGACCAGATGGATTTCTGTATGTATCTTGCAGACAGAACTCAAAACTGGAAGAGATGTAGTTAATCATTGTTGTTGTTGTTATGATGTGTTCTTTTAAAAAAAGAAAAAAATGAATACTCTCCAAGCTTTAGACTTCTTGTTGCAAGATGAAAAAGCATTGTACATCTTGAATGTTGTGCTACACCAAATCTTTAATTAGTAAAGGAATTTGAATAATGCTTTCTATGCAAGTTAATCAAAGACTTGATGAGCTTCGGCATAGAGACATTAACCTTATAATAGCCTTAAAGTTTGAGGTGAGCCTAAAAATTTCTTAATTAGCACTCTCCTTATGTGTCAGTTTACAAGGGTCTATAGTTCTGGCTCTTTGTGACTTATAAAAAAATTATGGGCTTCAACAACTGTGAATACGTTTATTTACACTTTTGTGGAGGGGTGGGAGGAAATGTGATTACGTTGGCTTTGAGGTACCAACTTACGAACTGGCCAATGTTAAGGATGCAGGATGCTTACTCAGGCAGATTGAAGAATTTTCATCAATCAAGTGCTCAATTCCTTCCCATTTTGAAACTTACGGATGATTTTCTTAAGATTTCTCTCTCTTTGATGTTCTAATTTGTACTGGTCTGACTCTTTTTTAGCTGTTGTAAGTTGTCTCTAAACTTTTATGGTTGTTGTATGCTTTTGTATTTACCATGCTGCCCCTGTTTTTTAGTGGCCAGTTAACTAGCTGCTAAGGTTTTTCTTTGTAAATTGTTAGAATTAATGTATAGGAAAAGAGAGAGAGAATAAATTGATTGTATTATTGATTGATATTTTGATTTTTATTACAATGATTCATGATTCCTATATATAGAAGAGGGTGAGTGTGTAGTAGGTAAGGAGTAGGTGAAGTGGAGGTGGTAGTGGTGTAGTGGGTTAGGTTTAGTGGAGTAGGTGAGGTGGTAGTGGTGTAGTGGGTTAGGTTTAGTGGAGTAGGTGAGGTGGTAGTGGTGTAGTGGGTTAGGTTTAGTGGAGTAGGTGAGGTGGTAGTGGTGTAGTGGGTTAGGTTTAGTGGAGTAGGTGAGGTGGTAGTGGTGTAGTGGGTTAGGTTTAGTGGAGTAGGTGAGGTGGTAGTGGTGTAGTGGGTTAGGTTTAGTGGAGTAGGTGAGGTGGTAGTGGTGTAGTGGGTTAGGTTTAGTGGAGTAGGTGAGATGGTAGTGGTGTAGTGGGTTAGGTTTAGTGGAGTAGGTGAGATGGTAGTGGTGTAGTGGGTTAGGTTTAGTGGAGTAGGTGAGATGGTAGTGGTGTAGTGGGTTAGGTTTAGTGGAGTAGGTGAGATGGTAGTGGTGTAGTGGGTTAGGTTTAGTGGAGTAGGTGAGATGGTAGTGGTGTAGTGGGTTAGGTTTAGTGGAGTAGGTGAGATGGTAGTGGTGTAGTGGGTTAGGTTTAGTGGAGTAGGTGAGATGGTAGTGGTGTAGTGGGTTAGGTTTAGTGGAGTAGGTGAGATGGTAGTGGTGTAGTGGGTTAGGTTTAGTGGAGTAGGTGAGATGGTAGTGGTGTAGTGGGTTAGGTTTAGTGGAGTAGGTGAGATGGTAGTGGTGTAGTGGGTTAGGTTTAGTGGAGTAGGTGAGATGGTAGTGGTGTAGTGGGTTAGGTTTAGTGGAGTAGGTGAGATGGTAGTGGTGTAGTGGGTTAGGTTTAGTGGAGTAGGTGAGATGGTAGTGGTGTAGTGGGTTAGGTTTAGTGGAGTAGGTGAGATGGTAGTGGTGTAGTGGGTTAGGTTTAGTGGAGTAGGTGAGATGGTAGTGGTGTAGTGGGTTAGGTTTAGTGGAGTAGGTGAGATGGTAGTGGTGTAGTGGGTTAGGTTTAGTGGAGTAGGTGAGATGGTAGTGGTGTAGTGGGTTAGGTTTAGTGGAGTAGGTGAGATGGTAGTGGTGTAGTGGGTTAGGTTTAGTGGAGTAGGTGAGATGGTAGTGGTGTAGTGGGTTAGGTTTAGTGGAGTAGGTGAGATGGTAGTGGTGTAGTGGGTTAGGTTTAGTGGAGTAGGTGAGATGGTAGTGGTGTAGTGGGTTAGGTTTAGTGGAGTAGGTCTGGCTCTGCTCCAACGCATGTATAAGGATGCGCGAGCAGAGATAAGTGTGCTAAAGGCAGAAAACAAGGAGCTGAAGCGGAAGGCCACCATAATGTTCCGATTTGGAGGTCCACCATATGCTGTAGTGGAGGAGCAGAGAGGAGGCAATTTGCTTGGTGGTCTAGGAAGCACGGAGGCAATACCGTCAAGCGCCGGCCAAGACGGAGGCAAGAAGAAGAGACCAGCGGCAGAGTAGAGAAGAAAAATGCCACTGTTCCGATTTGTGTTGTTTTTTTTTTTTTTTTTTTGGGGTGTAAAATGGTGATCGGGGTGAGCCCCGACATGAATAAAATGAGTTTGGTTGTGCAGTTCGTCGAACATTCTTTGTGGGTATTTATCTATTTTGTTTATTTTATTATCTTTTGACAAAAAAAAAAATAATAATGGAAAAAAAGATGAAAAATAAAGTGAAAGAGAAATAAAAAAAGAAAGAAATAATAAGAAGATAGGTGAAATCAAAACGAGAGAGTGAGGGAAAAAAAAAAAAATTGGTTCACGTGAGTTTCTTGGCCCACGGTTTTGGTGAAAAACCTGCAATGGGTTTGGTATTTTTTTATTTTTTTATTTTTATTTTTTTGATAAAATAAAATAAATAAAGGTAAAGTGGGGTAAAGTAGGGGTAGCGTGAATCAGCATGCGTTTTAAAAAGTGAGGAGGTATGAATTAGAGTGGGTATGGATTTGTAAAAAATAATAATAAAATAAATGAGTGGAGAAGGTTGGCCCACGCTCTGATACCATGTTAGAATTAATGTATAGGAAAAGAGAGAGAGAATAAATTGATTGTATTATTGATTGATATTTTGATTTTTATTACAATGATTCATGATTCCTATATATAGAAGAGGGTGAGTGTGTAGTAGGTAAGGAGTAGGTTGCAAATGTTTTATCTTTAGTATGTGATAATTTTAAAGAGTACTTCTGAGACTAATAGTTAATAGTTTGCTCTTGCTTTTTATTTTTTCCTTCCATGTATTGTTTCTATATTTGCCAGTAATATTAGCGTAACACAAAATTTAAAGTTTGACCTCAATTGATGTGATAGATACAGTTGGTTGAAGAGTGTTTATTTTGTTTGTAGTCCTTTGGTCTTTTTTTTTTTTAAATACTAAAGACCTTCTTGGTATTCTTTTACATTTAACATTGCTTTCCATATCTCAGGTGGACTTGGATGCATTTGCAATGTGACATATGAATCAGCTTGCAGGTCTTTGTGATACATATGCTCTGTTATGTTTTGCTCTGGTTTTTCTTTTATGTTTAATCCTTGTATTTTAGTTTACTACTGACTATCTGTTACATATTTTTGTGTTATCAACTGTTGTGCTGAATATGTCCTAATTTGGTTTTTGAGGGTTTCTTATTTTGCATATCACAAGAGCTATGCCTATGAAAATTGGAACTGTATGGGATTTCTTTTGATGATCATTACAACTATCATAAACAATAGCCTTTCTCTTTCTTTGAGCCCTTTCTAAATACCTCAAGTCTGTTATTGAATTTTGTATTTGGAAAAAGGGAAAACAAAAATTATCAATCGTAATCAGTCTTTAAAGCCCCATTAGGGAAGGAATGGAAGAAAATAGTGAAACAGTGTTCTGGTCCTGAAAGGGACATAGGTGTGTGCATCTTACATATATATATATATATTTGATAAGTATAGGTATATGTTATATTTGTATATTTTCTTTACGAATATATATACATATATATATAATTTTGATAAGTTGACGAAAAATATTCAGGATGACGTGCTATGGTTATGCTTTTTGCAGACGATATCGTGCTAGTGGATGAGACTAGAGAAGGAGTTAACACAAAGTTGGAGATTTAGAGAAAAATTCTTGAATCTAAAGGATTTCGGATAAGCAGAACTGAGACAGAGTACATGGAGTGTAAATTTAGAAACAGTAACAATGAAAGCAGATGAGAAGTGAAGATTGAGAATCAAGAACTGCCTAAGAGTGAACCATTTCGTTATTTAGGGTCGATTATCACAACAGCGGGGGAGATTGATGTAGATATGACCCATAGGATTAAGGTAGGATGGTGTAAGTGGAGAAGTGCGTCTGGGGTATTGTGCGATAAACGAATACCTACTAGACTAAAAGGTAAGTTTTATAGAACGGGTATTAGACCCAACGATATTGTATAGGACAGAGTGGGCAATTAAGAAACAACATGTAGATAAGATGAGTGTGGCTGAGATAAGGATGCTAAGGTGGATGTGTGGCAAGACTAGACAAGACATGACAGAATTAAGAATGAGTGTATTCGGGAATGGTTAGGAGTAGCATTAATAGAAGATAAGTTGAGAGAGAATCGATTAAGATGGTTTGGTCATATTCAATGGAAGTGTTAGGGGACGGGGTAGGCCTAGATTAATGTTGGGTAGTGTTGTAAATAGAGATATGGATCTACTTAATTTGACTAATGAAATGACCTTTGATAGGGCCGCTTGGAATGGCCTTTGATAGGGCCGTTTGGAGAATAAGGATTCATGTAGCTGACCCCATTTGATGGGACTTAAGGCTTGGTTTGGTTTATAATTTTGATAAGTATACCTGTATGTAATTATTTGTATATTTTCTTTAGTTTTGGAAAATTTAGAAACATATTCTCAAGATCAATGGGATTGTACAAATTAAGAAACTTCTAATATGTTTATCCAATCCAATAATGGTAAAAGTTGTACTTCTGGTAAGGCACTTGCATGTTGAAATCGTAGAAGTGATCCTAATGCCTTTATAGCAAAAATCTCCAGCTTTTGAAATCTGGGATTTTCTATTAGAATTCCAATGTGTGGTTGATAACATGTATTCATTGTTTTCTACCAAAAATCTCATGATAATGAAAGATGGTTTGCCATTATGGCTGCAATATGGAGTTGACAACATGGATTATGTTTTGCATGGAAAGTGCATTCAGGCCTTGTGGCTAGTTTTAAGTTAACTGAAACATTACGATAGAGGCATGGATGTGAGGAAATCCATATCTAGTTGCAGATGTGTGCCTTTTGCTATTACTGTGATCTTCATCTGTTAAAGCCTGTAGAGGTGGTGGACAGTTAAATTCATTTCATGAGCATGTCGTTACTTTTGTTTCCCTTCTACGACATTTTTGGATCTTTGGAATAATTTTTTAATATTGAATGTTTGATATTTGGTGTTTGTGATATTGGAAGCACAAGGTATTCGTTTGAGTTCTTTGATTTTATATTTCATAGTGCTTACAAGAATTTTTGTGCAAATGGGCCTGAATCGTGTACAGTAATATGATATTAATGGTAAGAAATGGGGAAAAAAAGAGAGAATCAAAGGTAGTTGATGGGGGAAGTGCATAGCAAATTACTAGTGCTAAGGTTATTTGCAGATTTCTTGATGTTAAGTTATATTATAGATAGTATCTTTTAAACAATTCTTAATTTTGCCAAATTCTCATTTAAGTTTTCCATGTAATTTACTTGTCTAAAGAAAAATTTTTCCATGTAATTTGTTAGGCATTATCTTTCAACTCCTTTAATTGTGTGGCTATTACTTAAACTGTATGGATATTGTAACTGTTGCATCCAGAGTTCTTGTTGAACTTGCTATTCCATGCGAGAAACAGGGTCTGCGAGTATTTGAAGGTTTCACCGTTGGTTTTCATCCACGCTCATGGGAAATAGTAAGGAATTTTGTTTTTCTCATCACTAAAAATATTTTGTGCTTACCGGCTAATTACGTCTATGATAAAATTGCTTATTGTGAATGGATAGGTTTACAATGGCATGACTCAATTGGGTTTCGAGAAGTCCCACCATGAATTTAGGTACAGGAAATGTACTGTGATTTCTTTTGCTCCACATTTTCTTTCATCTCTGTATTTTCATGAATACTTTTGCTTTTTTTTTTTTTTTTTTTTGGTGTGTGTGTGTGTGTGTGTGGGGCTTCCTGCAGTGAGGTTGCATGAGTTAGGGTGTAAAAGTCATCCTTGGTTATATTCTTTTCTTAAATGACAACATAAAGTTTCTGTTTTCCATTGTCATCCTTGGTTATATTTCATCCACTTTGCTCCATTGCCTAGCATTCATTCTGCCAATGAGTGGGGTGCTAGGAGGGGTAGATTGGGTACAGACTTGATCTTTGAAATTATTTGTACAAAGTGGGTGCCTTCATACTTGAAGCTGCCTTCTCAGAATAGCCTGTTCCACCAAGCATTTCTTTACAATACTAAATCCACTTTTAGCAGGATATATTAGATTGTAGTGACTAATTTATTGGTGTGGAGGATGTTGAAAGGAAATTGCTATATATATATATATATATTAATGAACGCACTTCAATTTTCACTGGGACTTCATCTAGAGTAACTAGATGATTTGGTTTGGTTTGGTTTGGTTTGGTTTTCATCTAGAGTAACTATTTAAATTTAATTTTACTGAAACAGCTATTTCTTCAGAACTTTAAGAAATGTGCTCCTTTTTCTTGTTTTGTGCTGGATCCATTTACATGGCAAAATAACGCAGTAATACTCCATCTCCCTGCTTCTCACCACTCAAATTGTCACTCTTTTCATATATTGATCTTGTTGCTTTTTTATTTTTCCATTAAATGCTTGTTTGCAGCTGTGAGATTTGGTTTATTCATTGTGATTGATTGTATTTTGACTGGCTTCACATCTTTGCCTTACTTCCTATCAACTACCTTTCATTTTTCAAATAATATAGTTCTTATGACCTTATATTTATGCCTGGATACTTGTAGAAGTTTAGAATAATATTTATTTTTTATTAATTACTTTTGCATTACTCAACAATTACCTTGGAAGTTAAAATTTCTACCTTCTTCAGCTTCGAAACTGAACCGTCTCATGTAGCCCTTTATATGACTGCAATTGCTTCCCTTTCAAATTTAGTGCAGAAACCAACTGTTAAGGTAGTGTACTTTCTGCTTCTTCATTTGAGCTGATGCTGCTATTGTTAGATACATATATGCAATTTTTGGGCATTTTTTTTGATCAGGTTCCTTTTTATTTTTCTTTTTTCTAGGTCTTCCCAGAACATGGCCTTGAGGTTAGGTTATCAGGCTCAGGGGCAAATGGGAGCCCACCCACAACCTTGTCGCCCACGATGTTGATGGTTGATTGGAGATGTATGGATTGCTTAAAAAATAGGAATTATGGATTTATGCATGAGAGTTGTTTTGAAATAATATCTTCCACAAATTTTTGATCTTCTGAACTTCCGAGTCTTAATTTTTTAGGCGAGAAGGCTCAAGATACTCCCTATGAAGTTGAGATTACTATCCCAGTGGAGAGCTATGCACCCATTCAATTTACTCTTACAAAAATGTGTGGTAAGAATGATCTCTCTCTCAATATAACCAATCAAACTCCAGGCAGCTGCTACTGTGACCTTTTGCATGGGTGGGTTTTTGTGTTGCTTTCGTAGTCTTTCTGGATCAGCAAAATGATAAAGTTGGCTTGCTCTCAAGGCTTCTTTCTTTCCTTTCCTTTTGTTTTTCAGTCAGTAGTGATACTCGCAAGGCTTCTAGTTTCACTTTTAGTCTACCTCTGTATGATTGAACATATCTGATGAAGCAATCTTCTTCTAGACTTCGTCTAATTTTTCTCTAATTTTCAGAATCAGTCTTTATACTCCATTTGCAATCTGGTTTCATGATTACTGATACACCACGGGCATCTTTTCTAGATTTCTTATACATTTGGCTTTAAATTAAGAACTTCCCTTGACCTGAATGATGGCTGAACTTGATCATTCAATTTCAGTTATCAGAGGCAAGGAGTAAGATTGTTTTTTGTAATTATAGTTTCACAGCATATCAGCTAAATACTCAGTTACCTGCCTCTGAATACTTGATTTCCAATTGACACTCTTGTATGCTAAGAACTGTTTGTGTTTAACTGGTTGCATGGTTTGTTTGAGATTTGCAGAACATAGGCAGAATGAAGGGGGCAACACTACGAGAGGATGGGCTGTATTTGGAGTGATATCTTGCGTGTAAGCCAAGTTGAACCCTTCCTTTCTCTTTCAACCAGTGATATAATTTGTCGTATGCTTTGGATTTATTTGTAATACATCCATTATGCTTGTTCATGATCATGTGGTCTAGACAAGTGTGGTGCAGATGAGTTGGTCTCTAACACATTGTCATGTTACTTATTTACTTTTTCTCTTGGTTACTTGATGTTTGTTTTGTCTTTTGTTATTTCTATACTTTTGTGGAGCAGATTTATCGTTTCCTCAATTCTATTTTGCTGTGGAGGGTTTGTTTACAAGACACGAGTGAAAAATCTGGTAGGCTATCTTTACTTCACTGAATAACCTTTGTAGATTTTAACTTTTTGTTACCACAAGATATGGATATGATTTTCATCATAATTTATTTGTTATCTATTACTTGCAGCGTGGTCTTGATGCACTGCCAGGCATGACATTTTTATCTGCATGTTTAGAAACTGTAAGTGAACCTTTTCACTGCACTTATATTGGCAATTTAAGATCTTGGGAATCTTGGGAGTTGAAATTAGATGAGATTTGTGGATCTGGATCCTCTCCATTACATGGATGGAATGGAGATTTCTGTTTCATAAGAAATAGCTGTGAAAAAAGTCACATCAATGTATCTTTATTTCAAATTCAAAAACAGTTGAGGGAGATTTTAAAATTCAAATTGACATAATAATTATAGACCATTGATTTTGAATTTTAATGATGTGTTGCAACTTTATACATCGGAATGGAAATCTCCATTCCAACCATGTAATGGAAAGGATTTATATCTGAGATTTGTCCAAATACTAGTTGTAAAATATTTGGCTGAGTGGACTGTATCAAGATTTAATTTAATTACAGATCAGAGATTAAGAGTTGTTTGGGCAGGTCAATCGGGCAAAAGTCAGAAACTAGTCTGTGTAACAAAAATTGCCATGACGAGAAGCTCTTTCAGAGTCCTGATGGAAACTTACTATTATGCATGCATTATGCATAGTGATTACTTCTTTTTTTTTCGATTGCTTCTCCAATAAATCCTTGTGCCAAATTATAATAATTATTTTTATTACTATTTTTTGGTCCTCTAATAAGTTCTATTCAATTTCATTATAGAGACTAACTCATTAGAGAAAGGTACGGGAAGTTTTATTATAAAATTCGAGCTATGATGTGATACTTCACTTAATGATGTTTTTATTAGGTTTTTGGGCTCTGTTTTTTTTGGACTCAAATTTCTAGACAGTGCAGGGCTTCCCAAATGTTTTGGTTTGAAATGATAGTGGGCAGTAAAATTAAGCAGCTTGGCTTTTCAAGTACCCGATTCCCAGTTTCGACTTTGTTTATTTAGTTTTTTTTTTTTTTGCCTCCTGACCGGACTCTCTAACAGAGTGCTCCATTTTGGGATAAAAATATAGGTGAGCGAAGGAGGGCATGGGTATTCCAGACCAGAAGACCTTAATAATTCTTTTGTCAATCAAGCCTCTTGGGAACATCCGCCTGCTTCTGCTCAAGGAACAAGCAGAACAAGTGAAAGAACATATGGTTCGATTTGAACCTCTCGCATTTTGCAGATCTTCACCTTTCCTAGTTCTGTGACTTGGATGTATTGATACGGAGATGCCACCTATTGAAAATGCAGTCATCTTTTGGAGAAAAGAAGCATTTGAAAGTTGAGTTTTACACTTTTCATCCCAATGCAAGCAGATGTATGCTTTCTCTGGCCGGGGCGAAACAATACGGCACAACTTGGTTTTGTAAATTGAATGATGTGTGTTGTAACATGTGCGTGTTTGATGTTTAAGTTTCCCAACAGATAGAATGCAGTAAACTATACAACATTGAAGAGTATACCACATACCACTTAAGCTTGGTTGAAATTTAAAATTGTTCTGGATAAATAAATAAATAAAAAGGTTATGGATGAGATTTCCTTTGTTTTGCACCATAGTTTATCTTGCTATATATACAGGGCTTCCCTTTTGTTTGTTTGACATACTGAACTGGCTGCCCTTGTCGGTCTGAATTGATTAAAGTATTGTATTTAATTAAATTTTTTATTTTTTTGAGCATTAAAAGTTAAGTGACTAATAATACATGTGGAGGGTGGACTTGCCTCACATTGATTAACAGTAAGATGGGTTGGGGTTGTTTGAGACCTACAACACAAACAAGGCGGTTAAAGGCAACCGAATCTAATTATTGGTTGGGAGAGCGCTGTGACTGTCAAGTTACTAAGTTAGTACTCAATAGAGATGATGACTAGTATTCAGATAAATGTTGTTGTGTATCTAGAGTAATTTTTACCTTCCCCTCTATTTATAGTTTGGTTTTTCTTGATAGAGAGATGATGACTAGTATTCTGATAAATGTTGTGTATCTAGAGTTATTTTTACCTTTCTCTCTATTTATACTGGTCCTTTGATCTTTGTTCTTGTTGAAGTGACAAGCCATTGTCTAAACAACGTTGTCATTTTGTCATGCAATGTAGTCATTTTGTCAGCCAGCATTGTTTTGACGCTTGTGGTTTCATTCAATCTGATAGGCTTTGTTGTGCTTCTTTAGCCAATGTACTTGGTCTGCCAAGGTGGTCTTTCCTTTTCAACTTTCTTTTATGCGCGTCTCTCTCCTTTGGGCCTGAAATTGAACAGAGGATTTGGGCTCTTGGTCTCGAAACCTTGGCGCTAGATCTTTGGGTTAGGAGGCATTTACAGAACAATTTTCATCATTTTTATTTATTTATTCTAGTACGGGATTTTGTAAATTTTTATAATAACCTCGTGTGAATGGCTCTTCTACACCAAATCAACAAAATCAAATCGTAATATGTGGTTTATTTCGATTCCTCAACAAACGAATTAAAATGTTAGAATTTTGTATTAAATTTTTATTCAATCCTAATTGAATTGAATTGCTTACACCTTTGGAAAGTAGTTACATAATTTTATATAATTAGAAAGACACATCACATGCGATATATATAGAGGACCTAATAAATAATTTCTCCTAGTTTGACATTAGAAATTCTTGTGAATGAAATCTATTTTATACCATGGTTTCTCTTTCCTCTTGTTTTAGAGATTCTGAAGTCTTTTGGAAAGCTTGTAAAAAGTCAACTTCTGACTTTTTACTTATTTTGAGTCGCATCACCTCTCATATAACTGACTTATAAAAAGACAAAATAAATTTAAAAAGTCAAAAAATTAATTTTTTACCAACTTCTCAAAACACCCCTTTATTTTTTTTCAAATTACACTATTTGTTCTGTGTTTAATTATTTTTATAATCAATAAGAGTACACACATGCTTAGTAAAATAGCTCGTAATAATTCAACTTGAACTTTCAAATTATTGATTGAACGTCTCATCTACTAGGTCTATAAAAAACTGTGTCCATCATTGTGACCCTTGTTTTCGTTGTGCATGACTTTTTATATTCTATTGTCATGATTTTGTAGGAAAGAGAGATAATGGAAAAAGAATCTCCCTAGTTTTCGATTCTTCATCCAGAAGAAACTACCAATCAATGATTTGGTCGTCAAATCAAAGCCCTCTTTTTTAGGTTAAAAGTATGATTATTGTTGTGCCCAATATTTATATTGCAATTTGCAAGCATATTTTAACTTTTTATTCCTTTTGAAAACATATGAGATGGCATCCATAATGAGAGCATGATCATTGATTGATGCTACCTACGAGTCAAAACTAAAACTACGCAAATGCCCTTTAGTATGCTTTGTTGCTCATGAAATCAAATAACCTATTTTAATTAAAAAATTAATTATTCTTTTTATTTTTTTCTATATCTTTTCATAAAAAAATAAAAAATAATTAAAATAGTTACTTTTCAAAATAATAAAAGGTCGCTTGAGAACATATTTTTTTAATAATTTTTTGACTTTTTTTAAAACTAAAATATGAGATTAAAAAAATTAAAATATATTTGGGATGACTTTTTGATTTTCATAAAAATATGTGCAAAAAGTAAACTGCATGGAAATGAATATTTGATTTTTTGGTATTTATTGACTTTTTAACTTCTGTAGTAATTTTTTCACTTTTAAATTAAAACATCAACTTCCCAAACGATCCCTAAGTACCAAAAAAAAAAAAAAAAAAAGGGGAAAGTACACAACCATCCTTAAAATGAAATAGTTTTAGAAGAATTATATATAGCTCCTCCAAACTTAAAAAAGACATCAATGGCAATATGGGTCCTCATGAAAATGTGGATATCTTGCTAATTATGTATGCGAGATTAGAAGATTTTAAAGTTATTCCGTACTTGAGTCACATGTTATCTCAAAATTGGAGACAGAGAGAAGAATTTTTTTTCATAGAAAAGATAAAAACATATATTCTTTGGCTTAATTACATGAATTTAGGCTTTTGAACTTCAATGAGTATTGTGAGTTGTTTAAAATTGACAAACTAGGCATGCTAAACGTGATATATTTCTTCCTATCTAATTTTTGTTGGTAGCTTGTTGGGATCAACAGATGATGGGTCCTAATATGCTTTTTGACTACCAATCAGATCAATTGTTCAAAAATAATTAATGAAAAAGTATATGATTCTAATATTTTTGGTCGCTTGTTGGGATCAACAGGTGATGGGTCCTAATATACTTTTTCACAATGATATGTTAAAAGCAGGGGAAATTACCAATTCAGATCAATTGTTCAAAAATAATTAATGAAAAAGTATATGACTTTAATAACTAAAATTTATAAATTTTATCATTAATTAAAATAAAAAATTCATCCTCCAACTGAACTGTTATTTTCCCTTAAATTGTAATGGAAGAGGCATACGGAGTATTTTATAAATTTTGTTTAATTTTTTATAGAATAGAGCTCCAACAAGATAAGTAATATAATAGATATCTTCTCTTGATTAGTTATATTTAGAGAGTCTAGGTAAACCAATTTGTAGAGTGTTAGAGTAAAATACATATAATACATATCTTTTTAAAAGGTGTGAATCATATGTATTTTATAACTATAGAAGTAAATTGTGCATTATAGAAGGGGTGACCATTGGTTCAATGGTTAAGACTTGGCCTAATAACCTTAAGGTTATGGTTTCAAGTCTTGGGGCCACCACTTTGTGCATTATGCTAAAAGGTTAGGTGTGTACTCAATCTTTTCCCTCCCAAACACACATTAATGTGTACTAATTGAGCGTTGTTTTTTTTAGAAGTAAATTGTATAACTTTATACTTTCTGAGTCGTAACTATAAAAAAAAAAGGGTTCATAATCAAACACAAATAATGCATAACTAAATATCTCAAAATAATATTATAATTAAAGAAAAAAATTGATCATAACTAAAGAAGAAAATAACGTAACTAAAAGTGCACATGGTATGAGATGTACGTAGTAGAATTCTTCTAGAGTGTATAGAGATGGCAATTTAAACCTAGCTCGATGGAGACCCGACTCTCCGACCTCGAATTGAGCGGTTTTTTCTCGAAAAATACTCTCGACGGGTTGGGAATGGTATTCAAAAATAAATCCTCAATGATATTTAGGCCGGGGACGGAGATACATTTCCTAACCTCGGACCAGGCCCGCCCCCGCCCCCGCTCCCGCTCATTTTAGCTCCTGATCCTGTTTATATATACATATATATATATATGTATGTGTGTGTGTGTGTTTTGTGTGTTTAGGGTTTGGTTAACACACAACACAAATAGAACATATGGCCTCCCCCCTCTCTCTCTCTCTCTCCCACACACACACGATTGCCGCTCCCTCACCACAGCTCCTTCCTCACTGCTGTTGTCCCTTACCGCCAATTTTCAAAGGATCCTCTCTCTCTCTCTCGTCCCCTCACCGATTTGGTAGGCGGCGGCTCCTCATCTCTTTCTCACCGGTGTCACTTCTCCCTCACAGCATCATGGAGGTAGCTCCTCCTCCTCTCTCTCTCACTGACGGCGGCTCGTCCTTTCCCTCTCACGGTATCTCTTCGTCTCTCTCTCTCTCTCTCTCTCTCTCTCACGGTATCTCCTATTTCTCTATCTCTTTCTCTCTCTCTCTCTCTCTGTTTTTTGGTTTTGTTCTTCGGATCTGGAAAATGATGAAGATGAAGACTAAGATATTGATGAAGATCTATTGTTGGTGAAAATGATGATGTTTTTGATTTGTTAGATCTGTTAGAGTTTAGATGTTGTTTGATTTGTTAGATGTTTTTTGAGCTCAGATCAGTTGTAAATGTTGTTATTGTTGATGATGTTGATGTTGTTTTTGGAGTTGGTTTTTTTTTTTGGCCAAGAAATTTTTGGGGTCGGGGAAACCCGATCCCCGTTGGGGCGGGGACGGCGGTGGTGATAGATTTCCCGTCGGGGATGGGGGTTGGGGATGGGGAAATTTTCACTATTGGGGATCGGGGATGAGGAGCGTGATCCTCGGCCCCGCCCCGGTCCATTGCCATTCCTAAGAGTGTATACTAAGCAAAGTGATTAGGTAAAATACTTATTTTTGTACTTTTGTTATACAAAATGTCTATTAGGGTGTGTTTATTTGGACGAACTGGATAATGGGGGATTGTAATTCATCGGATTGTTTATCGTGGGATACATTGTCCCCGGATTATTTGGTTGGATTAGATTTATATCCTATGTTTGTTTAGTCATTGGATTAGATGTCTGAATTGGACTATTTTTAATGAATCTAATGTTTGGTTGGACGGATTGAATAAGAATAAATGTTTAAAAGACTATTTTACCCTTGTAATTTATAATTTTTATTTAATATATAATTTTAAATTTGTAATCTATAATTTATAATTTAACAACACTAAATTTTTTTAATTTATAAGGCCATAATTTTTAAATTATTATTTTCAGTTAAATTAAATTTATAATTTATATTTTTTATTTAATACATAATTTTAAATTAACAACACTAAAAAAATAATTTTATTTAATATATAAATTTAATTTTTTAACAACACTAAAAAAATTTAATTTATAAGGCCATAATTTTTAATTTATGATTTTTAATTAAATTAAATTGATAATTGATAATTTATATTTTTTATTTAATATATAATTTTAAATTAACAACACTAAAAAAATTATAAGGCCATAATTTATAATTTATATTTTTTATTTTTTATTTAATATATACTTTTAAATTAACAACACTAAAAAAATAATTTATAAATGTTCAAAAGACTATTTTATCAGTTTTCAATTGTTTATTAAGTAATAGCATGAGGGTAAAATGGACATTTCACACATTAGTCATGGGATGCCAATCCTATGGAAATAATCCCACCCCCCCTAGGATACAATAATCTCTCATATGAGGGATTAATAGTCTGGAGGAACTATTAATCCGGAGTAAAAAAATTGAACCAAATAATGAATTATTAGTCCCAATGAACTAATAGTCTAATCCCATAAAATAATCCCTCAAAACAAACACACTCTTAGGTCATGTTTGATTTACAAGACTAACAGTGAAGTATTAATAATCGTATTAAATTAGTGTGGTATTCACTATCCAATTGGATTAATATTCATTGGATTAATAATCCCACTCCTACCCCATTACTAATAATCCTACAAATTTGTTGAATTAATTATCCATTGGATTAATAATCCTAAACCAAAATGTTAAAACAAATATAGAATAATTGGGCCCATGGATTAATAATCCCAATCCTATGCTCCAATCCACCCAATCAAACATGCCCTTAGTGTTTTAGTGACTCTAATAGAGCAAAGCTAAATGCTTCCCAAACTAATTGTGCAGTAGTTCCACAGCACTATATAATATTGTTTATGTAGTGTTCAAAATTATTCGTATAGCACAAAATTTTATAAATGAAACACACTGCTTCACTTTTGTTAGGTAATTAGAGCATCTCCAACGGTGAACTTCTTTTTTCACCAAATTTGAGTAAAAAATGACTTATTTCACCAAATATGATATCACTAGCTCCAATGGTGCATCAAATCCCGTGGGGCAACCGGTTGGTCGACCAGTAAGTGTAAATTTTTTTTTTAACCCTTTTGAACTGTTTGAACCCACCTTTGTGAACCGGGGAAAGGGGCGACCGGCCGGTCGACCGGTCAGCCAAATTTTTTTTTCCCTCCATTTCTGTTCCCAATTCTTTCTCCTATTTCTGTTTCCCTCCATTACATATATGTTTGGCATATGGATTATGTTCTCATATAAACCCATTATCCATATGCCAGGCAACTCCACACAATTAATACGATCATAGCTTAAACAAAATAGAGCATAATGAATGCCTTCAAATTTAAATCCATGATATTGACTTCATTTTCATCCTCTTCTTCTTCCTCTTCCTCTGATGATGAGTCTGATGATGATGAATATATCGTCACACTTTTAGGAGCTTATGAGTAGAATAATACTAGTATGCTTCAGATTCTTAAGTCAAGTGATAGTTCAAAAAAAATAGGTGGTTCTGTTGTAGGTCATAGATATATACACAGAGATAGAAGGCAGGGTCATGACAGATTGTTTGCAGATTATTTTGCTGCAAATCCAGTGTATTCATCTACAATATTTCGGAGACGTTTTCGAATGCGTCATCCTTTGTATCTACGCATTTTGAATGCAATCCAAGCACACAATTCATATTTTGTTCAAAAACAAGATGCAACTTATGTACTTGGATTATCTCTCCTACAAAAAATGACTTCAGCGATGAAAATATTATCATATGGTGTTGCAGCAGATGCAGTTGATGATTACATTCGTATTGGGGAAAGCACAGCAATTCAAAGTTTGCAACAATTTTGTAATTCAGTGATTGAAATTTTTGGAGAAGAATATCTGAGATCTCCGACGCCAACTGACATTGCTAGATTACTTGCTATTGGGGAAGTTCGGGGGTTTCCTGGCATGTTGGGAAGTTTAGATTGCATGCATTGGGAGTGGAAAAATTGTCCAAAGGCATGGCAAGGTCAATATGTAGGCCATCAAAAAAAGCCAACCATTATTCTTGAAGCAGTAGCATCTTATGACTTATGGATTTGGCATGCATTTTTTGGAATGCCTGGCTCACACAATGACTTGAATGTGTTGGACCGATCGCCTTTGTTTTCTGATCTTGCGCAAGGTAAAGCTCCCCCTGTCCATTACACAATTAATGGACATAGTTACGATATGGGTTATTTCCTTGCTGATGGTATATACCCTCAATGGGAAACATTGGTTCAAACAATTTCTTCTCCCTAAGGAGCAAAGAGACAACATTTTGCAATGATGCAAGAGTCTGCCAGGAAAGATGTAGGGCGGGCATTCGGAGTCTTTTAATCTCGATTCGCAATTATAAGTGGTGCTGTACGTTATTGGGATTCGAAAATGCTTGCCAACATAATGAAGAGTTGCATCATATTACATAATATGATTGTCGAAGATGAGAGGGAGGAGCACCTTGATTTCAATTATGATATTTCATCAACCAACACACCAGTGCAACTTTCTTCTACTCCTACCAATGACTTCCAATCATTTTTGTCTCGTCATTTAGGTATTAGAGATAAGGATGCATATCATGCCCTCCGTAATGATTTAGTAGAACATATGTGGCATCTTCATGGTGAACACTAAATTTACCACATCAATACATGTAATTTTGTTTATAGTTTTGGAATGGAAGATTCTCTTGTTTGTAATCTTCATTATGATGCACTATATTAACTAAGTAATTCAGAAGTTATGTGATGATGTGCTGTTGTAATATTTAATCTTTTATATTCAGAATTGTGCAGTGTTCAGTTCATGACAATTACAAATGATAATATACATAACTTAATCAGTTGCAAATGATAATTTCACATAAAATTAATATGATTTTCTTAAATTCTGTGTTGATGTGCCACAAATGATAATACCACATCCATTTATGCACATTTCATAATCATGTCTTAAATGATAATTTAATAATAATATATTAAATTACCGATATTTATGTGCATAATCATAATTTCTTCAATTACTGATGTTGAAGTGTATAATCATAATGTCTTCTTTTACTGATCTGTATAATCATAATTTAATAATAATGTCTTAAATTAGTATTCTTAATTCAAGGTCAATTCTTAAATTACTGCATATACAAATTTATACAAATTTATTGATGTGGCATTGATTTACTGATGTTGATCTTGCCATTCATTTATTACCTCACTTAAAATGCATTCAACATACAAGATTAAAAAATACATAATAAGCCATTCATTTAGTCAGTAGATAAATGCATTTCACCTACAAATCATAATGTCTTCAATTATTTATGCATACACTGCATACATTTGAACCACCTACCATTCATTTTACACACACCGCCTACCGTTCATTGAATGCATTCCATCTACCATACCTTATTTTACACACTGCATACGGTTGTTGAGTATTAATTCCCTCACCACCTACCTCAAGAATGGAGCCTCTATATCAGCTCAAATTTATATACAAACCTGCCATCAAAAAATTAACAACCTTCACTGAATACCTCTGCCCACAGATTGCCTCTAAGAACATAGTCAGTGTATTCCCTCCACCACTACCTTCAAATTTGGCTTTTAACCAAGCTTTTGGCTTTTTTAGACAAATGATTTGGGAAGTTGGTAAAAAGTGACTTTTGACTTTTTTGATTAATATTTGTTTATGATGTCAAATCATAATAAAATGACTAAACTACCCCCATTTATTTAAAATATTTATAACTTCATCTATGTAACACATTTTGACCTATGAGGGGTAAAATTGTAATTTCACCGTTGGCTAAAAACCAACTTCCCAAATGAAAAAAAAGTCAAAAAAGCCAACTTTTGACTTTTGCTACTAACCAAAAAAAGTGACTAAAAACTAAGTTGCCAAAATAAGCCTCAGTGTAGTGTAAGTGTGAATCCACAGACAGAGCAAGGGAAACCATTTGAATCAAGAAAGGCAGGAACAGAAACAAGAAGGCAACATCCAAGAGGTAGTATGTTGCATGGTGAAAGGCACGGGTCAATCGGTTGGTCAACTGGCCCTGTTTTTTTTTTTTTTTTTTTTCAGTGTGTATGCTGTATTTTTTAAGTGTGTATGTTGTATTTGTTCAATTTTATGTTTTATTTGTTCAAGTTTAACTTTCTCAAGAGCATGAAATTCATGTTTGAATCAAACTTTATGTTCAATATTTTAAAACATAAAATTGTTCAATATTTTAAAAATTAACAGAACTGTGTGTTCAATTACTGATGTTGTTCAACTTTAACTTTCTCAATATTTTAATCAAACTTTCTGTGGTACTGGCATATGATGATTTTTAGGATTATTCATACAGAACTGTAATTCATACAACATATTCACTATTGACTTTTAGGGTAATTAAAAAAACATGTAATACGAAACTAACATGTAATTAGTATGCATACTGAAATATGGTAATGTTTTTCCATTTTAATATGCATTGTAATATTAAGACTATATTCATTTGAAATTCAACAGATTTTGACATCATGCCTAGAACTAAAAGAGCGAGAGCACAAGTTGGTGAAAGTTCCAACCCTCTACGACGCGAAGAACAACGGCCTCAAATTCAGTCATATCCTACTGATGATTTTCTCAGTGAGAGTCATGCACTAGCCTTTCCAAACTTCTCTAGCCGACCGATTGTAACAGGAGGAGGGTAAATCTTCCATCTCAATATGATGCACTATTAATTAGTGAACTTGAAGCAATGGGATGGCTAAACTTAATTAATTTGCCCCACAGGGTATATCCACGGCTGGTATCTCTGTTTTATGTTCACCTAAGAGGTACTCAGGAAGAAGATGGAAATTTTACTCTTTTGTCATATGTGAAAGGAAAGGGTATACAGTTTGATACTCCTATTTTGGCAAGCATTATTGGAGTTGAGTTAGGTGATAAAAATATTCATTTTTAGACTGAGGCTGAGTTAGCTAATATCGTTGGTAATGCTACTGATGTCTATACTACTATTTGTCGGAACAGATTTACTGGGACTAGTTTACAAGCAAGACATTTAAAACCTTATCTTTGGATTCTCCACCGGTGGATTGTAGAAAATGTCACTTCAAAAAAAGGACATCATGATGCGGTCCCATATTTTAATGCCTATTTGTTATACTGTTTTGAAGTTGGTCAGAAGTTAGATTTGTGTTACATAATTATGAAAGAAATGATACTAGCAAATCAAGGTCAATTCATGGGTCGGTCATTACTGTTTGGGGCATTCTTAACAAAAATTTTCAAACATTTTAAGGTTAACCTTGTAGATGAAATGGATATCAAAATCCGTTCACCAATTAATCAGTATACAGTGACCCGTGTTCTTGCAGCCTCCAATTTAATGGGAAGTGTTAATGCTCCAGAAGATTCAGAAGATGAAGTCCCAGAAGATGATGCTCCAGAAGATCCTCATGCCAATGTGATGTCATCAACTGAACAACCTCAATATTGGACTGAGTTTTTGGCCATGGAAGAACAACGTTATAATTAACGCGTTCAATGGGAACATCAAATGGCTCATCAGGTTAATTCGTTGGGTACTCAGTTTGATATATTTGCCACTGCACAGAACTCATTAATTCAACAATTTGGTGATTTCCATGTGGACATTGATATCACGTAGATACGATTGAGCATCGCATAAATGACATATACCATCACTACTACCCTTCTGCACCACCACCACCAGATAATGACTGTTGATGTGTTTCACATTATTTATTTGTACTGTTTTGTATTTTGTTATTTTAACAACCTTTTGTTGGGTCAATTTGTTAAAGAGGACGACATTAATTAAAACCTATTCAGTTATGACCATTGGCCTATGCAGTTATTATCACTTTATATTGTAGTTTTTCATTTTAATGCCTAGTTGACAAAGGACATGATTATGTACATCCTGAAAATGCTACACAAAGGTCATTATCCAGTTATGATTCCTCTGGTACAAATCATGTTATAGTAGCCAATGACGTCACTTTAAATATCATTTTAAAGAAGACGAGGTTAATTAAAAAAAAAAAACACATTGAACTACAGGCCAAAGATCTCCTTATGCAAAAAACATGGCAACAATTAGATATTGAACTTGAAATATGGAAAAAAATACGTATCGGGGGAAATTCATAAAACTAATAAAACTAACCAATACAAGTCAGACGTAATATTTTTAAATAATAAAACCAATAGATGAAATCCACAAATACATAACCTTTCAAGGCAATCTGTTAGTTGTTCGAAATAAAATCTGTCATTGAATATCTTCATAGTACGCCCTTTGCATAGGATTTAAAATTGTCATGTCCATTGACATAATTTTATAATCTTAATTTCGTTGTTCTCTTTCATTCATCATAGATAGGAGTTTTAGTTGTTCCTCCCTATCTTCGGCCCTTCTTCGACGCTCTGCAGCCTTCTGCTCACGATCTATCGCCTTTTGTTCATCTCGCTGAATAGTTCTAGCGGAGATAGTTGATAACACTTCAACAATTTTGGATTGGTTAGCAGCCATTTCATCAAATCTACTATCGTGCGTTGTTTGATTCTTCAACTTCTCTTTCGCTGCCTTCGTTCCAATTGGTCGTGTTGATGTATTAGATGGTTGTTCGTGCATCGCATTATTCTGGTTGGATTGAGAAACCTCATATTCACTTGGTGGATTCGAACATGGATCAGAATGTTGCGTGCTTCTTTTTGATAGAAATTCATCCCATTTACAACTTTGGCGCAAAATCTTCCAACATGTATCAAATGTGAAGTGCTTTTTCTGTATTGCATGATACATCCGCTTCGCTTCAGTGACCTACAAAAAAAAATTACAAAGATTTCAATAACAAGTATACATTTAAAAAAGAAAATTAATATTTAATAACACAAATAAATTTTACCATATCTGCCTCAGTTGTTCCACTTTGTTGCCTCAGTTGAATTTGTTCAAGAAAACTACAGAATTTATTAATTGCCTTTTGCATGGCAGACCAACGGTGAGTCAAAGAAATACGATTTCGATTTGATTCACTACTCAATTGTGAATTAAAATAAACAAGTACTCATTCCCAAAATATAGCCATAGTCTGACTATTACCAGTAATGGGATCTTGAGAGACTGCTAACCAAGATCTACATAAAGTTTCATCTTCTATAATTGTGAATGCTTTACCACGAGAAACACAAGAAGTTTCTGAAATAAAATGATTATCACTGTTTTGCGTGTTTTGTTCTCGTGAAGATTCCGACATAAAATTAATATGAGTGTTGTGCTCAAACATTTGTGATTCCTCAAACATTTCGAAATCTTCCATAGTTTAGAAAAAATACAATACACTTACTGAAAAATATTGTAATGATATAAAGCTGAAACTCAGAATCAGATAATTTAATCAGATAATATTAATTAAAATTTCAAGGGAAACAAATATCTAATGACACAAAAGAAAAAAAATTCACAACATATAAATGCTATTCTGAAAATGAAATACTTTGTCAGTTTGATATAGAAATCAGATCTATTTTATAAAGCACATCATCAATGGTAAATTTTCAAAATACTCTGTCCATCCAACGGTAAATTATTGTAACAGCTAGTTGTGAAATATGTATGTCAAATATATAGGGAATTTAAATTTATATCACCCTTCAAATTATTTATAATCCACAAATTAACCTATGTCCAAATAAACTAGCTCAAACAAGTTGAAACCAACCAGTTCAAACCTGTTCTTGCTAGTTGTGCACTGTAGCCGAATTGCCCAACCCGATCGACCGGTTGGTCAACCGGCCGGTCAACCGGCTGACCGGTTGCTCTCCAACGATCACGCGAGGCAGCAGTTCAAACCAACCAGTTCAAACCAACCAGTTGAGGATTCAAATGAACCAGTGGCTTAAATGGTGCAGTGGTCGTCCGGTTGGTCAACCGGCTGGGGAATTGGCTGGTTGACCGGTTCCTCCCTCCAATGGTCACACACAGTGTTTTGGTGAAATCTGTATGTTGTCCTCAATTTGATGAATTGTTTGGTGAAATATCAATTTGATATCGATTTGGTGCAACCATTGGAGCACCAAACAGTAACTTTTTCATCAGAATTTAAATTTGATGTCAACTTTGATGAACCGTTGGAGATGGTCTTAGAAAACAAAAATTGATCCTATTTATTGTGATTTCTCATAAATCAAGAAAATCAATTTGAGAAGTATTTATTGATTTTTCAACTAAAATTGGGCTTGTTTGTGTAATTTATTATAAGTTTAAGATTGATAATAAAAAAATAAAAGTCAAAAGCACTTCTCCTCCAATTTTTAAATAAACTATTTTTTAAAAAAACTTATTTAAACTATTTTTACTTAAACTATTAAAAAAAAAACTATACCGAATAATTTACTGTGAATTCTCAGATTAAAATAAATTATAATGTTCTCATTTATCTATATCTATCTATATATTATATAAGTAAAAGGGGATTTTTAATGAGAAATGTTATGAGAGTTTCAATATTTCATACTAATTTTCTTGATTTTTTTTAAAAAAAATTCAACAATTAAAAAATTCCTCATTGGCTAGTTTCTATTTAACTTTTATTTTATAAATCCACATCGGGAAAAGAAAGAAAAAGTTAATTGTTTCACTTACATAAAGTGAATTTTATACTCCATTGAATTGTTTCACTTACATAAATGAAACTTATACTATAATTTAATATTATAATATTGTGTATGCTTTAGTTTAAGACAGTTTAAATTTTAATAAAATAATATTTAAAATTTTTAATTAATTAATTATTGTGTAAATTAGTTGATCTTTCAACCTAGCTGATTAAGTTGAACTGTTTCCGATTTGAATGATTCGCTAGTTTAATCGTGATTTTAGTAGTTTTATCAAAATAAAATGATTATATTTGTTTGATTCGAAATAAATTAAAGATTGACCGAATTAAAAATTGAATGACTGAAATTGCTTGATTAGAAATAAGTTTTCCGCCTAAATAATTGTTAACTTTCATTTACAATCCCATGTCGAAAAAAGAAGGAAAAAATGAATTGTTTCACTATATAAACCTTATGCTGACATTTAATATTGTAGTGTTGTGCATGTTTCAGTTCAAGACAGTTTAAATATTGAAATCAAAATAAAATTTTTAATTTTTAATTAATTAATTTTTGTATAAGTTGGTTAAGATTTGTTTGATTCGAAATAAACTAAAAATTGACCTAATTAAAGATTAAACGGTTGAGATTGCTTGATTCGAAACAGATTTCTCACTCAAACAATTATTAACTTTTATTTTACACAATCTCACGTCGGGAAAAGAATGAAGAAATGAGTTATTTCACTTATATAAAGTGAATTTTATACTCCTATTTAATATTGTAATATTGTGTATATTTCAGTTGAAGATAGTTTAAATTTTAAAATCAAATAAAATTTAAAAGTTTTAATTAATTAATTTTTGTGTAAGTTGGTTGATTTTTTGATGAATTTTATTAAAACTATATATATTGTTTTATTTCTAAAATATATGTTTAAATTTTATGACAAATTTTAATATAGAATAAACTAAAATTAAAAAGTTTATAAAACAAAATGTATTTTCATTTTATCATAAATATAGTTTTTTAAATTTATTCTATTTTTTTTTTCATCTTTATCAATTAAATTATGACATTTATTTTTTATTACAAATTTAAAATATACAATTAATAACATAACAATTACAATATATATTCTAATAAAATAATTAAAATTTAATTTATTTTTTTATACTTTTAAATAAATTTTATATTAAAATTATTTTTAATTATTTATTTGGCCCGTGGGTAACATGGTTCTTATGTTAGTTTCAATTATAACGAACAACCCATTGCTACTAGCGCAATCTAATTGTAATTGACAACAGAAAAATGCTTGGGAGCACTAAACATTAGCGGTCAAAATGCCGCGTGTGCGGTCAACACGCTTTCCAATATAATATACCGTTGTACTAGTAAAGTTCAAATGGTCAAACATTTGCATTAATGACATACTTACCCTCCGTCTGGACCATATGGCAAAAATAATAATAACAGAGCTATGATAGAGATCCCCTCCAATCACCATCTCCACAACCCCACATACACGTAGTGGGTGGTGATTGGAGGAATAAGAAAAAAATAAAAAGAAAATGTAACGCTACTAGCGCAATCTAATTGTAATTGACAACATTAGCGGTCAAAATGCCGCGTGTGCGGTCAACACGCTTTCCAATATAATATACCGTTGTACTAGTAAAGTTCAAATGGTCAAACATTTGCATTAATGATATACTTACCCTCCGTCTGGACCATATGGCAAAAATAATAATAACAGAGCCATGATAGAGATCCCCTCCAATCACCATCTCCACAACCCCACATACACGTAGTGGGTGGTGATTGGAGGAATAAGAAAAAAATAAAAATAAAATGTAACCAATGAGAGAGAGAGGGGATAATAATAATAATAATAATAATAATAATAATTGTGCTATTTTATTTAGATAAAAAAAAATAATTTTATTTTATTATTGATGGGCATAGTCCGAGAAGGCCTAACCCATGGCTACCCTAGGTTGTCTAGATAATTACTTAGTTATCATTATAAAACCTAGCAAATAAGGCCCAACAGGAAACCTAACAGAGAATAGAGAATTCATAGTAGTTCAAACTTAGTCACAACTAGACATGTGTTGAGTAGAGAATTAGCCACCTGATAAATAAAGATTTTGCAGAATTATTAAGCCCACGCACTAAGCATCAAATGAGATTGTCAAAGTATTAAATGCAACAAGACTTCTCGTTCTGGGACGTGATGAAACAACCATGGCCAACGACAAATAGGTTGCAGGCTTTTGGCCAATGGGACAGTATGAATGGACAAGAAAATGATTAGTAAGAGATATAAGGAAGCTTATGAGGAACGTTTTGGCAACAAGTAATTCACTCTCTCTCTCTCTTTCTCTACTCTTAACCTTCTCTCTAAAAACTATTATTCTGACCACATCTTCATCTAATTTGATTGTTGGAACCATTTCCATTTCAGAACCTTTCTACTGGACTTGTTGCAGGTGTAATTAGGAAGATGAAGGGTAGCCATCCCGTGGAGCGTTTTGATCAATCCGACCTATATCTTGCCTAGGGCTAGCCTTGAGGTAAGGCGACTAAGAAGGTTGTCTCGGGCTCCCAATTTTGAACAAAATTTAGGGGCTCCAACTAGGGAAGTGTATTATGTCGTGTTATTTCATAATTACTTCAATATTAGCTCAATTTATTTATTTTCATGTTGTTGTATGGTGTTATTTTGATTCGTGTCCGATTAATGTTTACTGTGAAAACTTTCACTTTTAGTTAAAAATAACTTAACAAGTGTATGGAGAGATTAAAATTTTTCCCATAAGTTGAATTTTATAAAATTTATTTCTACTAAATAAAATTATTCATAGACTGTTTGATTTTAATTCAATTGCATTTTTCTAATTAAAAAAATTGTACCTTATTACTATATACCTATTTTTTACTAGGTTGACTCTAAAATAGGTAACAAAAAAAAAACATATCTTAAATGAAAAAAAGATATTAGTCTTAATTATTATTTTACATACTTATTTATTCAGTTAAATGGAATTAAATAAAAGATTAAAAAAATGTCATGGTATCCCTTAGTGAACAAACTAATAATTCATGTTATTGAGTCGTGTCATACTTGGATTCATGTTGAAAAATAGTCAACCCTCACTTGCTAAACTTATATATTGCTTGAGTTGTGTTGAAAATTCTTATCCTTATCCCCAATTAATTTTAGTTATTATAGTATTGGTAAGCTAAAAAATAAAAATTCGATTCAACTAATTGAAGTTAAAATATTATATATATATATATATATTTGTTATCTAAATTTTGTTAAATTGTAATGCAATAGAAATAAATTTTTATCCTTTTTGTTTTATCCAAACAATTATTTATTTATTTATGTATTTATTTATTTATTTATTTATTTTGGATAATGATATATGAAGGGCCCAATTTAAAAAATTCGTCTTAGGCTCCTAATAATTCAGGGTCGGCCCTGATCATGTTGACCAGACTGCATTATCAATTACCATTATATTTGGATGAATAAGAAAGTAAAGCATATAAAAGAGATATAAGTGAAATTTATTTTTCTTCCTTTTATATTTTAAAGGATAATTTTGATATTATAAATATTTTATAATCAGTTAATTTATTTTTCACCAAATCTTATCATTTTTTGTGAAAAGTGAAAAAGGCTTAATAAGAAAGTGTTATTTTTTTTCATCATTTCTCCCCATTTATCATTCAACTTACAATTCAAACATAAGAAATTTTTTTCTTTCTCATAATTTTTTTTAGTCATTTTTCATCAAATCACTTCATTTAAAAGGACTGATGTATTTTGCCTAATTTACATAATCATACAAAAAAATATACAAAGAATGACATGGTAGAATTTTAAATCAATCATTACAATCATTGGAAAATAAAGAGTCCTCAAAAATATATTAATTACAATCATCTATGGCATTTTCTTTATATTCTTGTTGTTTCATTGACACTTTGACAAAACGACGGGAGCAGTTCTCCAACCCCACCTATATTATATTTATAAATAAACTATATTATATTTATAAATAAATAAATAAATATTGGATTAATTAAATTAATTTAATATTCGCATATCCTTTATAGGTTACCTTTCTCTGCTACCAGCCGCCCAAGCATACTACAAGAAGTTCTTTATATTATATGTGGCTACATGCCATATTAATAGTAGGTACACCCTATTATAAGTTGTTTTCATGTTTTTATATTTTTAGTGCTTTTTTTTATATTTTAATTTTATATTTTAAATTTTTAAAATATATCTAATTTAAATGTACTTAAAATAAAAAAAATGTATGAAGAAATCTAAACGAATTTTCACTAAAGACAAAGACATGAAAATGTACTAATTTATATATTTTTTTGGTATTTTTTTTTTCAATTTTCTTCACAAGTATTTTATTTTTTAAGTGCATTTAAATTAAGTGAATTTAATTTTTTTTTAAATTTAACTAAAATATGAAAAAAAATTCAGAAAAGACAAAAAATACAGGAAAAACAAGAGAGTTAAAAACTGAATTTGAGTTTAAAAACCAAAAATGCATGTGCTCTTATAATATTAGAGTGACATTTTTTTTAGGTGCAATTTATTTTAGGTAAAAAGTTGATAGATTATAATCCGAATCTAAATGCACCTGTTCTCCAATTTCATGATAATTAATTTTTTTTAACAAACAACTTAAGTAATTTTTTATTCATAAAAATAATAATAAAAAATTTAAAAATTGTTGAGAAATCCATTTGTAAGGGATATATGGCACTAGGTCCGCATATTGTTTCATTTTAATTGTAATGACATGATTAATGAAATTATTTGGTGAAAAATACAAATTATTGTTTTGAAAAATTATTATTTTTATTTTCTTTTACCCACTGCTGCCGAACTACTAGTCACCGGTAAAGATACTGTAGGTGGCTGCGGTCGACAGTTGGTTCTAGTGGTGATATGAACATATAAGTAGAATATGTAGACATATAAGAAACACATGGACAAATATGTGACACTAGATAAGCAAGTGAACATATAGGGAGATATATAAGTGACACTAGACAAATAGGCGAATAGTTGACAGATAGACAGATAAGTAGGGATAATGCAATAATTATTATTCTTATAGTTCGAGAAGATTATAGATGAAAATTTTAAAATTAAATTTATAACTCGAATTCCTTAAAAAATTGTACCAAAAAAAAGAGAAGAGAAAATTAGTTTACCATCCCTCTCCAATTTTACTAATTATATAAGTCCACAATATTTCTTTTGTAGTCTAAGGTCCCTCACTCCCATACCCTTATATCACACTTACACTCTCATTCTCTCTCTACTCTCCTCTGTTTCTACTCTCTCCTCTCTCTCTAGGGTTTCGATTGCGTGAGAGAGAATGAGAAGACAATGAGGACAATTATTGCTCCAATGAAGATTCCGATCACTGCAAGTTCCAGTTCCAGTTCCAATTCCAATTCCAATTCCAATCCCAATACCAATTTGAATAGTAGAGATAAAAGCTCTAAACTCACCAAAAAGAACTTCGATTTTGAGGATATCCTAAAGAATGAGTATGTTCGAATCAAGTCCTACACTGATCAAACACTTGTCCTACAAGATTAGAAGAAAGTCCAACAATCTATCAAGGAAGGTATATCTGAAGAATCCCTTTATCTACTCATGTCTATGGCTTGTCATTTGCTGAACCCTGGCTGACCATTATCCCAATTCCATTCTCCCTTCCTAAGCAAAGCTCTAATCAACTAATCCCATAAGGAAGGTACCTAGAATTCAACTTAGTTGCCTAGTAAATTTCCTGTAAGTAATTTCTATTGTTTATTTTTCTTGTAAAAAATTGAATAAGTTTTCTATTGATGTAATATTTACAGTGAATCCTCTCTTCGAACAATTATCTATGTCTCCTCTCATGCCCAGTTAGGGAAATGATTGTAAACAATTTTCACTAACTTGAGATTGTGAAGAATTTTCTTTGGTTTAAAATTGTGAACAAACACAGAGAAATTTCTTTGGTTTGATTAAAATTTCTCTAATTTGGTTAAAACAATTTCTCTGGTTTAAAATTGTGAACAAATACAGAGAAATTTATGAACAAAGCCATAGAAATTCTCTGCGAACAAAGAAAGCTAGATAAATTTCAATTTTCTCTAGATTTCTCTGGTTTGAGTTTAGAGAAATTTCAATTTTCTCTGGTTTAAACCCAGAGAAATTTTTTGGGAAGTTCAAAATTTTTTTAGACAGAATTTCTCTAAAAAGTCTAAAGAGAATTTATTTGGGATCAAAATTTCTCTGGATCGATAAAGGATTTTAGACATTATGAAAATATTTCTTTATGTTATAAAATCTTAATATTAAAAATTCTAAAAAAATTTTAAAAAAAAATAAAATTACGCCAAACATGTAACCCTAAATAATTTTTTGGGGGGCCAAAGCCATGGACCCATAGTCCATGAAAATTTCACGGAACATTGAATGCACAATGAATTAAAATCTCATTACACTAATCCAATCTAAAAATAGATAGAGTGAGGTCCAAAAAAAGGCTACAGAGGGTCCAACCTAACCACCAAGAAAAGTTGTATGGAAAGGGTCTCAAGTCTCTTTTTCTAGCTCTAGCTGGCTTTTGTGATAAGACACATATTTCCACAATTCACACTTTACAAAATCTATCTTTTATATGAAGGAGCTTGTGTGTATATATAAAAATAAATATATATATATATATATAGGAGGAATGAGAGCCAATAATACTGAGGTCAACAAGTTTTGTCAAAAGGAGCAGGTATATGTGCTTCTACTACCACTTTTTGTGCCTTCTTCAAAACTCACATGATGCATGTACTCACTTCATGACACATGACTTTATCAAAAGAGCACATACCCTCCTTGACTTCCTCAACCGTGTCATTAAATATAGACATAATAATGTAGGACAAGTAATTAAAGAGTTTCTAGTACAATTTAATTGAAGAGTTTCTAGTACAATTTAAAAGAACTATTAGAGATTATAATAATATGAATGGTTCATTTTATAATTTTTTTTATATATATCATTTGCTGAAACAATTAATTTAATATGATAATTATAATAATTATATTTTATTTTATTATGTTTATCCATAAAAAAAATAATGGTTTCCTTTTAAAATGGGTAAATTACACTGACACCCCATGATATTTGGTCCAATTACATCCTATCCATGGACGTTCTAAAAATTACATTAACATTACCGTGGTTAATAATCTTATTTCACAAACTCTCTTACTTATATAAAAGTCAACAACTCTTAATAGAAAAATAGAGAAAATTATATTGAAAAAAAAAAAGTAAAGTAAAGCAAAGCAAATGGAGAAAAAAAAAATAGAGGCAGTAAAGCAAAATAAAAAAAGAGAGAGTGTATAAGTTCAATATTTTCATTGTGTCTAAATAATTACAATAACAGAAGAGTTAGTATAATTTCTTAAATATAAAAAATTAATATTTATTAAACTCAAACCTCAGGTGATTTAAGTCTAATTTACCATTTAAAAAACTTATGTCGTCATAGACTGACTTGATTATTTTAATAAATAAACATAACAATGTAGGACAAGTAATTAAAGAGTTTCTAGTACCACACTGGAATGGCAAAAATCTAAAAAAAGATTAATAAAAAAAAAAAAAAAGAAGAGGTCAAGCTAAGATTATTGATTCAAACTATTGAGGTTTGGCAATTTGGAAAAGCAAACTAAAAAATATTTGAAATTTGGCAGTTTCTTCAGATGCGACTAAACACAACTCATCGATTTTGTGTTAGGTTTCAAATTTTTTATTTTATTTTTCTATTTTAGAAATTTTTTTGTTTTAATTATGACTTTGCTTAAGAATTTTGATTTCCTTGTTTCAGTACATTTCATAGATTAATTAGTATTCAAATTTAAGCTTAACTTAAATTTACTATTTTCAATATTTTTTTTTTAATTTTTACCTATTTTGTGTTTTACAATGATTAAAATTAATCCATTCTAAATAGAGATGTAAAATACAATCGGAGGCAACTCATTTAATAATATTTCAATTTTTTTTTTCTTGTAAATTCAAGGGTTTTTTGGGCACTCGGGCTAAAAGTTCATATTTGAAATTTTGGGGAGAGTTGCTTCAATCTCTATTATTTTTTATACATAATAATAATAATAATGATAATGATAATGATAATAATTTAAAAAATTATATTACTTTCACCTATTTGTCTATTTGTCTATAATATATATATTCACCTATCTGTCTATGTGTCCATTTATGGCCCCGTTTGGTGGGCAACTCATTTAATAATATTTCAATTTTTTTTTTCTTGTAAATTCAAGGGTTTTTTGGGCACTCGGGCTAAAAGTTCATATTTGAAATTTTGGGGAGAGTTGCTTCAATCTCTATTATTTTTTATACATAATAATAATAATAATAATAATGATAATAATAATAATTTAAAAAATTATATTACTTTCACCTATTTGTCTATTTGTCTATAATATATATATTCACCTATCTGTCTATGTGTTCATTTATGGCCCCGTTTGGTGGAGCTGTGGGAAAGTGATTATTATTATTATGTGTCCATAACTATGAACATAAGTTGATTTTTGACTTATAAATTAAGTTTCTCTTCTCCCACTCAAAGAATAAGTTGATTTTTGACTTACAAAAAGCTATAAGTTGTATCGTTAAGCTGAACCAAACACATCAAAATAACTTAAATTAAGCAAAAAACTAAAATAAGCTGGAAATAAGTTCTACCAAACAGGGCTTATGTGTCCACATTTTCACCTATTTGTCCACTGTAGGTTGCTGGCATCGTTTTTGGTGACCACAAATTTTACGGCAACTTTTCGATGAGTCGCTGGTGGTAACAGTGGGCGGCGATTGATAGTAATTTGTGAGAATAGAAAAAGAAAATAAAAATAAAAAAGTAAAAAGGTCCAAAAAAAAAAAACATTGAAAACAATAATTTGTAATTCTCACGAATATATTTCATTAATTATATTTTTAAAACAAAAATAAATCAAATCCTTATAATACATTCATAAAAGGGGTTGGCTTCCCTCCAGTGACAGGAGGGTACTGTTGGGCTTGTAGGGGCCCACCAGGGATCCCATTTCGATAATTTGAACCATTCAATGTGTAAAACTCATCCAATATTATATGTCAGTAAAAATCACATTAATCGGGTATCGATAGTTACGTGATCAAATTAGTTTTGTATAAAAAAAATGGGCGATGAAAAAATAAACGGTTGACAGAAATCTGATCCGATGAGATAGCTATCAATATTCGATCAATGTAATTTTTTTACAGGCATATAATATTTGGCGAGTTTTATACATTGAACTGTTTGTATTATCGAAACGAGACTCATAATAGGTCCTCATAAACCCAACAGTACCCTCTAATCTGATCACGGACTGAAGAGAAGGCCAACCCATCATAAAAATAGACTAGTTACCATTTTTGGAGGGATGAATTAGAGACGCTTCAAGTGTGTTTGGTAACGTTTACGCTTTCAGTTTATATTTACAAAAATTTTATAAACTGGTTTTTGTTTATTTTTAGAAAAATATGAACTGCAAACGTGTTTGGTAATTGACAAAATATTTAAAAAATATAAAAAGAGTGAGAAATAGCAAGTGGTGGCACGTGGCGGCACGTGGCGGCGGAAGACGGTGGTGAAAAGTGATGACGGTGGGTGGTGGGTAGCTGATGGTGGCGGGTGGGTGGGTGGGTGACGGTGGCGAGTGGTAGGTGGTAGCAAGTAGGTGGTGGGTGGTGGTGGCAGGTGGGTGGTGGGAGGTGGGTGACGGTTGGGTGGTTGGTGATGATGGTGGTAGCGAGTAGGTAGCAGGTGGCTTGTGGTGGTGGGTGGCTAATGGTGGCAGGTGGTGGGTGGTGGTGAAGAGATATCTGGATTTGAAATTATGGTTCTCAAGTTTGTAGGATTTGAATTTTTTTTTTTTGTAATTTTAAATAGAGATAAAATTGTAATATATATATATATATATAGATATACATATATTAAAATAAACGGTATAAGGAGATATTTTTGTTGTGCAAGTAAAAACTATTTGTAGTTCTAATTGCATCAATGAAGCTTTAATTTCTATTTAATTTTTTAATGAATGTTAATAATTTAATTAAATTGACATAATTTATAAAATCAAAAGTCAGAATTAATATAATTATAATTGTAGAGACTAAATTGAAAAAAAGGAAAAATTGTAGGGACCTTGGATAGAGGTGGCGAGTGGGTGGTACTGTTATAATGGTGGCGGGTGGTGTGTAGTGGTGGTAGGTGGGTGGCGAGTGGTGGTGGCAGGTGGTGGTGGGGATGGGTGGTGGTGGCAGTGGCGGAAGACGGTAGTGGAAAATGGTGCGGGTGGTGACTAGTGTTGGGTGGTAAAAAAAAAAATTGAAAACTCAAAATAGAAACACATTTTTTGTATTTTTATTTTTTGGCCAAATTTATAAATTGAGACCACAGATTTATAAATTAAAAATTTTACCAAATAAATTTTTGTTTGAATTTTTTAAATTTTTATAAATATAAACAGAAAACAAAAAATGTAAAAAATAGACTAGTTACCATTTCCTGGAGGGATGAACTGGGGACATTTATCTTTCAAATTATTTGGACTTGGTGTCAATGGTGTGATAGTACACGGTGTCTGCCCCCCCATGTCTGTACTATAAGATCCATGAATTAACAATTAGTGGGTCATCCATAAGAAATGACACCAACCCAACCCTCTAACCCCCAAAAAAAAAAAAAAAAAAAAAAAAAAAAAAATTGAATTGACTAGTTCGGATTTTTTTAATTTGATATTAAAAAAATTATTTGGGTTGATTTTTTTTTTATGTAATTTTTTAACTTTTATAAGAAAAAATAAAATAATTATAATTTAAATATAATATTTTATTATATTAATTTTTTAATGATTAATTTAATCCTAATCCAATCCAATTTATATAGTCAAACGTAGCCATAATTGTTTGTATTTCTGGTCGATGACAAATTATCTTTTTGATCCTTGGTTTTGGATTCATTGGAAATGTTCCAATTTACTAACCTATCATCCATGGTTAAAAAAATAGTAAAAAAAAAGTGACTTTGCATGATTAAGGGTTTAATAATATGATCAATAATTGTATTTCCTTAGTCAAGAGAGAGGGGCCATAACTGTTTATTGTACCAAGAAAATTTTTATTTTTTTAATAAGAGGAAAGATTGGTCTAATTTACTTGAAACACAATCCATTATTAAGGGAAAAGTGGGATTTTTGCAAGATTTAAGGGCTTTTATTGGATCAAATTTTCTCATTTAGTTTTTGATGAGTAGGATAAAAATCTGAACTTTATCATTATGATAAGGTCTATGGTGCTTACCATGAGTTTTATTTTGATAATTAAGTTGTTTATTTTGTAAAGTCTTCTGTATGTATCATTACTTCATCAAGCCAAACCAAAAGGTTGACTCCGTCTATATCATTAATGAAAAAAATTAAATTTATTCGATAATCGTAATATTTTCATCTTATTGCGTTTGCCTATAGAAAAATAGATAGTTTATTTTTAAAACATACTTGTCGTTTATTGTTTCAGAGATAAATATAATATAATGAAAAGATTACAATTATCAGAAAAATTTAATTTTTTCCCGTGAATAATATATATGGAATGCTCTACAAAATGAACATGTCGAATCATCAAAACGGAAACGATATCCCACGGACCTTAATGTAACAAAAAATTATCCCATGCCCCATGTAACAATGCCACAAATTAATCTCAGCTGTTCATTAGTGTGAGGCTCACGTAAGCCTTACACCAATAAATAACTAGAATTGATTTGTGACATAATCACATCAATATTTTTGGAGGCATTGAATAATTACTTAATATAACTGCCAAATTCAAATTTTAAACTTCAATCGGAAGAAAAAAACCTAGAGCTAGATGGCTATAATAAGATGGGACGTCCAAGGCACACTTGACCGACAATTTAGCAAATTTTGATAATTGTTATTTATTTATGGATAAATTATGCTCTTTTTTTTTATAATTTGATATAAATTTTATTTTAGTCTCTATTCTTTGAATTTGAACAATATAAATCATAGACCTTAAACTAGATTGAAACCAGATAAAAATGGTGAATTTTAACATTTAAATTAAACGAAATAATCAAATTAAAATTATATTTAAATTCTAAGATTATATTGTTAAAATTGAATTAATAAGGATTAAAATGAAATTTAGATCAAACTATAAAAAATGTAATTTACCCATTATTTATTTGAAAATTGTTTGAGACCACTAAAACAATGAGCTCTAATAGCTCTAAAAACACTGTACCCCTAATTGATTTGATGTTTTGCTCTTTGTTTTTTTTATTTTTTATTTTCTGGACTGTTGAATTAATAAGGATTAAAATGAAATTTAGATCAAACTATAAAAAATGTAATTTACCCATTATTTATTTGAAAATTGTTTGAGACCACTAAAATAATGAGCTCTAATAGCTCTAAAAACACTGTGCCCCTAATTGATTTGATGTTTTGCTCTTTGTTTTTTTTTTATTTTTTTATTTTCTGGACTGCCAGCTCATTAGAGCTGGCTTAGTGGTCCATCTTTAGTGGGATCTATCACCACTGTATTTATTTATTTGAGGGCTATTTCTACTCTCTTTTTTACCACCTCGTAAGTGATCTATGCAACAAAGTGTCATTATTTTTTCGATATATTGAGGTCAAGTTTGGCAACTCTTAAAAAATTCAAAAAGTCAAAAAGTCACTATTCTATTTAAATCACATCATCTTATTTAAGTCACATCACCTCTCTAACACATCACTTCAAACCCAACCCAAACCCAACCTATATTTCATAAAAAGTCAAAAAGTGCACTTATTTAGTCTTCCCAAACTTGGCCTCAGTCTTGTATGTACCTGTGACACATTCAGCAGCAGGAATGCTGACTTTGTTTGGCAGTCACTCTTAAAAAATTAACTTACAAAAGATTGAATGCTAAAAAAATTGGTTTATTTAACACATTCCTAATTTAAGAAAAAATAAAATTCTAATAGCTTTTTTAGAGTGATTAAGGTGGACATTTTGATGAAAATAAATTTATTACATGAGCTAAGTTTTTTTTAGTAGAATGAAAATTTTAACTAATAAACTGGTTTTCAAACGTAGCCACTAAACATGTCATGAAGAATTACTAATATAATTAGAAACTTTTAAAATCGAGGAGTTGGCATAGATAAGGCGTTCTTTTATTGAGTCTAATATTTTAATTCATGTCGTACTTATTATATGTGATATCTTTTATTTAAGTTTTGATGTTATAAGTGCAACTTCTTTTATCTTATTCCTTTAAAGCAACTCCAGCACTATGATCTAATTTGCCTATAAAAAATACACTATTTATTTTACCTAGTCACCTTTGCTAATGTGTAATCTACTTAACCAAATCTCTTAGTTAGCCACGTAATTAATACTTAGAGAAAGATTTGTCTAGTTTTTCGTTAACTCTTCAATTGTAACCAACCCAGGAGATAAGTATTAAAATTGTGTGATTTGACTTGATAAAATGCCAAACAACTAGAATATAGAGAGCCTGTTCGAATTGCTCTTACCTATTGTAAAAGGGGGAGAAAAAATATATATATATATATATATAAAGAAAAAAAAAAAACCAAAATTTCTACCAACTCCATTATCATGTCTCCCTCTACCTCTACCTCTCTATGCAATACTCTATGAAACCCTCACTATAAATACACAAGACCCATCTAAGCTTTCATCACAACAAGCCTTCATATACCAAGTCTTCCTTCACAGAGAGGTCTTTTGAGTCCATAATAGAGTTGCCAAACAAACAGGGCACTATACAATGGCTCATCAAACCATGAGCTTTCTCATTGTTGTAGCCACACTTGTGTTTGCTCCACTTTGCTTTGCTCACAACCTCTACCCACAGTTTTATGATCACTCTTGCCCTAAAGCAAAAGAGATTGTGTACTCTGTTGTTGCACAGGCTGTTGCCAAAGAAGCTCGCATGGCTGCTTCTTTACTTAGGCTCCATTTCCATGACTGTTTTGTCAAGGTCTGTTTGTGCAGCTCTCATTTACTTTATTTTGAGTAATTGGCCGTTTGTTTTTTTTTTTTTTTTGGTCAGTTGAGTTTTTAGCATTTTGATTTTTTTGAAGTAAAAAAAAAACTTATGTGTTTGGAAAGGGATTTAAAAGTTTTGTTTTAAGTGAAAAAATTGAGGTGACATAATTTTGTTTTAGGATTCCTAATAGCGTATTTGTTTTTTTGACTTTTTAAAGCAAAAATTAGCTTTTTTAAGAGTTTCCAAAAGAAAGGTTTTGTGAATTCAATTTTAATATATAATACTTAATTTTATTTTTCCGCTAATCATATGAATGGCTAAATGATATGATTATCACCTTGATACTAAAACCATATTTTATCAGTTTATTCTTGTATTTTTCACCTTCAATGTCTTTAATCTTATTAAAATGATTATCGGTATAATCATGTCACCATTATAAAATTTATTATATTTTTTCAAAATATAACAAGAAATTAGTGTAATTCACTTTTTTATATTTTATTAAACAATTCACCCCGTCATAAAGAGATAAATACATTTTCAAGGTCATTTTACTTGCAATACTACAAATATAAAAGAAAAATTACAAAATAGTGCAAAGAGGTGTACTGTGGCAACACTACATTCTATACACGCTATTCTGAAATGATTTCCGGACCCTTGGCCTGCAGCTTCTAAATTGTGTTATTTTGTGGACTTCTTCTTCCTCTTTTTTTTTCAATTTGAAGTCAAAATGTTTCACTTTTTAGGCTGTATAAACTAGATAAGCACAAAACTTTAAATAATTAGTAAAACAAAAATAAGTCAATTTTTATAGGTTTTTGGATAAAATTTGACTTATTTTTGTCATTAATGATTTTCTATTTTTAATTTTTTAATTTTTGATTTTTTTGGGTTATCTAGTTTAGATGGGTTCAAAAAATTAAAAATTTGACATAAATTAAAAAAGAAAAAGAAAATCACTAAATCAAAAATAAACCCCCCCAAAAAATAAAAATATAGAACATCATGACTAATTAGTTTTTGTGATAGCTAAATAGATATGTTATTTACGCCAAAAAAAAAATAAAAAATAAAAAAAGTTTAAATTTGTGATGTATCTAACATATCTTGGGGTTTTTGTGAATTATGTAGGGGTGTGATGCATCATTACTTCTAGATAGCAGTGGGAGCATAGTGAGTGAGAAAGGGTCGAACCCTAACCGGAACTCGGCTCGTGGGTTCGAAGTCCTTGATGCAATCAAATCTGCATTGGAGAAGGAGTGTCCTAACACTGTCTCTTGTGCTGATATCTTGGCTCTTGCTGCTAGAGATTCCACTGTCATTGTAAGTTTTTAAGGATTGGACATATTAATAAAAAATAAATATTTCAACGTGTGATTTTGCTAATAAATCAAATCCTAATTTTTTAATTATTTCAATTTAAATCTGGAATTTCAAAATATTTTAGGTTAGCTAGCCAATTTAGATATTAGAAGCTACAATTAATGATATATTTTGTGTGATTGTACAGACTGGTGGACCAAGCTGGGAAGTCCCATTGGGAAGAAGGGACTCAAAAGGTGCAAGCTTGAGTGGTTCCAACAATAACATTCCAGCTCCAAACAACACTTTCCAGACCATCCTTACCAAATTTAAGCTACAAGGACTTGACATTGTTGATCTTGTGGCATTGTCTGGTAAATTATGTTACTAGTCTATGTATTGTTTTTATTTGTATTTATTTATTTTGTCTTCTTTGAAACCTTTGACATTGACCTTTATATTTTTTTATTCACCGCGGTTTGAAAAATCAGGATACACACGACGTGATAAGAATATCAATTTTTTTTTTTAATATATGTATATAAATATTATTTTGATAAACAATTAAAATCTAACCTACAAAACAAATTAGATTAAAATAAATCAAAGATTAGATTCGCATTGCATTAGGTTCAAGAGATCAGTAGAAGTCAATTTGTCAACTTCACATTTGTGTTGCGTCGTCTATGATTTGATATTAGTTCTATATATATTTATATATTTTTAAAATTCAACATTTATCATGTTTATAAATATTATAATAATACAATTCTTAAAATTAGCTTTAAAAAATTAAAATTAGATCCACCGTGTCCCCAAGCATGTTAGTGTCTTTTGATATATATATATATATATAATGAAGTATTTGATACATGTCTGATGTGATATAACACCCATTTTGAAGTATCGGTCAAATAAAACATATAGATTCTTTAATTTTTATAAAAAGAAGAAGAAGAAGAAAAAAAAAAAAATCTCACAAGATAGAAATCCCTTTTGACCTAAATTATTCATTCAATTTCAAATATATATTTTTAAATAATATCTTATGACATTCTACAATATACAATATATTTAAATATTCAGGGTGTCTTTATTTTCTATACTCATTGTTGAGTCCATATAACTTAGCTTGACATAAAATCCTAATTTTTAAAATTTTACAGTAATAGCCCTTAATGAAAGAATTGTCACATTTTGATAATTGTTCATGTAGGGAGTCACACAATTGGAAATTCTAGATGCACCAGCTTCAGGCAGAGGCTGTACAACCAGTCTGGCAACGGCCTGGCAGACATGACACTCGACAAATCATATGCTGCCCAATTGCGCAGCAGGTGCCCGAGATCCGGTGGCGACCAGAACCTCTTCTTCTTGGATTTTGTGTCCCCAACAAAGTTCGATAACTACTACTTCAAGAACTTGTTGGCTTCGAAGGGGCTTCTAAATTCTGATCAAGTTCTTGTGACCAAGAACCAGCAGACAATGGAGTTAGTGAAGAAATATGCGGAGAATAGTGAGCTTTTCTTCGAGCAATTTGCCAAGTCCATGATCAAGATGGGGAACATTTCTCCTTTGATTGGTTCAAGTGGAGAGATTCGAAAGAATTGCAGGAAAATAAACTCTTAGGACCATATATAGTCCAATAAATATTGATGAACTTCTACTATATATTTGGGTATTCTCAGTTTCCTTTCTTTTATGATTTTTCTGTGAGAGAGTTTCAATTGTAGCCACAGTTGTGAACTAGTGGTGGTAATGCAATAACATTTTGGTGAGTGTTATAATTTGGGTGTTTCTCTTCAATTATGATAATTTCGGTTGAGACTTTAAATCAGATCCATATAATTCTAGAGCGTACTTAGCAATATAATTGCTAAAGACCCGAGGAGTACAAGAACATCATTACACGTAAACCATGGGACAGGAGGCAATAGATATCAAAATCGACACCCTGCACAAGAAGCTGAAGCCTGCACATATCATCAGTGCTAATAACATTTCGTCTTTGAATTAGACGCGTAATCAAAACAATTTATCAGAAAATTCTTAACAAACTTCTTTTACAAAAACTAGACTCTTGCAAGAAACTACTATGCCCAAAACAAAGCAAACCTTACAATCAATATAATAACTGCAAATTTGGGGCAGTCTCTGTGACATATGCATCAACCATTTCTAGTCTCCTGAGCATAAATGACTCCCACTGTGATGACATAAATACCATGAGCAAACTTCATGATGATGAGAAATCAATCCACAACTTTTGAATGGAAAGTGGGTAACTATGAAATCAAAATGTTAATCTACCGACAACATCGGTTGGACCTACACATTGACCATCTATCCATGTAAATGGTTACAACAATCAATGAAGTAGATCTAGTTATATCAACTAATGAACACATCAATCCCAATGATCAGCCTCATAGGCCTATCCTTGCACCTATGAGAGCAAATAATATTCACAACAATACAACAGGAAATTTGGATGCACCCTAGAAGCCATCACCTCAATGACTACGTGCATCTGAAGATAGTCCCTCTTTGGTTCATGTTAAAAGCAGCCAACAATCAGAATTTTAACAGTCGAAATCATATATAAGGCATGTATTATTAATATTTAGTGAAAAAGTAGTTCCACACAAAACATTACATGTACCTGACAATGCAGAATAGGAGTTCCACAAGACCATCTCATGATCTCATCATCAATATCATATGATTAGCACAAACGATTTCACGCATACTAGAAAGATCTAAATTGAACTATGTTCAAGACAAACCACAGAAGTTGTCCACAGAGAGAGTGAATTACAGTAGGCCACCTACCAACGACCTCTGATGAAAACATTTCACTTTGGTCTTCGTGTTGAGGACCATTCCATTGATCTTCTCAGACTCAGCTTTCATTGCAGCCAGCTTGTCCTCTGATGAGGATATTTTCTCTTGTAGAATTTGTATTTCAATCTGGTACCCTTCCACCACTTGCTCCATTTTTCCAATTGCTTCGCTGTTTCTTGTCTTCGCCTCCTTCAGGGAAGAAGAGCCCATAAACAGTAGCTTTGCCTCATAAATCTCTTGAAGCCTTGTACGAAGCCATCCAACTTCCAGTTTTACGAATTCAATGTCACCAATGATATCAAGCATGGATTTGAGCTCTATATCTGTAACATCTGTAAATTTTGTCCCTTGTAATCTCTGGAAGATGCCACAGACCATCTCCAAGAAAGATGAACGTGATCTCTCAGATTGCAAAGAGCTATCCTTAGCAATATCTCCATATTTTGAGAAGATATCCCTAAGTAGAGATGCAAATTCTTCCTTCACTCTATACCCATTTACTGTGACCAAAGCAACATTAAGTGCAGAAGCAACTTCATCGAGATCAGAAAAGTCATCGCTCATTGCAGCCATCTCTGTAATGTTAAGACTCAGAGATTGTGTCGGCTCAGCCTTTTGGTCAAGATTGTTGGCACGCTCTTCATGTCTGTTCTCAATGATATTTGGTGCCTCAGTAGCCTCCATATTTGGAAGATGATTGTCCAATACAAGCTCATATGGTGCAGAGGGAGGATCAGCAGGATGGTGCTTTTCTGGGCCCTGACTTTGATGAAGAAGTTTTGAAGTAAGCTTCTCAATGTCCACCAAGTCATTTTGCTTTGGAATGGACCAATCTTCGGATTTTGCAGAGTTGTTGACGTTTTCTATTGTTTCACCCCTATTAGCCATCCATAAGTGCCAGTGTTTCTGGGAGCCGTTTTCCGTCTTTACATGTTGAGTAGGGGACCTTGAGGAGGAAACTGGAGTATTTGAGACCTGTACACAGAAATGGCAATTCATAGTATAGACTCATATGCTGCACATTGAGAAACTTAGCCAGAGAGTTTCCTCAAGATCAAAGAACTTCTACAGCATGATCACACCAAGATGAGGATAATGCAAAGTTTTGAAGGCCAAATGTGTAGGCGTTTACCCATCATGAGGCGAGGCATAAGTATTTTAAATTTTAAAATTTTATTTTAGAAATAAATTAAATATTTTAAACTGGTAAAAAAATATTTAAAAATAAATATAAAGGTGTAAATATTTCTCCTCAAGGCGTCAGAAATTTCACAGCAAAGAAGAAAGCTTGCCCTCATTGAAGGTAAAATTGACTCCCTTTTTTCCTGGTATGGAAGACAGTTATAGAAGAGATTCTTCTTTTTTATGTTTAAACTATGAATTAAACTAAGTTTAACAATAGCTTAAGATAAGCTCTCCCTATGCATAAGCATATGCTTATGTGCAAAAGACATAAAAGGTGCATATTAGTTGTACACCTCAGACTATGATACACAAGCCTGTTGGGAGAGTGTTGCCTAAAAATCAAAGTCTCAATACGTTTTGCCTTGGCCTCGCCTCGATGTGAGCCTCAATTAAGCCTTTCAAAACTTTGGGATAATGAAACATACATACAGATTAACAAAAAGAATTGCTATAATTGACAGACAACATGTAGGCGTGTCCTCAACAAGAGATATATTATTGATTAATAAAGGGATACTGTCAAATGTGTTGGCATGAGCTGTATATAAGATTTAGATTAATTGATTCTAGATATGTTTAGATTCCTTTAGAATAGGACTGATTTATTTAGTTTCCTTCAGAATAGGTTTGTTTCCTTATTTGCAGGATGTAACTTGTATCTATATATATTGTCTTACTGTTGAGGAATAAAATATACTGAAACCATTATTTCACATGGTATCAGAGCATCACCGACCCTACGGCACTCGGTAATCAACCATCTGCTAAGTTTTCTTCCACACCACCATCAATCTGGTGTGAGTCCAAATGGATGTCACTCCAGGTGTATCAACCCCAACGGCCGAACCAGCCTCAACACCGCAGATCATTGTCCACCAAGACAATTCTGCGTTTCCTACCAGCATCACACTTGATGAGACAAATTATACCTTATGGTCTCAACTCATGGAGATGCGTATTGGCGCACGTAACAAGGGTGGATATCTCACTGGCGAAGCAAGAAAACCGGCGCCCGGCGATCCCAATCTGGGAACATGGATTACCGAAAATCACAAAGTAAAAAGTTGGCTTATTGACTCAATGAGCCCGTCGCTGATGCAGCGATTTATTCGTCTTCCTACTGCCCAGGCAATATGGGAGGCTGTATCGAAAACCTTCTATGATGGATCAGACGAAACTTGTACTGTTGAATTGAACCAGAGATCATTCTCCACCTCGCAAAATGGTCGACCCTTATCAACATACTACAATGAACTCCTTGCTATTTTTCAGGAAATTGATCATAGGACTATCTGTCAGGAAGGAACAGCTGAAGGGGTGGTCCAGTTGCATTCCGCGATGGCTAGGCTTCGGGTCCATATTTTTTTGAGTGGACTCGATTCCGAATTTGACCAGGTTCGTGGCGAAACGTTACGAAAAGACCCAAAACTTGATTTGAAGAGCACGTATGCATATGTTCAGAGAGAATACCAACAGAGACAGACCATGAGCGGCTCTCGTCAAATCTCTGAGAACTCAGCACTGTTGACCAACCATACTCGCCCAGGACCATCTTTTGGCTCGTTGAGAAATCGAAGCAATCAGTCCACTGGAAAGTCTGGTGGCCTGATGTGTACTCATTGTGGTGAAACCGGTCATTCGAAACAACGATGCTATGAACTTATTGGCTATCCGGAGTGGTGGGATTTCACCAAGAAACCGCGCAAGAAGCTCGACGGGAAGGCAATGGTGACATCTACGGAGGCAGAGCCATTGCAGCCTACAGCAAACATTGCCCACTCAGGTATTAATGGTAAGGCCTTTGTGTTCTCTGCAATTTCTAAGAATAATACTTGGATTATTGATACATGTGCATCCGATCATATGACTAGGGACTCCAGTCAATTACAATCTATTTTCCCTTCCCAAATCTTGAACCTCGAGTTTTTGGTTGTACTGTATATGTTCGCATTCCCAAAAGTTTGCGCACTAAACTTGATCCTTGTGCACGCTGGTGTGTTTTTGTTGGCTATTCTGAGTTTCAAAAAGGATATAGATGCTATGACCCTCATACCCGAAAGGTCCATGTCACTTTGGATGTTTCTTTTCATGAATCTGAACCGTACTACTCTACAGGGGTCTCTAGTCCTTCTCTTCAGGGGGAGAGTTCTAGTGAAGAGAATGCGTTACAAGGTGGTGGCGGAGGAGATGTATTTATGGATTTAGAAGACATGCATGAACAGCTTGGGAACAACGGGAAAAGTGTTCAACAAAATTGTGATCAACAAAGCTGTGAAAATTTTTCTGATTTTTCTGAAACCGAACGTGAGGTGGTAGTTCTCCCAAACTCTACTTCAGGTACTCCTCACATGTCAAAATCACCAATATCTCTAGAGTTGCCCATGTCTACACCATTAACTGAAGGATCAACCCAAAATGTCATTCCTCAGGTAATCTCGAACCCCGTATCAGATGAATCTAATGTAACACAGATATACCCAGAATTGCCAATGTCTACATATCCACAAAGATCAAATAAGGGAATCCCGAAGAAACAATATGAACCCGATCCTAAAGCTAAGACTAAATACCCAATTAGCAACCATGTGTCGTCCCATAGGTTGTCTGACTCATGTGCATTTACTGTTAATCAATTATCCACTGTATCTATTCCTAGTAATGTGCAGGACGCATTGACAGATCCGAAATGGACAAAGGCGATAAATGAAGAGATGGAGGCATTACAAAAGAATGCCACTTGGGAAATTGTTCCATTACCCGAAGGAAAGAAGACCATTGGTTGCAGATGGGTGTTCACGGTGAAACTCAAGGCAGATGGCAGTATTAATAGATATAAAGCAGGGTTAGTTGCAATGGGGTATACGCAAAGGTATGGGGTGGATTATCAAGAGACGTTTGCGCCAGTAGCCAAGCGAAATACAATTCTTATTCTCATATCTATAGCAGCTAATAGGGATTGGCCTCTGCAGCAATTTGATGTTAAAAATGCATTCCTCAATGGAGATTTAGAGGAAGAGGTCTACATGGAGTTGCCACCCGGAACTAAACGCAGTTCTTCATATAGAGGTGAAGTGTGCAAATTGAAAAAGTCATTGTACGGTCTGAAACAGTCACCTAGAGCGTGGTTTGGGAGGTTCTCTTTAACAATGAAGGCATTCGGTTATAAGCAGAGTAATTCCGACCATACCTTGTTTATAAAACACAAGGAAGGGAAGGTAACAGCTTTAATTGTGTATGTCGATGATATGGTATTGACAGGAGACGGCCCATGCGAAATGAAAGCTTTACAGAAATATTTGGCTGCTAATTTTGAAATGAAGGACCTCGGGCAACTTGAATATTTCTTGGGAATTGAGGTGGCGAGATCAAACCGCGAGATTTTTCTCTCACAGCGGAAGTACGTGTTAGATCTTTTAATCGAAACTGGAATGCTTGCTTGCAAACCAGTAGACACGCCCATAGAATTGAATCATAAGCTTGAAGTTGTTCCCAATCAAGTTCCAACAGACAAAGGTCGCTATCAGCGGTTGGTTGGGAGATTAATCTATTTGTCCCACACAAGGCCAGATATAGCTTATGCAGTGAGCGTTGTAAGTCAGTTCATGCATACACCAGGTGAAGAGCATATGAATGCAGTATATCGAATCTTAAGGTTCTTGAAGAATGCTCCAGGAAAAGGGGTGTTGTTTTCAAACAATGGTGTTTCTAATATTGAAGGATACACAGATTCTGATTGGGCGGGTGATCAAACCAACAGAAGGGCCACGTCTGGTTATTTTACTTTCGTGGAAGGTAACCTTGTCACATGGAGAAGCAAGAAACAGAAGGTCGTGGCAAGATCAAGTGCCGAAGCTGAATTCCGCGGTATGGCTCATGGTGTATGTGAATTGTCATGGATAAGAAGTGTACTAAAAGATTTAGGGATTGAATATACATGCCCTATGAATCTCCATTGTGATAATAGAGCAGCCATTGAAATTGCACATAATCCTATACAACATGATCGCACCAAACATGTTGAAGTTGATCGTCATTTCATCAAGGAGAACCTTGATCAAAAGATTATACAATTTCCATTTGTCCGGTCTGAAAGTCAGTTAGCTGATGTACTCACAAAGGCAGTTTCAGGAAAGGTGTTCCGTGGTATAATCAACAAGTTGGGCATAATAGATATCTACGCTCCAACTTGAGGGGGAGTGTTGGCATGAGCTGTATATAAGATTTAGATTAATTGATTCTAGATATGTTTAGATTCCTTTAGAATAGGACTGATTTATTTAGTTTCCTTCATAATAGGTTTGTTTCCTTATTTACAGGATGTAACTTGTATCTATATATATTGTCTTACTGTTGAGGAATAAAATATACTGAAACCATTATTTCACAAAATGCAACGTCAAGATATGTCAAGGAAAGAGCAGCTTGCAGTGAATTTCAGTACCAGAGTTTGAAAAGGAGGTTTGGAAGTGATGTTGCCCATGGTAGCACCCTGAGCAAGGATCGTCTTTCTACATCGTGTTGGGTATCTTGAGCGTGCACGGGAATAATGCACTGGCAAAGATGGCAACCCCTAAATGATGATGTCATTGCATAGACTGTTATTTGTAAATGAACACAATGCAAAAAGCTCCCATACTAAAATGGAGTTAAAAATTGTTAAACAACAAAAAATCATCAATGCAAGGAGAAGCATGGACCAATTAAGCAGCATATAACAGATTTGGAATTCAGTTACAATTGAACAGCACGGCCAGTTATAGAGTTGAATGTTACACACATTGTTAGATTCATTCATTTGATGAACCAGTGACAATGAGTTGCTTGTTAAGGTGCAAGCTCAACAAGTGAAGCCTAGGGTTGAACTCCGTTGAGGAGTATTTGTGCCATATAAAAGCAGGTGTTCTGATTCAATGCCAAAGCCTTGATAAAAACGTCCTCTATTACCACAATTCACAGCCCACACAAAAGATTATTTATATATATAAAGAAAACCTCACCCTGTAATGTTTTTTTTTTTTTTTTTTTTGTTGAGATTACATGAAGCATACAGATGCTAGTAAAACAGACCAGAAAAATAAAATAAAAATCTTGAAGGGCGGAGGGTAAGAAGATGCCCATTGACAAGGAAAAACTCCCCTTCCTCACTGCAACAGCAACACATTTTTCTGACCTTGTTTGACTAATGAGAGCAAAAGGCAAATTTCCATTTCTTGCCAGAGCTCCAATGTAATGAATCAGTCTTAGAGACAGAGTAATAAACTTACAAAAAGAGGATAATTTAGGAAGCTATTGAAATATAACAATTTTTTTTAAAAAAAATTTAAAAGTAAAACGTAGCCTAGTGCACTAGGTTCCTGTCACTATGAGAAGTTTAAGGAACCACATGCAGTTTTACTTTACCCCTGCGTGCAAGAGAGACTGTTTCCATGTTTCGAACTAATGATGCCTAGGTCTTATGATGCACGGACACGGACACGGGACACGACACGGATACACAAATTTTAAAAAATGGGGGACACGACACGCTGGGGACACATTTAATATATATATAATTTTAATTATTTATTATACATCTAAATTTTTTTAAAAAAAGTCATTGGTTCCTATAAAATTACAATAATAATACAATTATTAAACACATTACCTAAATTTTTTAATAAAAATTGATTTTTTTTCAAATAAAAATAATTTGTTTTATAAATTTTAATAAAAACATAGATATAAATAAATAAATAAATAAATAAAGAAAATTAAGGCAGGAAAAGAGACAGAAAAGGGAGAGAAACAGAAAAGAGAGGAGAGAGACACAGAATAAACAAAATCAGAAAAGAGAAGAAAAAGACAGAAGATAGAAAATGAAGAGAAGAAGAAGAACAGAGAAGAACAAGTCGAAACAGGTTAGGGTTTCTTTTCTCTTTCCTCGATCTATCTCTTTCTTTCCCTCAATCTCTTTCCTCGATCTGTCCCTCTCTTTCCTCAATCTATCTCTCTCTTTCTGTCTCTCTCTTCCCTCGATCTGTCTCCCTCTCTCTCCCATCGATCTGTCTCTGGCTCTCTTTCTCCTCTCCAACAGGTCTAGGACTTCTTCGATCCACACCTGTGTGTCTGAAACGTGTCATCGTGTGTCCACCCCGTGTCCAACTGGAAAATTTTCAAAAAAGAAAAGAGACACGTAAGGGAGAGTGTTGGACACATGTCCGACACGTGTCCGTGTCCGTGTCCGACACTTGTACGCAGGCCTGAGGGATGTGCTCGTGCTTCATAGCCTAGGTCACAATAGAACAAAATTACTATTGTGCCAAGCCTTACTTCTAAATTTTTTTTTGGTTTTTGTTTATTCGGTTGAAAAAAATGGACAGCTTCACCCAACCATAAAGTTTGCCATTAGTTGGTTTCGAGTCATGGAAATAACCTACAGTAATAGGAATAAGGCAGTGTACATCTTGCCCCTGCCCGTTTTATCAGAGACTCATACACTGGATTACCCTATAATTTTTCCAAATCCATCAAAATTAAATACTAATTTTGTGAAATAATTATACTATAACCATTTTTATGTACAAAAAGTTGTTTATAAGGCTATCTCTAGCCTGTACTCAAAATTTTACTCAAATTTGAGTAAAAGATTATTTGACATGAACCACTACACTGGATAAACTTTCACTAATGCCAGAGTGGTAAATTTGAGAGCCACAAAATAACCTTGAAAGTTTTGAGTAAACATTTGAGTCTTATTTTACTTGGGTTAAAATTTGAGTAAAATTCAAGGGTAATATCACAATACACACCCCCTCAAAAAGAAGTGTACCATATGCAAGTTTATGAGTGTCAAACCAAATAATTTTGTCATAATTAATGGATCATAAGCAAAGACCTCTTTGTCATATCCACAATTACAATCACAATCACAATACATGAGTCATAATCTATACCACAATATGTCATAACCAAAGGCATAACCAAAGATGTCATAATTAAGTCATAACCAACACCACAATAAATCATAACCGAGTCATAACCAACCCACAATAGGTAATAATCATAGACCACAAGGGTCATAACTGGGGGCATACGGTACAGAAATTTATTTTTATTTTTATTTTAATTTTTAAGATGTGTATTATAGAATTTTTCAAAACTCAATTGTTGTATGTTTAGATCAAGGGGTACCCAAATTTAAATATAACATAAATTTAAGTAAAGGATTAGAGATTAATGGATTCCACAACTCATGCCTCTTAATACAAGTAATGCCAAATAAGGTACAAAATGTGGAAATCATTGTTTATCAACTGTTTTTTCATTTTTTATTTTTTTTTAATATTCTTTACAGTATATTTGAAACCCTACCATTCCAAGCGTATGAAATCCTACCATTTCTTGTTCAAAAAAAAAAAAAAAAATCCTACCATTTCCAACATGGGATGTGATTGAGACCCACCAATCACCAACTCCACCAAACTCTCCTTGGGTGGTGATTAGAGGAGAATGGAAAAAAAGAAAAAAAGAAAAAAAAAACTGGCCAACCAGAAACAGAGGGGGTAAAAGGGGTGGGGTAAAAGGGGTCCGGATCATTTTTCTTCCAACATAAAAAGAAGTATCAAAACTGATACAGACACCCACTTGGGGGTTGATCCTGAATAATGTTTGGGGCCCCTCACCCCCACCCCAGTATTTGTATTTTTTTTTTCTCTCTTTCTTCTTACTTGGACCAAGGGGTTATGAGGTAATGTTTTATAGGGTCTGAATCATTACTGGTGAACCCACCACCCCACATATACGTGGGGATCAAAGAGAGGAGGACAAAAAAAAAAAAATTTGGACCAATCAGCATTCACTGAGTGGTGGGGTCTCACTCATTTTTGTAAAGATAAATAGAGGGATGGGTTAGATTACCGGAGGAGGAGATGGAGTAGGGTTGTTGGGCACTTGTTCGTGGCGGACGCCATTGAAGCCTGACTCTGCTTGCCCTTCTTCTTCTTCTTCTTCTTCTTCTTCGACTTTTCTTTTTCTGGGTCTTCGTCTCTTCCCCATTTTTCTCTCTCTCTCTCTTTCTCACTCTCACTCTCTCTAGAGAATCTCACAAACACTTCCTCGCTCTGGTTCTCATACCATTGCTTTGCTGCCAGCAATGGCAATTTGTGCAGAGCTCGCACTCTGCTTTTGACAACTGTTCCGTTCTGATTGGCCCTTCATTTCTTTTTTTGTTTTAATTTTGGGATAAATTTCACTGGTACCCTGGTATTTCTATTTAATGCAAATCCCTCCTCATGTTTGAAAAATTACATTCCCTTACTTGAGATTTGTAATCTCATTACAAATTACATTCTAGATAGCTGATATTATGCCTTAAAATTTTTAAAATGTCTATTTTGCCCTTGTTCCCATCATTTCTTCTTCTTACCATCATGATTACATTCTATAATTTTCTATCATTAAATTTTATATGAATATATCCTTATTGAGTGATGAAATACAAACATAAATTTTATATAAAATTTTCAAATACAATGATATATTTTAATGGTGACCTTTCACTTTAAAACGAAACATCAATAAACATGATTTCTATTTACAACAATATTACTATCACAACATTTTTATGATATTTTTTGTATAAATTTTTATATATAAATAGAATATTTCATTTTTATTTCTACCATCATTTTTCATTTTTCTTTTTTTGTCTATTCACCTACATTTATTACGGTATTACCAAATACCGTCATTCAAATTTATTACAATATTACTGAATTTTTATATTTGGCGAATTAAAAAAAATTACAAAATATTATACTTCTTAAATATATCTAGATTAGGTGTATCAAAAAAATTTAAAAAAAATGCTTAAAATATTAAAAAAATTCAATAAAAATATAAAAAATAAAAAAATTAATTTTTTGTGTGAATTAAACCAAAGAAAATGATTGCTATTTATCTTGAAATGACATAAACAAAATATCAGTATTATTTTATTATTTGATGCGTATAAAGGTTAAAGGGCAAATAAGTCATTTTAATCTGACAGGGAGTAAGTGTAATTTTTCAAACTTGAGGGAGAATATATATTAAACAGAAATCTCAAGGGGTTTTAGTGTAATTTACCCTTAATTTTTTCCCATAAATGTTACTCCTCGTCCCAAAATAATAGTCTTTTTTAGAGAATTTAATTTTTTTGATAACACAATTATTACATTTTAAAAATATTAATTTTTCAAAATTACCTTTTGATAGTACATTTTTTTGGAAATATCAATTATCATAATTGTACATTTTGTGTTATTAATGAATTTAAAAGAAAGGCAAAATAATAAATTCATATTATTTTATTTCTTAGTTTTTGGAAAGGGACCAATATTTTGAGATGATAAAAAATGAAATAATGACTAATATTTTGGAACCGAGTGACTACAAAGATGCTCCAAGAAAAAAAGAAAAAAAAAACAAAAATTGAGTTTGTTTGGTAACGTTTACGTTTTCAGTTTATATTTACAAAAATTTATAAATTGGTTTTTGTTTATTTTTTGTTTATTTTTAGAAAAATATAAACTACAAACGCGTTTGGTAATTGACAAAATATTTTAAAAAATTTAAAAATATAAAAAAGAGTAAGAAATGGCAAGTGGTGGCAAATGGCGGTAGAAGACGGTGATGGGAAGTGATGACGATGGGTGGTGGCGGGTGGTGGGTGGTGGGTGACGGGTGGTGGCGGATAGGTAGCGGGTGGTGGTGGGTGGTGGATGACGGTGGCGAGTGGTGGGTGGTAGCGAGTGAGTGGTAGTGGCAGGTGGTTGGGCGAGTGGTGGTGGTAGTGGCAGGTGATGGGTGGTGGTGGTATTGATATCCATGGATGTGGCTTTATTGAAATGTAGAAACTGGTTTTGGAAATGGTGGCAGGTGGGTGTGTTAACTTGGAAAGCTGTAGATGGCAGGTGGTGGTGGGTGGGTGGTGGCGACGAGTAGGTGGTGGTGGGTGATGGTGGCGGGTGATGGGGGCAGGTGGGTAGTGAGTGGTGATGGCAGGTGGTGGTGGGAGGTGGGTGGTGGTGGCGGGAGACGGTGGTGGAAAATGGTGGCGGGGGGGGGCTAGTGTCGGGTGGTAAAAAAAAAAAAATGAAAACTCAAAACGGAAACACATTTTTTTAGTTTACATTTTTTGGGCAAATTTATAAGCTGAGACCACTGATTTATAAATCAAAAATTTACTAAATAAGTTTTTATTTGAGTTTTTAAAATTTTTGTAAATATAAACAGAAAACTGAAAGTGTTACCCAGCCAAAACCAACAGCATGCCATGTCAAGGCCAAGGCAGCCTAGTCAAAACCAACAGCATGCCATACCAAGGCTAAAGTTTGGCTAATTGAATTTTGGATAAATTACGTTTGAAAAAACATTCAATAATTTACATAAGTTTGATAATTACGTTGGACTCATTTTAAATTTCTATTTCATATCATGCTTAGCTTTATTTTTATCACAAAAATCTGTGAGGGGATAAATGAACAAATAATATTGTCAATTTTTTTTTACATTGAAATGCAATGCATATTGAGTGGCGCTATATCCTTCTAATTTTACACCCTTAATAACATGATTCACTCGTCTTTGAAGAGAATTGATTGTTATTACAATTTGTCACCTTATTAGAAGTGCAATCGAAGGTGATAAAATTGGAGGATGAGACATTTCTCAATGTATATTTTACTTTTTGTATCTTTATATTTTCATATCATTTATATTAATTTTAATTTTTTTAAAAAAATTAGTATAATTATAGTATTAAAATTATAAAACTTAATATATGTATTTTTTTAAATGTTTAAATGTGAAAAAAGTGAGTGGAACATTTGAATAATGTTAAAAAATTTATTAATTTTTTCGTCAAATATCTCATATGAGTGTGAAACTTATATGGATCCATATAGTATGAATCCTATACTATATGAGAAATTTAATAAAACTTTTAATATATCTTTAACATTTTTGGGAATATTTTGATAATGTTTTTTTTAATCGTAGCATTGCTCTGAAATGTTTGCTTGCAATATAGGGGTGCAACTCGGGCGGGTTCGGTCGGGTTGGGAGTTTGTCCAAGCCTAGCCTAAGTTGTGTTGAGATCTGCCCAAGTCCACCCAAGTCCGAATTGTAACCCGAAGTTGTCTGCCCAAGCCCGACCCGAGTTAAACCCGAGTTGCCCGAGTTATAAATGAATTTTAGTTTTTTTTTTGCAGCTACATTATTAAATTATTAAAATTTAACTCTATTTACAATTTTTTTATTTATTTATAGAAAATCATTAATACCATCAAAATAAATAATTTATATAATATAAGAGAAATGTCACTATAGTAGTCACTACAATTTATGAGTGAAAATAAAAAGAAAAAAAAAGTAAGATTTTATATTATTTGTATATATAATATATATTTAATATGATTTAATAACATAAATTACTTTAATATCATGTAATGGCTAATAATTTGTATATATATTTAATATTTTTATATATCTATATATATATATAATTTGGCCTTAGGGTTGCTCGGGTTATTTGACGTCGTTGCCCAAGCCCGCCCAAATTTAATTCGAGTTTCTGAATTTTTACCCAAGCCCGTACTGAATTTGAAAATATTTTGTCCAAGCCCTAAAAAAATTTGGGCTGTGCTCGATTGCTCAGGTTGAACCTACCCAAGTTGCACCTCTACTGCAACATATATCTTTTTCGGTACTTTTTCGGGGAATTATTTGGTGCTACCGAGCCAATGTCCAAGTGGCCTAGTAGTCACTTGATGGTGTTTGACCGATTGTATAATGCATGGGACCCCCACTAGGGAGACCCTCAGGACTCCCAGTGGGCGGTCATTAGCCAAATTTTTTTTTTTCTTCTCTAATTACTACCCTCTATGTGTGTGTGGGGGTAATAGGGGTGAGGGGATAGTGGGGGTCTATATCATGGTTGCGACCGATTTAAATGTAAAAAATTTACAAAAGTGATACAGACCCCCACTCAAAACCACCCCTAGGACCTCGATTGAGCTGGCACCTATCTGTAGCCATGTGAAGAACAATTGCATTGTGATAAGGTGTGATACACACACCTGTGAGACAAAAAAAAAAAAAAACAAATAAATAAAATAAGCAAGAAACCCTAAACCTCATATTTCCTTTTTTCTTGCCCCTGTCTCTCTTCCCTCTTCCCTCGTCCATCCGCCATAGCTCTCCTTCGTCGACGGCCATAACTCTCCGGGCACTTGTTATTTCTGTCGCTGTCTCTGTCTCTCGCTCTATTGATCTTTGATTGCATTTCGATCTCATTTTCTCAGGTAATGTTACTCCAAAACCCCTCATTCTCTCTCTCTCTCTCTCTCTCTCTCTCTCTCTCTCTCATTTTCATACATACATACATTGATCAATCTCTGTGAAATGTCTGTATATAATCTTATAAATGTGTTCCTCAAAACACATTTATATACATGTGTTCTGTGTTCCAAATTAAGTGCAGATTTATGAGTAATGTTCTGTGTTTTGTGTGAACACATTTTACATCTATGTGTTCTGCGATATTATGAACTTATTGTAGAACATCCAGAAATGTAGAATAATTATTATGAACTTTTTAATAGACTTTAATATGTGTTTTGTGATATTATGAACTTATTAACAGACTTTATATGTGTATAATAAGCCAACCATGACTATGTCAGGATTTGAATTAGAAACAGTGATATGAGGGGGGAAAAAAAAAGATAGAAGAAGAATTAAGCAAGGAACAATTATTATAGGGGAAAAAATTAGTGAATGATAAAACTTCCACAAAGTTCGAACATAATCATTCCAAGAGGGAGTAAAGAGAGGTCTCTCCATAGAATTAGGAGAATAAAGTGTCATAGTGAATAATCATTCTAACAGGGAGTAAAAAGAGGTCTCTCCATAGAATTAGGAGAATAAAGTGTCATAGTGAAGGGAAATTATAACTGATTTAAGTTAGTTTTACCATAAATCAAAGAACACAATGAATTAGTGTCTAACATGTCAAATAATTTATTACTTTTTAGATGAAGTTGTTATAATTTATTAGTGTTTGAAGGCAATAACTAAAATGAAATATTTTTGAAATAATTTATTAGTGCTTGAACATGTCAAATAATTTATTACTTTTAGATGAAGTTGCTATAATTTATTTTTAGATGCAGGAGCACTATATAAATTTTCTTTGGAAAAATTATGTAAATAGTCTTTATAGTTTATACGATGTGTCAATTTGATCCTTATAGTTTCAATTTGCTCGATTTTATCCCTTAATTTAACGGATTGTGTCATTTTAGTCCAATAAGTAACGGTTGTTAAGTTAATTAATGGAAAGTGAAACAATGTGTCAATTTGATCCCTGTATTTTTCACAATGTGTCAATTTAGTCCCTGTCAAAATCGAGAAAATTGAAACTACAGGGACCAAATTAACACATCGTGTAAAGTACAAGGACCAAATTGACATATTGTTTGACCTTCCGTTAAATTAACTTAACAACCATTATTTATTGGATTAAAATGACACAATCTATTAAATTAAGAGATAAAATCGAACAAATTAAAACTACAGAAATTAAATTGACACATCGTATAAACTATAGGACTATTTGCATAATTTACCCATTTTATTTTTTCGAATGGAAAGAAATGACAAGAATTACTTTTGGATACAAACCGTACTAAGCGCTGATACCAAATGAGGCTCAGCTACGTGTAAAACATACTATTTCGGTGCTATTTCTATCTGGGTAAATTACATTTGCCCCCTTTTATAATTGATTGATCCCTCTTTTTAATCCTTAAAATTTGTTTCTTTTTATTTGATCCTTTATGTTTCAAGTTTTTTTTCAATTTACTCTTAAGGTTAACTTACGTTAAAAATTAGACAGAAAATGACACAATATTCAAAATTACAAATATGCCCTGAGATTTACTTAAAATAGATTGTTTCCTATAGTTTAAAAAATTACAAATACTTTCTTATCAAAATATTTTATTTAATTGAATTAACTAAAAAAATAAAATTTCAAACTGTTCTCTTATACATTAAAAAAAATTACTTAAATTATTAATTAAAATATATTTATAATATCATTAAATACTTTTAATTTACTTGATGATTAATAAAATAAGTTATTTATTATGAAAGTAGAAACTTTAAAAGGTGAGATGTAATTTTCAGAACTATATGGAACAATTCATATTTTAAATATATCAAGGAATGTTGTTGGCTTTTTGGCTTTCGAAGGTTATTTTTGTAATTGCGAGCGTACCAGCAAGGATCAATAAGTTCTTACAGAAAATTAATTGCCAACAAATTATCAGACGATTGTGTTTTAGTTTTTTCAGCATCAATGAAGAGGACTTTTACTGGTAGCTTGATTTAGGAGAATTAAACAAGATAACAATTAAATGAAGAACAATTTGAAGCATTTCATTAAAATGAAAAACTTACAATGATCCAAACTCAGTCTCGTAGAAGTTTACAGTAACAATCTACTACTTGAAACTACTCCTATGAACGAAGTGCATGCAGGAATTTAAAGTACAGGAATGTAAAGAACAGGAAATATAAGACTGGAAATGTAAAACTGAAAAGGAAAATAAGTAGAATAAGACTGGTTTTTTGGATCTGAGTCTGGGGGTCTTTTTGTGAGCCTTCTCTGCTATTTATACTTCTCGAGGATGACCATCGAACTGCGTTTCCGACCGTCGAACTGCTCCTCCATGACCGCTGATCATGTTGCCTTGTAATTAGCTCACTATGTCATCACTTGTAGTTAGACTTCCCTCATAAATTTGAATTTAAATGTGAGTAACCGTTGAAGCCACATCACCTTGCATCTCTTTGTTGATCTACTACTACTCAGATCTCGTAATAACCAATACTAATTGCCACGTGTACGATCAGGATCGAAGACTTGAATAGTCTTCCTGTATTACCCTTATTCTGTCACACGTCGAATTGTAATTGGCTTGTACAAAATATGTAGCCAACATTACCCCCTGCACTAATATACCCAATACTTGGTGATATTAGTGGATCTAGGTCATTTATCCACGTCTTAGAACGTGCATGGGTTTTGCATTCTTCCAGAAATGCAACTGTCCTTCATCATCTGCATTAAACTCTCCTTCAATCTTTTGAATACCCCCACCACCTTAGTATTCGAACAGACTGATATATATTTTTTTATGGCCGAATCCATTTTCACCTCCATTCATCGAGCACATGAAGAGTCATCGGATGATGTTGTTTCTCCTCTAAAGAACCTCCATGCATTAATTAGCAACCTTTACCCACCTTTCTATATTCAGGTCATGGATGCCTTTTCAAATTATCAACCCTTGGACTACGAACACATTGCTCTCCCCCACCACCTTAGTATTCGAACAGACTGATATATATTTTTTTATGGCCGAATCCATTTTCACCTCCATTCATCGAGCACATGAAGAGTCATCGGATGATGCTGTTTCTCCTCTAAAGAACCTCCATGCATTAATTAGCCACCTTTACCCACCTTTCTATATTCAGGTCATGGATGCCTTTTCAAATTATCAACCCTTGGACTACGAACACATTGCTCTTAATCCTTTGATTCAAAAACTTATAAATATGGACATGGGAAGTTCTTCTTCTGACTCACCCTTGGACTACGAACGAACTGCTCTCAATCCTTTGATTCAGAAAGTTGCAAATATGGACATGGGAAGTTCTTCTTCACAACCCTCTGCATGGGATGTGGCTTCTTCTTCCTCTGGGGCTTCTGACTAGGCAAGCTGGTCGAAACCTGAGGCCTATGATTTGAGGGAGCGAATTAACCATCATTTCGTCGAGTTCACTGATCCTTTAGAGTTTCCTTCCTATGCGCGAAGCTCGGTGGTTTATCCTTATGTGCCCATCGACCGACGATGCAGTTTGGAGGAGAATCTGCTTGTAGCATGGTACACATCCTCCATGCCTACAAAGATAGTACACGTTGCCTGACGCCCAGAAGAGGCACAAGGGTACGATCTATCGTTCTTAGCTCAGAAGGCAAAGCTTTGCTCTTCTGACTGGCTCGATTATATTAATGCCTTTGTTCCTTCTGCCCTTGTTCCTTCTCCCGACATGGAAGCTCCCATACCTCCTCCTCTATCAAATCCTTGCTGGATAGAGAGACTGAGGCTTGCCCTCTCTGCGGATAAGGTCTTTTCTCCTTACAAGCCTCCACATTCCCCTACTCTAGCTGAGCGGAAGCAAGCCCAATTTCTGCTTGCGGCCTTCTCTCATTTTCCTTTCAATGTTCTTAAGGACGATGTTCCTCTCAAGAACCTTCGATGGGCTTGTGATATTCTGACTCGGGGTCACGCCCTCAACCCCCTCGCCCAAGCAGAACTTCATATGTTTTTGGACCAACTTCCGCTGCTTCTTCACTGGTATCGAACTTCTGTGGCCACCATTCAGTCTTTGGACCAACTCTCCGCCCTTCGAATTCATGCCCAGTATTAAGCAGAGAACTTCATTGAAGAATTTGATAACTTCAAGAATAAAGACTCTGCGTACTGGGATGACTTGGATATAGACGAGTTAGAACAAGAATTGAGAGAAACAGCATTCGAAATAAAGGCTGAAGAGCTCTTTTATGAAGTGAGAGCGCATCAACTTATGTAGCCAATCCTAGAAGAAATAGAGGATAGAATAAAGAAAGAACAAAAATTCATTGATCATAGTTGGACCAAATTTCATGATCTTGTTATTTATTTTATTCCTTAATTTTATGAACTTGAATTTGTACCCAAAACAGGCCATTCGATGTAATTGCTTTTGCTTTAATACAACTAAGACTTTTCTATTTGTTTGGCATTGTTTGGTCTTGTCTTCGTTTGTCTTTAAAAGCAAATTTAGGGCTTCGAACTGCACAATCTTATCCTTCGAATCTGGATTTAATTGTTTTAAATGAAACACTAACAAAAACGAACGTGAACTTTTCCAATTTATGGAATGCAGTTGATAGTTTTTGTTGATTTTTCATTCATAATCCGTGCTTCGAATCTAACAATCTTACCCCTTAAAACTTGTTTCAATTATAACCAATATATGGTCATGATTTAGTATGATCAATCAGTTTTAAATTGACCATTTTGCTTTGAACAATAGTCCATACTTTAAAAAATATGGAAGCTCCTTTTGAGGGCTGCATTGTTTTAGTCTGAAAAGACAATCTTTTCTGAATATATATAAACCAACTATTGGTCTTGATGTTTCAAACACCAATTCCCATCCTTAAGAGATCTCAAGTTTTGCGTCGAAGGACATTACTTTCATTGAGAAACCTAAAACAGGTCTTTAATCCCTTTGAAATAAACAAATACTTGAGCGTTCTTACATCCATAGGTATGAAATGTACTTCGAAGCAATTTATTATTTGACCTTTGGCGCAAAAATCTGGTTTCGAAGCCAAATACTGTACTTCGAAGCTGGCCTCAACATCGGGGTGTGTTTTTCCCTCCAAAAGTATCAATATTGAAGGAAGCTCTTCATATTTGTACTTTTAGTACTTAACAAATTACGCGATATATCTTGCAGCCACAAAGGATTTTAAAATCCTTTTATTTCGTATTCTGATATCACTCGCTCGCTCAAAACACAAACCCTTCTCCTCTGTTAACCCTCTCTTTCTTGCCTCTTCCTTGCTGCCTGTTACCAATGGATTCTTCTTCTTTGAAAGTGCTTGCTGGTGATCGTATAAGCCCAACCATGGCTTTGAAAAGATGTATTAATGAAGAGATTGCCAAGTTAACAGCTGAAGGGTCAAGCGCCATAGACGGACGCTTCTTTGTTCCTCGCCACAGCAACAAGTAAGAATATGTTTTGGGTTCCATCTTCCGAGAAGTTCCTACCCAACTTCCAGCTTTATACCCTCACTTGGAGGACCGCTTTCTTCTCTACGAAGGAGGGCTCGACTGGGGAAATTGGAGGGTGACCCGACCTCATCGCTGCTGGCCGACATTGAGAGCTGAATGGGAAGAATGGTATGACAGAGTTGTACCTACGCGAGAAGATGACCTGCAGGAGCTCTGTATTCTCGACGCCCTCCGTCTTTCCAGGTTCATCATTTCTGAAGACCCTTTTTTGATTCCTACTGCTCTTTGCCTTTGGAATATGGCTTTCAATTTTTTTCAATTTCGATGTGGCGTGATGGCCCCCACCATATAAAAATCCTTTCGAAATTTGAATATAAAAATCCTTCTAATTGACTTTCAAGTTTTTGAAGGACTTTGGACAAAGCAATATTGTGTAGCTTTACTTTTGTTGTCAACTCTTCCAGGCATTCATGAGAATTTTCTTGATTGGGCATTACTCTTGCAAATGGTACACAACCCAAAGGCCCTACGTCAACAAATCCAAATTTCCTCCCTCCTGTCTCATATATTTCCTGTTCAAATTTAAAAGTAAAATAAAAAATTATACCTAAACAAAGACGAACTTTTGAATTTTTTTTAAAATAGGATTAAATACACAAATATTTAGTTACACTTTAGTGCCTAATCTTTTAATTGTTACTTTGAACCTTAAAGTATATAATATGTTACACTTTAGTCCATGACATCAAAATGCAAAAAACGGAAAATGCAAGAAAGTGCATACTTTAAAGACTAAAATGAAAGGGAAAAAAAACACACAAACATATTTTATGAACCAAAGTGCTACATAATACATATTTTTTTTAGATAGTGTGCAATTGGTCATTTTGATTTTGTCAAGGCTTCTTCCTATGAAGCTTCAAAAATACCTCTTATCCCAATTTGATTTTGAATAGTGTTAATGTCAGGGATTAAAGTATAAAAAATTACATACATTAAAGATTAAAGTGAAACAATTAAAAAAATTGAAGACAAAAATGTAGCAGAATGTATATTTTGGAACTCTTTGCTATGTTAGTAGGGGAAAAAAATCATTTAACAAGATGCATTTGATGATTGTATATCAGATGTTGTTATTTACTTGGACTACTTGTGTTAAGTTGCCAATCACCATCTCCACATATTCTTCTCTGGGATATATATGATTTAAAAACACTTGAGTTTGTTGCAAAAATGGTAAAGTAATCATTACTTCCAATGCTGATCAAATAAATGGCTCTTGATAGAATTTTCTTGGCTTCTTTGTCACCTAGTTGCTTCATCAATGATTTCTCTACCTTCTTAAAATTGGCTACCTGTGTTTTAAGGTCAATCACCTAGAAATATACAACCCAAAACAACCATGTTAGACTATACCTCTTATACCTTGGTATTAGGATAGGGATTATTTTGTGAGGATCATTGAAATAAAATATATATAAAAAAAAAAAAATTGAAAAAGGTTACATACCAACCCCTTGAAAGTTTCAACAAGAGCACCAGCTCCTCCGGAGGCAAAGTTTACCCCATTAGTAAATTGATGATTATTGCTAAGTTGCATGTATGGTGGAATCAATGGTAGCTTTGCATATTCAGCTACAAAAATAAATAAATAAATAAATTAAATTAAAAATTTTTTAAAAAATATATGGTGAGGGTGAGTTTGGTTGGTACGTAAAAGTTAGTTTGTTTTGTAAAAAATATTTTAAAAAAATAAAAAAATAAATTGATTTGAAATAAAAATATTTTCTACTTTAAAAGTTGAAATTTATACTAAAGTTTTACCACCACCAAAACCCCCACCACCACTAACCACATAAATATATATATATATATATATATATATATTTTTGCTGAAACAAACAAGCATCTTACCAATAAAATCAGGGATTAGACGACCATCGCAGCATCTCCCAGTGGGGTAGTTGAAGGTGGTTTCTCCATATGGCCAAAAATTAGCTTGAAAAAAGGTGGTGGCGGTGGTGTTGATGTTGTTATTGTTTCCAACATCAAAAATTGAATCACCAAAGATGAAGAGGGCCACATGATTATCATCCGACGGCCTACGGTGAGCGTGGCCACTGTGCTTTGGGATGAGAATTAAGAGTGCCAAGACAACCAAAACACTGATATTCTTCATTAAATTTAAATTTTCCATTTGATCAGTAAAAAAGCAATTCAGTTTTGTAGTTTGGTTCTCTATAGTTTCGAATGTTATTTATAGTACAAAATTTCATAATATTCATAGATATATATGGGTTGACTTTGGGACTATTTAGCACCGTTTATGAAGCTATTTATTTATTTATTATTATTAGGAGAGATAATAATTCAGTGGTGTGTTAAGAAAAATATTTACAGCTACATAAAAAAATTTAGAATTTTAATTATCAATATTCATAAAATTTTCTATTGATATGTAATTTTTTTCTGCATTTACATTGACTGATAATTCCTCCTTAAATTATTAGTTATTTTGAAAATTTATGTTAGGTAATGTAGTTTCGGCTTTCAATTTATGAGATAAAAATAACTTAGATAAATTGAAATAAAATTGATTATTAAAAAGTAGAGGAGACGTGTTTTTAATTTTTATTTTTTGATTATGAGTTTATGAGTTTTTAACTTGCTGAAAGGTGCATAAAAAAGAAATTGATTAATCATATAGTGTGACTCATTCAAGAAAAGTTTGCTGGAAGAGTATTTGTTATTGTTTGATTTTGGTTTTCTGGAGGGAAAGAAAAGGAGAAATGAAAAGAATAAATAAATAAAATGAAATGAAATCAGAGATGTTTAATTATGTCTGTCTGAATGAACTAGGAAAATAAAAGGTGTTTAATTATGTCTGTTTGGGTCAAAAAAGTCATTCTCTTTTGTTTGGTTATCAGAAAATATAAATAAGCATCTTTTTTTTTCTTAATTCTCTTTAGAAATCCAAGATTTGAACCTTCCATTAGTGTCTAATAGAATGGTCAAGAATTTGGGCCACAAAATAAGTTTACAAGTACTATTTTTTACACATGTTGGCAATTTTTATTTATTTTTTAATTGCCAAATGAACAATATAGTTGGAAGATGATTTCAAACATAATAGTAATATTTTGACATTTCTTTCTCTACAGATATCAATGTAAAAAAGTCTTACGTAATGCATTAAAGAAATGGAATGACATTTGCAATTGAATTTTGCAGCTTGACCTGCAGTTATCATTGTAACACTTCAAAATATATTTACATAAGTTTTAGGAAACAAATGTAAAATTATTTAGCCAAAATAATTATTCATGTGAATGTTACAACTTTGTACTCTTAGTATAATATTTCTCACTCTGTCATGTGTTTATAATTGTTAACTACTTTCTTTTTTTGATATGCAAAAAAAAGAGACTTTATTGATGACAATGGAAGGTACAAGTTGTACACACAAAACATCAATAAAGCAAAGAGGGAGCAAAGAGCATCACAATAGGCTAAATCACCCCAACAAAGTTGGTATCAAAAAACCCATCCCATCATTTGCTAGTACCCTCAAAAGGAACAAAAAAAATAGCAAGAACACCCCCAGATAGCTACACACAAGATCAACCACCATATCTAATGCAAAACAGAACCTGATACAGGTTTGACACAATGTCATTAATAGAAAACACCAGAGTAGGGGATGTAGCCTTAACCCACAATGCTACTCTCACCTTAACAAGATCACAGAGCACTTCCAGATTTGGTTGAGCACCATTAAACACACATTTGTTTTTGTGCTTCCAGGTAGACCAGAGGACAACAAAAGGAATAGCCAACCAGATTATCTTCTCCAACTTTTTCATCCTGCAAATAGACCACCAATAAAGTAACCCCTTCACAGAACCTGGAATGACCCACTGAACACCCCATCATCTTACAAGGTTAGACCAAATCTGCCAAACAAATGGGCAAAACAATAGAATATGCTCCACAAATTCAATCTCACTTCGACAAAAAACATAGGCCTGATCGGTATTATCCCCCAAGATCCCAATTCTACAGAGGAAGTTGGCAGTCTTGACCTTACTATGCCAATCTAACCATCCAAAAAATTGGGCTTTGGGAGGGGCGCAGTTCTTCCATAAGATATTAGTTGAGCTCTGAGCATGCCGAAGAGAAGATTCCCACCAATGATATGCTGCGGACACACTAAATAATCTTGAAGAATCAGTCGTCCAAAGAAAGCTATCTGTTTTGGTTCTGCATAAGGCATGAGCATTTCTAAGGGAAGCATAAAGCCTATTCACCTCTTCCTCCTTCCAAGCCATTAAAGCTCCTCTAAAACCAAGATTCCAGTCATCAGCTGCTTTTCTTTTCTGATAATAATCATAGACCACACCCATCTTATCATTTGATAATGAGAAGAGCCTAGGAAATTCCTCTTTTAAACATACATTGCCTGCCCACTTCTCCCACCAGAATAGAGGCCTTCTTCCATCACCCAGCACAATCAAGGAATTATTGAGATAAAAGTTAAGGATCTCTGGTTTTGATAGTACGGTGTTGATTATATCAGACCAAGTTTTGGAACCACTACCATCCAAACTTGGAAACCAACTGCCACCCCTTAAATTATATTTGTTACAAATTACTTCCTTCCATAAAGAGTGATTTTCAGCCCCAAACCTCCACCACCATTTTAGGAGAAGGCAAACATTCATAATACTAATCCTTCTCACACCCAAGCCACCAAATCTTTTGTTTAATGTGACCATATCCCACTTGACCAAGTGCACTTTTCTTTTTAAATCAGATCCACCCCAGAGGAAAGATGATTGCCACTTCTCAATCTCCTTAGCCACTCCAACATGTATTCTAAACAGAGAAAGGTAGTAAGTAAGGAAATTGGACAAAACAGATTTAATTAAGGTCAGCCTACCAGCAAAAGAGAGCAATCTCTTCTTCCATGAGGCCGACTTCAACTTGATCTTCTCAAGAACAGGTTTCCAAATGCTTTTTCTACTTGGATTTGCTTCCAGAGGTAGCCCTAAGCATTTAAGAGGTAGCTTATGAAGAAGACAATTAAGTCTGGAAGCAAAATTACTCAACAATCCCTCATCCACCCCAATACCACTGATTATACTCTTATGATAATTAATTTTAAGTCCCGAGAGAATCTCAAAGCATCTTAGAATTCCTTTGATGTTCACCACTTCCTCCTTATTAGCTTCACAAAACAAGATGGTGTCATCCGCAAATTGTAAATGAGAAGTAGAAAAACCATTTGATCCCACCTGTGCTCCCTTTAAAAAACCTAACTCTTTTGCTCTAGACAAAAGGATGTTAAGGGCCTCAGAAACTATATTGAATAGAAAAGGTGACAAGGGATCACCTTGTCTTAAGCCCCTATGTGGATGAAATTTAGGAGTTGGTGAACCATTTACTAGCACTGAAATCTTAGCAGATGACACACAGACTGTGATCCATTTTATCCATTTATCACCAAATCCAAAGTTGGAAAGCATGGAAAATAAGAATTCCCAATTAACTGAGTTAAACGCTTTTTCAAAATCCAATTTGAGAATTATACCTTTACTTTTCAATTTTCGCTATTCATCAACTATCTCAGTGGTAATCAAAACCCCATCAAGTATGTTCCTTCCACCCAAAAAAGCATACTGCACCTCACCAATGATCATAGGCATAACCATTTTCAATCTATTAGATAACACCTTGGCAAGAATTTTGTATAAGGGACCAATCAAACTAATTGGTCTAAAGTCATTGAGGGAAGAAGGGCTATCAGATTTTGGAATCAAAGTAATGAATGAGCTATTGATACCACCAACAAAACATGCATTTCGGTGAAATTCACTCATAAAATTAAACACATTAGATTTCACAATACTCCAACATTTCTTTAAAAATGCCATGTTAAATCCATTCGGACCAGGGGCTTTATTACCCTCACAACTCATAATGACATGCCTGATTTCCTCTTCAATGAATTTACCATCTAGATGATCCACAGCTTGGGCACCACCAATGTTCTTAAAGGGGCCAGTTAATTTGGGTCTGGTACCCTAAGATTCAGAGAAAAGCCTGACAAAATGATTAAGAACTGCAGCTCTTACATCCATTGGTTCCTCAATCCTTGAACCATTTACAAGCAGTGAGCCCAATGTGTTTCTACTGTTTCTGCTACAAGCTATGATGTGGAAAAATCTTGTGTTTCTGTCACCTTTGAGAGCCCAATTTAGTCTAGATTTCTGCAACCAGATTCATTCCAACATTTTGCTCAGTCTCCAAGCTTCTCCCCTAATTTCCTTTCTTATACAAATTTTTGTGGCTAGTAGAGGTCTTTCTTCAGCTAACAAATCAAGATCATGAGCTTCCTTCTCAATACTTTTAAGTCTGGACTCAATCCTCCCAAACACCTCCGGATTCTATTGTTTTAATGCATGTTTTAGAGCTTTAAATTTCATGAGACATTTATACCTTGCCTACCCTTCAACATAAATTTCAGACCAACTTTGCTTCACAAATGGGAGAAACTTAGGATGTAAAAGCCAAGCATTAAGAAATCTAAATGGTCGAGGGCCCCAATCCCTATCATCCTTCATCAAAATAATTGGACAATGATCTGACAGTTGTCTAGGTAGACCCCAGACTTTGAGATTAAAGTTTTGCAGCCATTCATCATGAACTAGGAATCTATCAATTCTACTCATTTTTTCTCTATCCTAAGAATTGTACCATGTGTACTTTCTCCCAAGCATAGATATGTCTATTAATTCTATTTGTTCAATCATAGTGTTAAAGTTCCTCATACCTCTATCTCTACTAGAGCATCCAACTCTCTCAGATAAATTCCTAATTTCGTTAAAATCCCCTTCCAAACACCAAGGCCCTGGGAATCTGGGTTTAAGCTTTACTAAACCATCCCATAGCTCTTTTCTTTTTGCCACATCGTTAGGACCATAGACATTAATAATGACACAATCAAAACTATAGAATTATATACCTGATAGTAGCAAGAAGTTGTGGTTGTAACAGGAAGTAGTAAGTTGAAAAACCTCTAGATTCCAAATGCACAATAAACCCCCAGCTCTACCAACAGCATCAACTGACATGAACTCAAAATGATCACCAGGCCAGAAGGATCTTATGAGACCTAAGTTGACCTCAGACTTCTTGGTCTCTTGAATTAAGATGATATCCACTTTTCTTTCTGAAATACTTTTCTTGATCTTTCTCATTTTCTCTGGTCTGCCAATCCCTTTTATATTCCATGTATCTTCATGTTTACAAGGTTTACACACTTAGTCCCCTAGCAATGTTTATCTAGTTGGCATCCCCAACCCTTGCTTTAACTTTCTCCATATCATTAGCTTCGAGCTCCTTCAATTTGCTAATTACTTCCTTATCCTTCCCTTCAAAATCAATGCCAAGAGCTTTGCCTATTTCCGATGTTGCTTCTGCCTCAGACAGCATAAGCTTCCCTCTACTAGACTTACTTACCATTGAGAGTGAAATTGCAGCTGCTGCTGATCTGAAGATAGCTCTCTTTCTCAGGTTTAATAATGGTTTTCCAAATCTTAAAGATCCAATCTGTGCACCTTTCATCTGTCGTTGCTTACTTTTCACAGCTTTCCTCTTTGGGTGTAATGGAGTCAAACTACTAGGGGCTAAGTTATTGACGTTCATCACCTCATTATGTTTGTGTTGAAGGTGACCCAAATCCCCAGCACTCTGAATAATTGGTGCAGTATGAGGTAGTGGGTTACAAAGATCCACAGGGCCCAACCCAATGTAATTGTCTAGCCTACTTGGGCCAAGGAACGAATGGTCAATAGCTGAAGCCACATTTGATCCATTATGCTCATGGGTCAATTGTAGGGCCATTACTAAGGCCTCGTTTGGCAAGAGGCTATTTTAGCCAATTAGCCAAAAAGTTACTAAATTAGCCAAAAAGCCAACAACCCATACCAAAAAGTCAAAGATTCTCTTTTCTCTCTACTTTTTGCACATCTTTTCGTAATTAGCCAAAAAGTCATCCCAAACATACAAGTTTTTTTTACCTACCTTTTTAGCCAAATAGTAAAAAAGTTACTAAATTAGCTTGTTCCCAAACGAGGCCTAAGTTAATCCCTGGGCCCATATCTTCAGCTCCACTAAAGCTTTTGATGAAGCCAGATGTTTGAATTTCACCATCGACCCTTCCATTTCCATCAGCGTCTCTCGTCTTGGAACTTACCAGCAGCCTTGCAGAGCTTTCCTTGCATGCATTGCTGTTTTCTTCTGACATGCCGTTTTGAATGACTAATTCAGCCAACGCCGAGGTATCTCTGAGCATATCATCCTTTGCCATGTCATTACTGCCATCAAGTGCTGTCACTGCATCAATTTGTTCCACATCAACCCTCTTGTCCACCTCATTGCCATCAAGGATGTCTACATGGTCATCACCTTTCTCATGCTTACTCTCTTTGTCTGTAATCTGATTGTTAACCTCCTGAAGATTAATATTTCCTCCATCGTAATTCCTTTCAGATGAATTGCAAAGATCATTCATCTTCATAGCTTTAATGACAATAATTTGCTCCTCACATACCCTAACTGGATAGAACATACCCTTACATTCTAAATTGATGATTTGGTTAATGGTTTCCATACAACTTGTCGCAATCTTCACTTTTCCACATTAGAAATGGTTTAGGTTATGAGTATCCTCATCCAAACCAGTCACTACACCCCACACCTTGCCAATGTTGTTAAAAGTGTTGCAGCTCCACAGATTTAGTGGAACTCCATAGCAGCGAAGCCAAACATGCCTTTCTTGATCAAGTATCTTCCCCTGGTTCCATTTGAGGACTGAATCACACCATTCCTTGAGCCAATTCTTCATTATCAAAAGTTTTTCCTCCATGATCTCCTTTGAGTGAAATGTTAAGACCAGATCTCTTCCATTACCAGCTCTTACTTTTATTTCCCCAAAATCTCTTCTTACTAGTTCTGCCTTGAAATCTTCCACAGCGTGGAGTGGTTTTAGCCTAACTATGACACTTTCATATAACCATCCATTGCCTTCCTCATAAGCTTTGATGATACAGTTTGTGTTTGATCCTGCTTTCGTACCGCCCACCACCTCCGCAAAGGATCTCTTCCTTTGGTAACCAACATTTGTTCTAGTGGTCTCCTCAGCAAACTTCATATTTTGTGTTGGTAGAATAGACTTATATTTCGTGCCATAATCCTTACCAAAATCTGCCAATTTAACTTTTATTGCTTTGTCATCACACCCGAGCCCATTTGTTTTTTGCACTGCCATGTCTGTTGCAACGGAGCAATTATATCTAACAAAGCCAAAACGGGATCTTGTCATTTTCCTCCTCTTGTTAGGAATAAAAGTATCATCCACTACACAATAGTTGGAAAATATTGAGTACAACCCTTTTGTTCCCATGGCTTCAGGTAAATTATCCACAAAAACAGAGTGGATAGACACATGCCCCCTGCTATTCCATACTCCTCTTCCGCCATGTCTTTGAACCACCGGCTGCCATCCTCCATCCCTTTGCTGTTTGTTTACTCTCCTTGATCCTTCCATTCCACTCCATTGACTTAGTAGTTAAAACCACCTCTCACTTGCCTCCCTGATTTCGATACTTTGTAGATCTAATGATGTGACACTTTATTAAAATATCTAAGTCAATTTCAATGTATAAATTCTTAATCTTAAATAAGTAATTAATTTTTGGAACAATTACCAAAAAAAAAATCTTAAGGTTTTAGCCTAGTAATAGCATAACTCCTAAATTTTTAATTTTTTTAATTTAAATTTTAATCTTTTCATTTGTTTTCAATTAAAATCATTCTCCTATTTTCGTTAAGTAAAATCGACGGAAAAAAGTATTTTGCTCATTAAATTTAATCTAGGTATACATAAAATATTTCCTTTTCATTGATTTTAAGGACTAAAATACCATTTTTTTCATCGATTTTACCTAACAAAAATAAGTAAATGATTTATATTGTTTACGGTTTAAATTGATAATATTAAAAATTAAAATTTATTTTGTTAGTTGACTCAAACCTTAGAGTTTATTTTATTTTATTTTATAATTTCCCCTTAATTTTTCTAGTTAAAATCAAATTATGATCAACTTGTGTTCTTAATTCATAATTCATATGGAAATTGGCATAGAGATAAAATAAACGAGTTGGTTGGGATACTTTGTCCAACTCATATCCAATAATTAAATTGACATTTTGCTTAAATTACATCCCACAATATGCAAGGCATGGGATGCAATTTTTAGAACTACATAGTGCAATTCCTATTTTAAGCACATCAGGAAATGCATTTGTAATTTACCCAATAATTTTGTATAGATCCTATAATGGGGCTGTTTCGTGTAGTTTCTTTAAATTGTTTTTTTTTATTTTGAAAGTTTATGTTAAATTGATTCCTGAAACTTTTGCTCGTAATTTATTAAGTAGAAATAAACTAAATAAGTTTTTAAAAAAATTAAAAACTAAATAATGAGTGCTTTTGAATTATTAATTATTAAATTATAATGAATTGCACCAAAGTACCAATGAGAGTAATAGTAAATTAAATCTCACAAAATATTTTTTTCAATCTACTATTAAGTTTTACTGGATAATTCATTATTAAAATATCCTTACCTTGTTAAATTGGGTGATGCGAGTAACAGCCCATTTGATGTGTTACATGTTTAGTTTTTTTAAAAAAAATTATAAAAATTTCATTCAAAAAACATGTTTTCTATTAAAAAAAATTATATTGTTGGAATTTATTTTATGCAATCTATCAGATATATATATATATATATATAATTTTTTTTAAAAAAAAACTAAGAAATTTCATAATAAAAACTGTGAAATTTCACAAATTTTATAAATTTTCACAATTTCTCTTCATAGTTTCTCAAACACAAAACTGTGAAATTGTCACCAATTCTCCACTTTTCATAATTTCAAATGTGACATTTTGGAGTTGCTCAAACAAAAAAACTGTAAAATTTTCACAAATTCCCTACTTTTCATAATTTCATAGTTTTTGCACATAAACCGTGACATTTTGGAGTTGCTCAAACACATAAATTGTGAAATTTCAAAGTTTCTCAAGCATAGAAATTGTGAAATTTCACATTTTTAGAAATTGATTTTTTAGTTTTCGACATAATTTCATATCCAATATTAATCATGTTTAATTGAACATGACAAATAGATCATAAAAATATAAATTTCACAAAACTAAATTTGTCACCGTTGAAACTCTAAAGATCAAACTCACTCAATCCAAACAATGACGCAAAATATAATTAAAATTTTGTTATTTTCTAGACCAAAAAAATTTGGGAGGGAAAATACAAGAAAAGAAGAAAGGGAAAAAAAAAAAAAACACTCACTTGCAAAACATTTATTTTTCCCTCTCAAAGTACAAGGAGATTAATAAAAGAGGGCAGGAGAGCTTTTAAATGATGCTCGTAGAAAGCTAATGGTGTTGTGCACTGGGTAGCTCAGGCTTCATTAAGAGATCGTCTTCCATTGAACTGGGTTGCAGATCTTCCTCCTACTCGTCTTTCATCTTCCTTACTTTTCTGTGTAAGCTTGTTTATTCGATCAAAAAAAAAAAAAACATACAAAATAATTGACAACACCAAGAAGTTCACTTCTAACATCATACTTATGCTCTATATTTGTTTTTGTTCAAACAAAGCTTTCAAATTATACAACCATACTGTATTTGGAGTGCCATTCCACATTAGACTAGCAAGTTGCTGAGATGCCTAGCATCAAAGAACACATTTTCACTAGCATTGCTGTACAACTCGTACTCTTTTACTTCTCTCATCCCTCTACAACTATGCCACGACCCAAACCCGTCCCTATGAGTTCAGCACCGTAACCGGCCAGTAATCCGTGATTACCGAAGGCCTGCTTAACAGTAAGAACAATAATACAGAGTACAAGGGCTGGCGGAAGCCAAAACAGTAATAAAAGATGTCCAATGAGCTATAACAGTCTGTATGCAAAAAAAGACTTTTCATACATATTCACATTCAGAACCAAAACAGCATATACATACATAAACAATCACCCAGGACAGGGACCTAATCCCTATTAAAACAGTACAGTGTAGGTACAGTCAGTCTATACAAAAAACAGAGACAGAAAGGATAAATCTAAAACACCCCAAAAAGCCATAGCTTGAAGGACTTGGAACCTCTCAATGAGGCATAGTGGTTGGCTTGACAAAAAATGAGTTAAACCCAACGCTCCTAGCTTCGATCCGGTGCTTGGACACCTACGTATATATATATAAACAGTGAGCTAAAGCCCAGTGAATAACATATGCGTAAAGAGGTTAAGAATGAATGTCCTTTCAGTATTTAAAACAGTCAATTATAACAGTATATCAGTCATTCAGTCATAACAGTCATATGTGATACATCCCATAGCAAAATAGTACAGTAGGTCTTAACAGACTGAACAGTCAGTTGATGGCCATCATATCAGTAAACAGTAGTGGTTCCAACATGGGAACTGACAGAGATCTCTGTAACAGTAGCAGTAACAGTACAGTAACAGTAAATTGCTATGGATGCCACGAATACAGTTCGCAAATAGGACAAACATTCATTCAATAAACGTAAGAAATATCATTTTCAGAAAGCAGTACAGTTGGTCATTCAAAAAATATTCATGATTGAATATATCTTTACAACATTGTTACTCACAGAGTTCTAGGCTACAGATAGGCTAGTGAGCGTCCTCAGATGCCAACCCTATACAGTTACAGATGAACACACACTAAGTTGCACGTTTGGGAACAATAACTTAGTCCCTATCTTGACTCGTTCTATAGCATTATCCTCATTAAGATGCCTTAAACTAGGCCTAGGAATGCCTAGGATAGAATGAGGATGCAAATATGCACTTTAAAACACTTTTCAAATTTTTGCTGAAACAGGGGTCCCGCTTGAGCGTGGATTTCTCCGCTCGAGCGGACATGCAGACAAAAGAGCTACGCTCGAGCGTGACTTTCCTCACTCGAGCGGACTGGAAAAGTACTGGATGCATGAAATTCACGCTTGACGGGCGCTCGACCCCCGCTCGAGCGTGAGACACAAGTCCTCGCTCGAGCGTGCATTCCCTCGCTCGAGCGGACTGTAAACGCGTGCAAAGTACTGGATACACGCATTTCATGCTCAAGCGTTACTTTCCCCGCTCGAGCGGACTGCATGAACTCAGAGTGTACACTCGAGCTTGGAGTTCCCCGCTCGAGCGTGGATCCAAAATCTAGAATTTCCAGATTTGTCTCCAAGCATGAAACTCAACATTTAAAGCATCAAATTCGATCCTTTTGGGCTAATTTTCTGGAAAATACTTTAAACTCATAATATGACATGTTTCACAGATCAATTTGCAAAATCAAAGCCCAAGGTAGTTCAATTGAACCCTTTTCCAAACAAAACTTCAAGAACATGATGTACATGCAACATGCATGAATTTAATCAACTTCAAAGCTTCTAATACAAGAACAAATGAGTCAATCCTTCAAAAAACATGCTAAATTCATGGACCAATGCTAGAATATGGACATGCATGTGAGGATTTCCATGAAATCAACCTCAAAACTCAACAATGTATACATGCATGCATGAATTCCTACTCAATTCAACATATTAAGCTAATTCATGCCTTAAATCACTAACCTTACTATGAATCATGCAAGAACAACTCAAACTCATAATTAAAAGGGTGAGTCTCCTACCTCAAGTCTCCAATTCAAGGTATAGAAGCTCAAATTTTGCAAGTTCCTTCAAATCTTCCAATTCTCCAAGTAATTTCCTAGTTGAAACCAATTCTCCCTATTCTCACTCTCTCTCTCTTGAAATGGCCTCAATATGGCTGAAGAGTGATGTGTGATCAAGTGTAATAAAGCTTCAACATTGTCTTAGGTAGTGGCCTACTAAGTGGCAAAATGGTTGATAAGTCCAACTAATGTAATTTAGCTTATTTAATCCAATTTAATCATACCAAATCAAATTTCAACTAAATTTACCATAAAATCACATTAATTCTAATTAACACAAAACACTAATCAGTTCTGGATTCGGCCGCCGATAAGGCCTTCAATTTGTAGTTTAAAACATAAAACATGAACAGATCATTAGTAGTCAAACATATAGACATGCATTCAAACTAATACACTCAATCAATCAGTCAAAATTTCAGTCAATCAGTCACTTAACATTCTTAATCATATATTAGCACTAATCAGTGGTGAGGGTTGTCAGTCTCCCCTCTTTACAAAGAGTTTGGTCTTCCAAACTCGAATTACCTTCATTTTGGAAGAACACTGGATCCAGAGGGAACAGTTCAGGATATCTCTTGATCATATAGTCTTTCCTTTCCCAAGTGGCATATACGCCACCATGGTTTTGCCAATCAACTTTCACTAACGGAATCTCTTTATTCCTCAACTTCTTGATCCGTCTATTTACAATCTGAATAGGTCATTCTTCATAAGTGTAGTCATCACTTAGCACTACACGGGTAGACTCAATAACATGAGAGGGATCCCGAAGATAATCCCTCAACATTGAAATATGGAAGACATTATGCATATGCTCCATCTCAGGAGGAAGCGCTACTTGATACGCCACCGGATTGATTTTCTTAATAATCTCATACGGTCCGACATATCTCGACGCTAGCTTGCCCTTGACTCCAAAATGAGTCTAGCCTTTCATCGGTGTCACTTTAACAAAAACATGATCACCTACTTCATATTCTCTGTCTCGCCTTCAGACATCCGCATAACTTTTCTACCGGCTCTGTGCGATTTTCAATCTCTGTTGAATCAGTTTCACTTTTTCAGTAGTTTCATCTACAATCTCGGGCCCAAACAAAGCCCCCTCTCCAACTTCTGCCTAGCAAATTGGAGATCGACATTTTCTGCCATACAAAGCCTCGAAAGGCGCCATACCAATGCTTGAATGAAAACTGTTATTGTAGGCGAATTCAGCCAACGATAAGTGGCTTTCCCAATTTCCCTGAAAATCAAGGACACACATTCTCAGTAAATCCTCTAGAGTCTGGATGGTTCTTTCTGACTAGTCATCTGTCTGAGGATGGTATGCACTACTCAGTCTCAGTTCAGTACCCAATGCTGTCTGTAGGCTCTGCCAGAATCTCGATGTAAACTTCGAGTCCCTATCAGAAACAATGGACACAGACACTCCATGCAATCTAACAATCTCATCGATATAGAGTATAGTCAATTTGTTAGCATTATAAATTATTTTGACAGGTAAGAAATGAGCAGATTTAGTCAATCTATCAACAATAACCCAAATTGAATCCATACCTTTACTGGAGCGAGGTAAACCAACAATGAAATCCATAGTGATATGTTCCCACATCTACTCCGATATTGGTAAGGGTTGCAGTAAGCCTGCGGGTCGTTGATGTTCGACTTTGACTTGTTGGCAATGAAAACACTTCGCCACAAAATCAGTAATTTCTTTCTTCATTCCCGACCACCAGAAATTCAGTTTCAAGTCTTGGTACATTTTCGTATTTCCTAGATGGATAGACAATTTTGAATTGTGGCCCTCTTGCAGAATTCTTCTTTTCAGTTCAGAATCACTCGGTACACATAACCTTCCTTGAAATTTCAGTACATTGTTTTCAAATTTGAAACTCGGCCTCGGTCTAGATTCTCGTTCCTCGATGACCTTTTTCAAAAAGTCATCCTGTTGCTGTTTCTCTTTAATCTCTTCGATAAGTGCCAGTTGAGCAGAAATAGGAGCTAAGGTTCCACCTTGTTCACGCAAAACGATCTCAACTTCAAGTCTTTCAAGGTCACATAGCAACTCTTTCTGTCCGGTGAGTAAACAGGCTAAATTTTTGATCGATTTTCAACTCAATGCATCGGCAACGGTGTTAGCTTTCCCCGAATGGTACAAAATTTGCAAATCATAATCCTTTATCAGTTCTAACCATCTCCGCTGCCTCATGTTTAGTTTTTTCTGTGTGAAGAAGTACTTCAAACTCTTGTGGTCTGTATACACCTCACATGTTGCCCCATAAAGGTAGTGACGCCAGATTTTCAATGCAAACACTACTGCAGCAAGTTCCAAATCATGGGCCGGGTAGTTCTTTTCATCCGGTTTCAGTTGTCGGGAAGCATACGCAATAACTTTACCATTCTGCATTAAAACACATCCCAAACCCTTATAAGAAGTATCACTAAATATAGTATAACCATCCGTACCTGAGGGTAGGGTAAGAATCGGTGCAGTCACAAGTCGAGTCTTTAACTCTTGAAAGGCTGATTCTCTTTGATCGGTCCAGTCAAATGATATCCCCTTTTGAGTCAATTGAGTCAGTGGTAGGGCAATTTTGGAGAAGTCTTTGACAAACCTTTTGTAATACCCTACTAAGCCTAGAAAACTTCGGACTTCGGTAACATCTGTCCGTCTAGGCCAATTCACTACTGCTTCAATTTTCTGCGGATCAACTGAAATTCCATCCTTACTGATTACATGTCCCAAAAACATAACATTGTCAAGCCAAGATTTACATTTTGTCAATTTAGCATACAGTTTCTGTTCTTTTAGGGTCTGTAGGGCAATTCTCAAATGATGTTCATGTTCTTCCGTGCTTTTGGAATAAATTAAAATGTCATCTATGAAAATAACTACAAATTCATCAAGGTATGGTTTGAAAATTCTGTTCATAAAGTCCATAAATGCAGCAGGTGCATTGGTAACTCCGAAAGGCATAACAAGAAATTCGTAATGTCCATACCTCATTCGAAAAACAGTCTTTTTAGTGTCCCCTGTCTTGACTTTCAATTGGTGGTAGCCGGATCTCAGGTCAATTTTAGAAAACACTTGAGCACCTTGTAACTGGTCAAATAAATCATCAATACAAGGCAGTGGGTATTTATTTTTCACTGTTACCTTGTTCAATTCACGGTAGTCAATGCAAAGTCTCAGTGTGCTGTCTTCCTTCTTTACAAATAAGACTGGAGCTCCCCACGGTGAAGTACTGGGCCTGATGAACTTCTTATCTAACAGTTCCTGTAGCTGAACTTTCAGTTCTTTCAATTCAGTAGGTGCCATTCTGTAAGGAGCTTTGGAAGCTGGCTGTGTACCCGGAATCACATCAATGATGAACTCTATCTCCCTGTCAATCAAATCCCCTGGAAAATCATCTGGAAAAACATCTAGGAATTCTCTGACTATAGGAATATTGTTCACATCAGTTTTAGCATCAGTAGGTACAGTCAATATACAACATAGATACCCTTTACATCCCTTCTTAATCAGTTTAAATGCTTTCATGGATGAAATCAGGTATATGGGAGGTACTACTCCAACCCCATTAAACACAAATTCAGGCAGCCCAGGTGGATGAAAAACAACTTGTTTCGTTACACAGTCTATGGTAACATGATATTTTGTTAACCAATCCATTCCCAATATCACATCAAAGTGATCAATATTCAAAGGCAGTAAATTAATATACAAATGAACATCCCCAACAATAATTTCACATGCAGGGTACATATAAACACAAGTCATAGATCCTCCAACAGGTGAAGATATAGCTAACAGATAGTTCATAAGTTCCAGTGGTCTATTTAATTTTCGCGAAAAAGCATGCGATACATATGAATGTGTAGACCCCGAATCAATCAGAACATAAGCATTTTGAGCACAAATTGAAAGTATACCTAACACAACGGTCTCGGTATTCTGTACATCTCTCGGTACGAGTGCAAACACTCGGCCTTGCCTCATAGGCTATTTTCCGATAGCTTTCGGATTTGGTTTCGATGCAACAGTTGATGCTGCGGCGCTAGCTGCAGCTTTACTATTGCCCTGAAGAGCAGAAGGGCAATCTTTGACCATGTGGCCCACCTTGCCACACCTGTAACAAGCACCTGAAATTTTATAGTAAATCCCTTTATGTCTCTTACCACATTCTGAATAGGGCGGTATGGAATTGTTCCCCTGACTGGAACTGGTTATTGATCCTGTATTTTGCTTTTTATTCAATGAACTGTTCCGGCCTTTCTTAAACTTGAAGCCTTGTCTCTTACCACGCCACTCGGTCGCTGGTGTTTCAGTTTGTTTCAGTGCCTCAATGTTCGACTCAGCCATTATTGCTCGGTCAAGAACATCTACGTATTTCAGTAGTTTTAGAACATTGATTCTGTCAAGGATTTCAACATTAAGGCCGCCTTCAAACTTCCTGGCCTTTTTGTAATTGGTATCCACCATGTGTAGTGCATATCTGGCGAGTTCAGTGAATTTCGATTCGTACTCAGCTACGGACATAGTGCCTTGTTTCTGTTGTTCAAATTCAGTCACTTTTCGGTCCTTGACACACTGTGGAAAGTATTTCTCAAAGAAGGCTCCCTTAAACTGAGCCCAAGTTATAACAACATTGGTGTCACGGACAAGCATCCACCACCTTCTGGCCTCTTCTTGTAAGGTGAAGGTAGCCAGTAACACTTTGTGTGCTTCAGAACACGGAAAGACTTCAAATAATTTCTCGGCCTGTAGGACCCATGCTTCGACCTTTAGCGGCTCGAGGCCTCCTTGGAATGACGGTGGTTTCATTTTACTGAACTTCTGTGTTAGAGAAATTATATCATCATTCATATTCGGTTCCGGCTGTACCGAAGGAGGTGGGGGCTGTTGGTTCTGTTATTGCCTTAAGGCCTCAGTTAGTAGTTTAACTGTTCTTTCTAGCCTCGCCATTTTGGCCTCAGATGATTCAGATTCATCAGCATTCCTTGAATTATCCATTTCACTATAGACAATTATGACAATTATAAACATAGACAGTTGCATACTTAACATATTGACACATTAGCACATATATTCATGTCATGGCCACACACACTTTCTTATGCTCATGTAATGCCCTATTCACTTTTCTAGGACATCCTATAGCTCATTTGGACACGTGTGTGCGGTATAACTCGTGGTTTGATATCGCTCTGGTACCACTCTGTCACGACCCAAACCCGTCCCTATGGGTTTAGCACCGTAACCGGCCAGTAATCCGTGATTACCGAAGGCTTGTTTAACAGTAATAACAGTAATACAGAGTACAGGGGCTGGAGGAAGCCAAAACAGTAATAAAAGATGTCCAATGAGCTGTGACAGTCTGTATGCAAAAATAGACTTTTCATACATATTCACATTCAGAACCAAAACAGTATATACATACATATACAATCACCCAAGACAGGGACCTAATCCCTATTAGAATAGTACAGTACAGGTACAGTCAGTCTATACAAAAAACAGAGACAGAAAGGATAAATCTAAAACACCCCAAAAAGCCCTAGCTTGAAGGACTTGGAACCTCTCAGTGAGGTACAGTGGTTGGCTTAACAAAAAGGGAGTTAAACCCAACGCTCCTACCTTCGATCCGGTGCCTGGACACCTACATATATATATATAAACAGTGAGCTAAAGCCTAGTGAATAACATATGCGTAAAGAGGTTAAGAATGAATGTCTTTTCAGTATTTAAAACAGTTAGTTATAACAGTATATCAGTCATTCAGTCATAGCAGTCATATATGGTACATCCCATAGCAAAACAGTACAGTAGGTCTTAACAAACCTAACAGTCAGTTGATGGCCATCATATCAGTAAACAGTAGTGGTTCCAGCATGGGAACTGACAGAGATTTCTGTAACAGTAGCAGTAACAGTACAATAACAGTAAATTGCTATGGATGCCACGAATACAGTTCGCAAATAGGACAAACATTCATTCAGTAAGAAATATCATTTCAGAAAGCAGTACAGTTGGTCATTCGAAAAATATTCATGATTGAATATATCTTTACAACATTGTTACTCACAGAGTTCTGGGCTACAGATAGGCTAGTGAGCGTCCTCAGATGCCAACCCTACACAGTTACAGGATAAACACACACTAAGTTGCACGTTTGGGAAACGATAACATAGTCCTTATCTTGACTCGGTGTGGTTCTATAGCATTATCCTCATTAAGATGCCTTAAACTAGGCCTAGGAATGTCTAGGATGGAATGAGGATGCAAAGAAGCACTTTAAAACACTTTTCAAAATTTTCAGAAAACATGGGTCTCGCTCGAGTGTGGGCTGAAACAGGGGTCCCGCTTGAGCGTGGATTCTCTCCACTCGAGCAGACATGCAGACAAAAGAGCTACGCTCGACGGACTGCAAAAGTACTGGATGCATGAAATTCATGCTCGATGGGCACTCGACCTCGCTCGAGCTGAGACACAAGTCCTCGCTCGACGTCATTCCCTCGCTCGACGGACTGTAAACACATGCAAGTACTGAACACGCATTTTACGCTCGAGCGTTACTTTCTCCGCTCGAGCGGACTGCATGAACTCAGAGTGTACGCTCGGCTTGGAGTTCCCACTCGAGCGTGGATCCAAAATCTGAATTTCCAGATTTGTCTCCAACATGAAACTCACATTTAAAGCATCAAATTCATCCTTTTGGGCTAATTTTCTGGAAAACACTTTAAAACTCATTAATATGACATGTTTCACAGATCAATTTGAAAAAATCAAAGCCCAAAGGTAGTTTAATTAACCCTTTTCCAAACAAAACTTCAAAGAACATGATGTACATGCAACATGCATGAATTTAATCAACTTCAAAGCTTCTAATACAAGAACAAATGAGTCAATCCTTCAAAAAACATGCTAAATTCGTGGACCAACCTAGAATATGACATGCATGTGAGGATTTCCATGAAATCAACCTCAAAACTCAACAATGTATACATGCATGCATGAATTCCTACTCAATTCAACATATTAAGCTAATTCATCCTTAAATCACTAACCTTACCATGAATCATCGAAGAACAACTCAAACTCACAATTAAAAGGGTGAGTCTCCTACCTCAAGTCTCCAATTCAAGGTACAGATGTTAAATTTTGCAAGTTCCTTCAAATCTTCCAATTCTCCAAGAATCTCCTAGATAAAACCAATTCTCTCTATTCTCACTTCTCTCTTGAAATGGCCTCAATAGCTGAAGAGTGATGTGTGATCAAGTGTAAAAAGCTTCAACATTGTCTTTAGGTATGGCCCACTAAGTGGCAAAATGTAGATAATCCAACTATTTAATTTAGCTTATTTAATCTAATTTAATCATACCAAATCAAATTTCAACTAAATTTACCATAAAATCACAATTAATTCTAATTAACACAAAACCACTAATCAGTTCGGATCGGGCGCGATAAGGCTTCAATTTGCAGTTTAAAACATAAAACATGAACAGATCATTAGCAGTCAAAACAGTAGACATGCATTCAAACTAATACAACTCAATCAATCAGTCAGAATTTCGGTCAATCAGTCACTTAACATGCTTAATCATAGTTTAGCACTAATCAGTGGTGAGGGTTGTCACAAACTATAATTACCCGGGATGGACCAGACCACAACACGCACTTTTTCCTTCCTAAACCTTTCACAACATATAATCACGTCAATAAATATCTTTTCCATGTTGGCTTTTTGAACTTTTTCAGTTTTTTAATTTTTTTTTTAGTTTTTTTTTGAAATTATGTCAAATTTATTACTATTTAGTTCATCTGACTAGATACTAAAATTTAAAGAGAAGTTAAAAAAAGAAAAACAAAAATAAGTCAACTTTTGTTTGTAAGAATTTTTTTTTTGATAAAATTTAACTTATTTTCATTTTAT
>NW_021025046.1:148703-163644 GCF_004153795.1 Camellia sinensis | reverse complement strand
TCGGTGTGGTTCTATAGCATTATCCTCATTAAGATGCCTTAAACTAGGCCTAGGAATGCCTAGAATGGAATGAGGATGCAAAGATGTACTTTAAAACACTTTTCAGAATTTTCAGAAAATAGGGGTCTTGCTCGAGTGTGGCTTTCTACGCACGAGCGAACATGCAGACAAAGGAGTTCCGCTCAAGCGTGACTTTCCTTGCTCGAGCGGACTGTAAAAGTATTGGATGCATGAAATTCACGCTCGACGGGCGCTCGACCCCCGCTCGAGCGTGAGACACAAGTCCTCGCTCGAGCGTGCATTCCCTCGCTCGAGCGGACTGTAAACACATGCAAAGTACTGGATACACGCATTTTACGCTCGAGCGTTACTTTCTCCGCTCGAGCGGACTGCATGAACTCAGAGTGTACGCTCGAGCTTGGAGTTCCCCACTCGAGCGTGGATCCAAAATCTGGAATTTCCAGATTTGTCTCCAAGCATGAAACTCAACATTTAAAGCATCAAATTCGATCCTTTTGGGCTAATTTTCTGGAAAACACTTTAAAACTCATAATATGACATGTTTCACAGATCAATTTGAAAAATCAAAGCCCAAAGGTAGTTTAATTGAACCCTTTTCCAAACAAAACTTCAAGAACATGATGTACATGCAACATGCATGAATTTAATCAACTTCAAAGCTTCTAATACAAGAACAAATGAGTCAATCCTTCAAAAAACATGCTAAATTCGTGGACCAACGCTAGAATATGGACATGCATGTGAGGATTTCCATGAAATCAACCTCAAAACTCAACAATGTATACATGCATGCATGAATTCCTACTCAATTCAACATATTAAGCTAATTCATGCCTTAAATCACTAACCTTACCATGAATCATGCAAGAACAACTCAAACTCACAATTAAAAGGGTGAGTCTCCTACCTCAAGTCTCCAATTCAAGGTACAGATGCTTAAATTTTGCAAGTTCCTTCAAATCTTCCAATTCTCCAAGTAATCTCCTAGATAAAACCAATTCTCTCTATTCTCACTCTCTCTCTTGAAATGGCCTCAATATGGCTGAAGAGTGATGTGTGATCAAGTGTAACAAAGCTTCAACATTGTCTTAGGTAGTGGCCCACTAAGTGGCAAAATGGTAGATAAGTCCAACTAATGTAATTTAGCTTATTTAATCTAATTTAATCATACCAAATCAAATTTCAACTAAATTTACCATAAAATCACATTAATTCTAATTAACACAAAACACTAATCAGTTCCGGATTCGGCCGCCGATAAGGCCTTCAATTTGCAGTTTAAAACATAAAACATGAACAGATCATTAGCAGTCAAACAGATAGACATGCATTCAAACTAATACACTCAATCAATCAGTCAGAATTTCGGTCAATCAGTCACTTAACATGCTTAATCATAGTTTAGCACTAATCAGTGGTGAGGGTTGTCACAAACTATTAATTACCCGGGATGGACCAGAGCCACAACACGCACTTTTTCCTTCCTTGAAACCTTTCACAACATATAATCACGTCAATAAATATCTTTTCCATGTTGGCTTTTTGAACTTTTTCAGTTTTGTTAATTTTTTTTTTAGTGATTTTTTTTTTTGAAATTATGTCAAATTTATTTACTATTTAGTTCCAGTCTTGACTAGATACTAAAATTTTTAAAGAGAAGTTAAAAAAAAGAAAAACAAAAATAAGTCAACTTTTTGTTTTGTAAGAATTTTTTTTTTTGATAAAATTTAACTTATTTTCATTTTTATTTATTTATTTATTTTTTTCAAAGTTGACTTAATTTTTAAAATTTTTAAAATCTTCTAATCAATACCAACCTAACAAGTAAATGTTTTTTACTCAAAATAGAAAAAAAAATAATAAGAGAGAAGAAAAATAAGTAAAAAAAACAAACTGAGTTTTTAGTTTTAAGATAATAGATTTTAGTCCTAACATGATAAGAAGACAACAATTAGCCCTCGTTTGATTTTCTCATTGGAGCTAAAAAAGCACAAAAAGGCAAAATAGGTTATATAAGCCAATAAGACAAAATATTACTTTTTATTCATAATCATTACACTTTTTCTCTCACAAAAGTCAAAAAAGTCACAAAACAAAAACCAAACAAGATTAGAAAAATCAGGCTAACAAAGTCCCAATACAAAAAAAAAAATTGGCTATTTTAGCCAATGCCAAACGACCCCTTAATCAACATATCATATTTTGATGGATTCACTATTATTTCGCCCAAACAAGTGTAGATGTCGAAATTTGAATATAAAAATCCTTCTAATTGGCTTTTAAGTTTTTGAATGACTTTGGATAAAGCAATATTGTGTGGCTCGTTGTCAACTCTTTCAGGCATTCACCAGAATTTTCTTGATTGAGCATTACTCTTGTTGGTGGGAGTGGGGTGCAAACCACTGTTGGTGATTCATAATGAGAGGTTTAAAACTGAACCGAACTGAAATTTAAATTCACTCAAAATAATTCTGAGAAAAACATACAAACAGAGCACTCTATTATTTCTTTCTCCCACACACTGAATTCTCAAAACACATAGCTATATATAGATAAAACTAACAATGTGAACGCATTAAATGTAACTACGGCTAGCAGCGTGAATGCGTTGTATGCAACTACGACTAGCAGTGTGAATGCATTGAATACAACTACGGCCATCTTGATTTCAACCTTCATTTTTGACATACAATTTTTATATCAAGATAACTTCATAACATCCCCCCTTAATCTTGATTCTCAATGTGGCTTCATCCCAAGCATTATTTTCATTCTGTTGAACAGATCATTTTTCAATAGCTTCGTGAAAGTATCTGCAAGTTGATCTTGAGATTTGCAAGGAAATAATTTCACCTCTCTATTTTTCACATGCTCTCGGATGAAATGATAGCAAGTGTCAATATGCTTACTTCTTTCATGATAAACTGGGTTATTTTCCAATGCAATTATTGAGCGATTATCAACATAGATCTCAGTGGGTTTTTCTTGTGGAAATCCCAAATGCTTCAGTATGTTCCATAACCATATTGCATGGCACAGAGCTGAGTTGGCTGCAACATACTCAACTTCGCAAGTTGATAATGTCACAATGGCTTGCTTCTTGGACGACCATGTGAAGGTTGTATCTCCCATAAAGAAAGTAAATCCCGTAGTACTTTTTCGTTCATCCAAGTCACGCCCTCAATCGCTATCTGAGTAGCCAACAAGACTGAAATTATCAGTTGGTTTATAGAATAAACCATTATCGACTGTACCTTTGATGTAGCAAATAATCCTCTTTGCTGCATAAAGGTGTGACTGATCCTGTATTTCCATATATTTGCTAATCAGACCTACTCCATAGAGTATGTCTGGCCTGGTACAAGTAAGATAGCGAAGACTTCTAACTAAGCTCTTGAAATAAGTTGGATCCACATCACCTGCCGTCGTACCTTTTTTAGCTCCACTCCACTGTCTACAGGAGTGTTCACTGGATTATAATTTTCCATTCCATATCTCTTGAGAATTTCCTTGGCATAGCCACTTTGGGAAATAAAAACTCCATCTTTTCTTTATGCCACTTCAATGCCGAGAAAATGAGCCATCAATCCAATATCTGTCATTTCAAATTCTTGGACCATTCTTCTTTTAAAGTCTTTGAACATGGCTGGATTATTTCCGATGAAAATTAGATCATCAACATAAAGACAAGCAAGCAACATGCTTCTATCAGCTTCCTTCTTCAAATAGAGTGCGTGCTCATATGGACATTTTTAAAAACCATTGTCATGAAAATACTGATCAATTCTAGTATTCCATGCACGCGGAGCTTACTTCAACCCATAAAGTGTTTTCTTCAATTTGTACACTTTGTCTTCATGCCCATTTTGAACATACCCCGAAGGTTGTTCAAAATAGATTTCTTCTTCAAGGAAACCATTAAGAAATGCAGATTTCACATCAAGTTGATAAATCTGCCACTTGTGCTGGACAGCCAAAGAAATCATTAGACTGATAGTCTCCAATTGGGTAACTGGAGCAAACACCTCTCTATAATCAATTCCAGCTCTCTGCTTGTAACCTTTTGCTGCTAACCTTGCCTTATAGCATTGCACTTCACCTTGTGCATTCCTCTTTGTCTTGTATACCCATTTCACTCCAATGAGTTTGTGCCCCTTCGGTAGATTGTTAAGCTTTCATGTGTCATTTTTCTTAATGGCATGAATTTCTTCATCCATTGCTTTCTTTCATTTATCTTCTTGGATGGCTTTTGAGAAAGTAAGTGGATCACTATCTGCGCGAGTAGGTAAAACAAATTCAGATCTGCTTCTTTTGTAGCTTCATATATCTCTTGCAAATTTCTCATTGGTCTTGGTTGTTTGAAAAAACTATCATCTGATGATGCTGATGATGATGATGATGATGCAACACTTCTGTGAGAAACTGGCGATCTAGGTGCCGATATTCTATGTGGAGGAGTTTGTGGCTCATCTTGAACTTCTCTTGTAATTTCAATCGGAGCTTTTGATGTTTCATCTTCAAGAATGAGTTATGTATCTTTAACAACTTCATCTTAATTCCAATTCCAAGCTTCTTCTTCTTCAAATATCATATCTTTACTCATGATCACCTTTCTGGTAATAGGATTATACAACTTGTATCCCATTGTTCTATCCCTATATCCAACAAGGACACATTTTTCTCCTTTATCATCGAGCTTGGTTCTTCTTGCTTCTAGAATCTTGGTGTATGCAACACACCCAAATTGATATTTCATCTTCAAGAATGAGTTATGTATCTTTAACAACTTCATCTTAATTCCAATTCCAAGCTTCTTCTTCTTCAAATATCATATCTTTACTCATGATCACCTTTCTGGTAATAGGATTATACAACTTGTATCCCATTGTTCTATCCTCATATCCAACAAGGACACATTTTTCTCCTTTATCATCGAGCTTGGTTCTTCTTGCTTCTGGAATCTTGGTGTATGCAACACACCCAAATATTCTGAGATGATTGATACTTGGCTTATATGAACTCCAAGCTTTTTCTGGAGTCATAAAGTGAAGGCTCCTGGCTGGACATCTGTTCAACAGATACACAGCACATGATATAGTTTCAGCCCAAAATTGTTTGGGTAGTCCCTTTCCTTTCAACATGCTCCTTGCCATATCCAAGATTGTGTGATTCTTCCTTTCAACAACACCATTCAGTTGTGGCGTATAGGATGGTGTTGTTTGATGCTTGATTCCATACTCTTTGCAATAATTCTCTAAAGCATCTGATGTATACTTTGCACCTTGATCTGACCGCAATGTCTTGATGTAGTAGCCGCTTTGCTTCTTTGAATTCTTTGAAGATACTGAACACCTCCAACTTTCTTTTAAGAAAATACACTCATGTCTTCCAGCTATAATCATCAATGAAGGTAAGAAAATATATATTCTGTCCATTTGACATTGGCTTCAATGAACCACACACATCAATGTGCACTAGCTCCAGTGGCTTTGTTGCTCTCCACTTCACTTCTTTGGCAAAGCTAGTTCTGTGATGCTTGCCAAGAATGCAGCTTTCATAGACCTCATTAGTATGAGCAATATGAGGAAGCCCTTTCACCATATTCTTGCTTGACAACAGCTTCAAGCTTCCAAAGTTGAGATGTTCAAACCTCAAATGCCATAGCCAGTCTTTGTCTTTGATGATGGCACTTAAACACTTCGCAGCATCATGTTGGATGTTCAATGCAAACATTCGATTCTTGGACATTCTCATCCGAGCGATCAAATTACCATGATTGTCTTTGATGGTAAGATGACAATTTTTCATGCTGATGTCGTATCCTTTCTCTAGGAGTTGTCCCATACTCAAAATGTTGTTCTTCATGGCAGGAACATAATAAACATTGGAGATGTAATCATGATCTCCATTCTTGAGCTTGATCAGAATATTGCCTCTTCCTTTCACTGGAGTCTTTGAAGAATCACCAAATGAGACTTGTGCTTGTACAGTCTCGTCAAGCTCAATGAACAACTCTCTTTTACCACACATGTGATTACTGGCTCCCGAATTTAGATACCAAACATTGTTTTGGTTTTCAGTGTCTCCATGGTGGACAAACATGACTGTAGATCCAACTTTGTTTATTTCGTGCTCAGCAAAATTTGCTTACTCTCCAGCTTCTGTTGTTGCTCTACTTCAGTATTCATTGTTGTAATGCCCAAATTTGTGGCACTGGTAGCACTGAACATTGCTTTTATCAAATCCTGGTCGGTTGTTGTAGCTACCTCCTCTACCTCTTGCTCTTTCTCTTGAAGCAAAGTGTGGTTGACTTCTTTCTTCTCTGGCCGGACCTCTTCCGCATCTTCCTCGAAAACCAGAACTTCGGTTATTGTAACCACGGACTCTTCCTCAACTTCTTTGTGGTGTCCCCCCTTGCTCATTTCTGTCATCTCTGAAAAACAACTTTGATTGAAGAGCTTGCTCTAGAGAACTTGAGGGAGTCTTCTTGTTGATCCTTTGTTCATGAATCTCAAGTGTACCCGTCAGCTCATCGGTGGTCATGGCACTGAGATCCTTGGACTCTTCTATTGCTACAACCACGTGCTCAAACTTGGGACTAAGTGATCGTAGAGTCTTCTCTATCACTTGAAGGGATTCCATCTTCTCTCTATATCTTCTCATCTGATTAACAATGGTCAATGTTCTGTTGAAGTACTCAGAAATTGACTCATTCTCATTCATGTGCAACATCTCGAATTTGCCACGTAACACCTGGAGTCGAACTTTGATCGTTTTCTCAATTCCACAGTATAAATTGCGAAGAATACTCTATGCCTCTTTAGAGGTTGCTGCTGCTGAAATCTTCTCAAAACTTGACTCATCAATGCCTTGATAGAGTAGATACAAGGCCTTTTTATCTCTCTTCCTTGAATCTTTTAATGCCGTCTTCTAAGCTTCATTTAAATTTCCTTCATCTTCGAGAGTAGCTGGTTTGCCATATCCTCGATCCACTAACTCTCACAATCTTTTGAGGCTAGTAGGATTTGCATTTGAGTACTCCAATTTTCATAGTTCTCCTTGTTGAGTTTTGGAAACTAGGGCTGAAAGAAGTTGTTTGCATTGGCCATTGGTTGTCCTTAAAAAACTGTAAATTGTCAGGATGGAATTTGCAAATTTTGACCCTATAGATATGTTCGGAATATTCCAAATAGTTGGAAAGCATTATTGGATCACCAAAAACGAACTTCAAACGGCTTAGATCAAGACAAAACAAGTTGAACGGTTTAGATCGGTGAAATCTGGTGCGGCTGAGAAGCACTAGATAATTTCTCCGGCACGGCTTGGTTAGCGGCTCTGGTTAACACAACTTAGACAGCGACGTGGCTCTAGTCAACGGCCTGAGCTCGGTTTGGTCAACTCAGCTTGGTCAGCGGTTCTCTCAGCTCAGCTGACGTCAGCGGATGATGTCAGGTCGTCTAGTGCGTGTGCGTGTGGCGCATGCTTGCGCATGGGATCACGCGTCTTCTTTCTCTGGCAGCGCGTGAGAACGGCGTCAGTGGCACATGCGGAGTCATTAGAGATCCATTTTCGACACAGTTTTCACGGTTGTGCTCATCTCGTCGGGAGCTTCAAGCTGATGTGATCAAAAATGGATTTCGACCACTTTGATTTCTGGGCAATTTTTGAAAACACCCTATTTTTCCGAAGATGCACAAAACCGACTCTGATACCATTGTTGGAGGGAGTGGGGTGCAAACCACTGTTGGTGATTCACAATGAGAGGTTTAAAATTGAACCAAACTGAAATTTAAATTCACTTAGAATAATTTTGAGAAAAACATACAAACAGAGCACTCTATTATTTCTTTCTTCCACACATTGAATTCCCAAAACACATAGCTATATATGGATAAAACTAACAATGTGAACGCATTAAATGCAACTACGGCTAGCAGTGTGAATGCATTGAATACAACTACGACTAGCAGTGTGAATGCATTGAATGCAACTACGACCATCTTGATTTCAGCCTCCATTTTTTATAAACAATTTTATATCAAGATTACTTCACAACAACTCTTGCAAATGGTACACAACCCAAAGGCCCTATGCCAACAAATCCAAATTTCCTCCCTCCTGTCTCATATAATTCCTGTCAAATTTTAAAAGTAAAATAAAAAATGATCAGAAAAAAATAAGACGAACTTTTTTGAATTTTAAAAAAATTGGATTAAATACATAAATGTTTGGATAAATTACACTTTGTCCGCTTTATATTTAGTCACTTTCTCATTTTGGCTTTTAAAGTTTTTTTTTTTTCTAATTTTTACCCTTTATTTTTCTAATTTTTCCCACTTTACTCCTAAAACTATAAGAATTTTAAAGACATATAAGAATTTTACAGACCAAATTTTTTGACCTCTAAAAGTTAAAATTTTTTTGCAAAAGACATTTAGACACCAATATCTATCGTCATGAGAATAGTCGCTAAAAGATTGTCCCGAAAAGTTAAAAATAAGGCTTTTAGTGACAATTTTGAAAATGTCACTAATAAACACACTTTTAGGGACAATAATTTGGTCTCAAAATGGTTTATTTTTTGAGACAAAAAATTTGGCCTCAAAAAGATAATAATTCATCACTAAAATTTAATTTTCGTTGTTAAAAATATAATAACAACACTTTTCGAAACAAAAATATTTGGTCCCTAAAAAATAATTTTGTCCCTAAATTTTGGTCACTAAAACCTTAATTTTTTGTAGTGTATTAAAGATCGCATGCTTTAAAGATTAAAGTGAAACAATTAAAAAAAAATTGAAGACAAAAATATAACAAAATGTATATTTTGGAACTCTTTGCTATATTGGTAGGGGAAAAAAATCATTTAGCAAGATGCATTTGATTATTGTATATCAGATGTTGTTACTTATGTAAATCAAAGTATTATATTATAACGGGAAAAAATATTAGAATCATACCTTATAGCGAAGAACCTCGTGGGTAAATCACGTGCTTCCAAAATCTGAACAACGAACCCAACAGTGGAGTGATACTACAAAATGAGTATCACCCACACAAGTCACAGTGCAAAATGACTTGATTGTTGTTTTATGGGAGAGAGTCAGAGAGAGAGAGTATGGGAAAAATGGTTATGGGTAAAAACCACATAACGTATATCTGATATACGTATCTCATAGATTAACCATATAATTTGATATATAACCACATATATATCAATCTATCCATCTATCCATATCTATTGATATGATAGATATAGATATCTTGAATGGTTATCCAAATAAGTTTTGAATTCAAATTCAAACTTATATGGATAAGGTTCAAAAGGTTCAGGTTCAGTGGGTCATGTCACATAGGCGCCCAATTTCTAACATCTCCCACTCGCACATGAGTTGGCATGACACTGCCACATCTTTTATCTCAATCTCCCCAAAAAAGAACAATCTCATACTAGCCAATGCACCGTGCGACTGCTGAGAACAACTGTATGTGGGAGCTCTATACTAGAAACTCAAAATGAGCCAGCATAGAGACATCAACCCAAAAAGAACAGAAATAGTGTCTCATATACCCCAGACCCATCTAATTACACCGGTCCAAAAAAAAACATCTCTAATCCCTTAAAAAAGAACATATTTGACCCTCTCAATTCTTGCAATATATTCACACTCAATCCGCCTCTCATGCAGAGCGATGTGAGTTGCCTGCAGTGAATATACAACAGTGGTGTAATACCAGATGATCTTCCCTTTGCCCTCATGCCATTTAGTTTAGGATTGACTGCTTTCCCAGTGATGTCCCTTAAGGCCGAATCATACATGACCGCAGGCAACATACCAAAGTAGCAGAACATCAACCCCTTACCTTATGACATAGTCAAAAGTCACAAAAGGGTACATAAATGAAAGTCATATCAATAATGACACATAAGACTCACACGGTGAGGAAACAGGGATCCATTCTCTCACCTCATCACTCGGTCGCTAAGCACATGTAGTATGAATACATGTTACGGTGAAGTAACTCTTCCATAAAGAGTGACGTCATACTCGATACACCGTACAGATATTAGTCTAGTCACTTTCTAGCGCCTAACCCCGAATCTCTATTTGCTCGCTTCCAGGCGCCAAGAAGATCTCGCATCTGGCTAATCATAACAGGCACAACATAGAAAGTGGTACTAACTCCATGTTTGGTCCCTTAACACGACCTCATCTTGGTTATAACCAAGGCGACATGCATAGTGGATTATTTAAGCCTCTCTTGGCTCCAAATAAAAATAAATCACTAGTCTCATCCTTGCTCGCTCCCCAACGTGCCAAGGGCGATTGCTCGTGTGAGTGAGCCAATCTTGCCTGCTGACATCATCATCTGCTAATCATTATGACACAAACCATAATAGTGTCAACATCCCCATCATCTCAAAAAATAATGTGATCGATTTAAAAAAAAAAAATGACCACAGCTGCGCAATTATAGATTCCAAACATAAGCCTTATCAGCACCTCTTGCGATAAGTATATACAACAGAATCCACCATGTCGCCTCCACATGAAGTAATTTTAAGATCAACTACCTCTTGCGAAATAACCTCTCTAAAAGATATTTTGGTGACCAATTTGCGTTCATTCCTTAATGCGCCCAAACTAGCGCATTGAATCTTACAAGGAGCAAAATTAATATACTACTAGTAAAGTATTTTATCCACAGTCCTAATGAGCAAGGTCAATGTCTAGAACAAACTCCAGTTAACCATTTACACAAAGAATAACACTTATTCATGCAAATACGCCACATAGCGACTTTAGGCCCTCCACAACAAAGAAAAGATCAAGTGAATATAGGTCATCTGTTTCTCCCAAAGAAACAATCCGAAGCAAATTCACTCAATAGCTAAAGGCTCTGGCTTTTAACCGATAAGGTAAGTCAATGTTTTGCAAATTTTGCAATCTGAATCGTTCTAGGATATTTCTTATGTAAGATCATCGAAGACAAAACATGAATTCTCCAAAAAGCAATCCCTAAAGGAATCGTACATCCGAGCAATATAAATTACAATCCCAATGTCCCATCATATCTAAAATAGAAGGACTGCAGCACCCTAGGTGGCGACCACCTTATAAATTCCTGGCTTCATAATGACTAAAGTAAGGAAAAAAAAACCCTTCTTTTAGAACCACATTGAAATTCATTGCCTTTAGTGGTTCCTTCAAATCGATCCAAATCGTTGGCCTAATCATGGCTTTTGACGAAAATCTAAGAAAACCACTATTTGGAATAAACTGTTTTAAAGGCTGTAAAAAGATTTAAATTTGGGTAAACTAGCAAACCTTTTTTTGCGCTCCTAACTTTTCAAACGCATAAAAAGCAAGAAAGGTTAAATCCCTAATCGGATCACTTATCCATTCTCTAAATAGAAAGTTGGGTCATAATGTCCCACAAAAATCATGTTCCGAATTATGTCAATCATAGCCTAAAGTCAATAATAACCTCACTCCCCAAGAGGAAAGTCTTCTCATGGCCTACACTTCCTCAATGGTGCGACCTTTTCGGTAATCTAGCGAGCCTTATACCTCAAACAAATGAACTATCCAAATTAGTGCAATAACTTTTATAACAGTTTTGCGTCATAAATGGAAAGTCAACCAAATTATAAAATGGTTAATCCTCCAAGAACTTTGTCTTAAATTGCGCAACATTGATCCACTTTCTAAAAATAGGGGACTGAAAGCCCTTAGGCATTATCCTAGGTCTCTATCATCTTGCGGAAGCAATCATGAATGTTTCCCTCTCAATCACCCAGTGATGACGTGAAAAATTTTCAACATTCCGCTACACACGCAACTAAGAATGTAGAGTATCTCTTCTCTAATGGAGTAATCCATTAGTAGGCACATCGCCCCACTGTCCCCTAGATATTGGAAATTTCTTCTTCCATTCTCATTAGGCTCATAGAGCGCTATGCTTAGAATTTTTCTAATCTTATAGAGTTCCAAAAAAACTCTATTCACATCACCTTTACTAATAAAACTTTATGTGACTTATTACACTACCACAAAGCTGCTTTACCTATATGCATGACCCGGAGGGTTGCATGACCGCATACAATAATGCGCCACACGACCCTTTGTGTTACAAAGACAGCAATACAATAATGCGCTATAGAACCCTAGGTCTTAACTTCGCAATCTTATGAAGAAGTAAAATAAAGATAAGCTGCTTAACGGTTACAGATTGCCCATAGATGGCTCTCTCCTAACCTATTACTCAAAATGGAGTGTAAAATCTGATATGGAGGGGCACTTAGTTAGGGATATAGGCAACAAATTAGTGCAATTCCAAATTGGGAAACATTTTGCGCCATTATCCACCTAACATTTAACATATTTAATTCCTTATCTCTACTAAACACATTGTGTTGTTGAGGTACTAGGAATAATTAATTTTCTAAACATCCATCTCTCTTCACAGAGTTTCTAAAATAACTCAAAATAGATACTCGCCACCTGGTCAAATTAAAAGCACAAAAGCTGTTATCTAATTGATCTCAACCTCATATGTGCAATGTCAAAAATCATCTTCAAAACTTTGACTTAATGGGAGATCAAATAGTCTTGACTCAGATGTGTATCGTAATCTATAAATGTGTCAAGATTGTGGCTTAGCTATCATACCCTTACACATATCTAGTCACAAATATCATAGTGGACTAAATGCGCAAAAACAATATGAACCTTCTACGGCTTTCCTACTTACTTGTGCGCACCCCCATTGCGAACAAAGTTATACATTTCACATGAGAGCAGGATGTCATAAGTGAGTGGGCCCGAGAAGGCCTACTAAACCATCGTGCATCAATCTCATTAATGTGATTAAGTATAAATAAGCCACTGGTTTCACGACCAATGTTCAATAAACTAATTCCAATCATCTTAATGTGTGAGTTCTCGAGAACAAGTTTTAAAGGTTAAGGCTGAACTAGGTAATGACTCACGACCTAATTCAATATTCACTAGATCATAAAAGATGTCATAGAGAATATCAAGTGCGCCTAAGTTGCAAATTTAACTAAAGTTAAGTGCTAATCCCCTGCACCTTCAATCAATTTAATTCTCCATACACTTACTGGCATCTAGTTGAAAGATGACGATACTTTCTTGCCATATCTATTTCCTGCTTCATAGTTACTTGCAATTAATTCTACTATCCACAAGAAGAGAGAATAAGCTATCAACTATGACAGCTCCAAAGTAACTTAAGCGCCGAATTAGGCTAAAAGAGTCTAAATTCAACACAATGCTCTCACGAGCCATGCGTCAAATTCTTAGAGTCATAACAACCTTGTCGGCCTTGACCTTTTCATCACTATGCCGCAACGTTTGCGCTTAGTGCTAAACGTTATTAAAAAACATTAGCCTAGCTAAGGAATCATACAAAGAAGCCTCTCCTCATATCTCACACTCAAGTGTGGAAACAGTAAATGTCCAGACTTAGACAAGTTGGCAATGCTAATAGATTTTGCAGTTTCTAAGCGCTAATCTTTTAACTTAATGTGATATTTCAACGCACACTATTATAGTGCATGAAATTTTGCTCCATCCACTCCCAATAATTGGGTAGAGAGCAAAACGCTGCTCATGCTGGCTATTCGTCTTACACTTAATGACTAATTTATTTAAGCTCGTATTTCTTGGATGACGTGACTCTTGAATGTTACTTCATCTAATGATGTAACATTATTTACAAGTCAAATTACAAAGTCAATCCGCGCAGCTCAATAATCAAGATCATGTACAAATCTATTGAGGGCTTACTAATTTCATAACTCCAAAACTCGCCAACCAAAACTACGTAGCGTGCCGCTAACCATAGCGCACACATTAGTTTTTATTATGCCAAACAAGGCAACAAAACCACGGCGACTTTGAGTCATGTTTCCTTACTTTGGCTCAATTAAGACTTGACCTAAAGTCTCCAAGACTTTTGCTCATCTAAAGAATGGGATTACATTGTTCACATTTGAACATCTTTACTAAGTCTAGGTCAACCAATTAACTTCCATAAGCTAAGTCAATTTAGAGAGAAATTCACATTGGGATTAATTTGATTAGCATAATATAATTTTACCACAAAAAATCTAAATTAAATAGTGACAATATTACACAAGTCGTAAGATCGAAAATCCGCTATGCTCGTAATCATCTCTTGTGCCACAGGTGACAATTATCCAAAATTTAATTTAATTTATGCGCAAAATATTGATTTTCGGGAGTTAACCTACAAAGATTTCTCTCAACCGAATAACCTCCCACTGACTATAGCATGTCTAAAAGCATGATAAAATATTCTAATTCCATACAATAGCATCATAATGTAGATTCACAATCAACTCATGCTATGTTACATTTAATAACGGAATTAAAATAAAAAAATAATTAATCATACTATTCTAATTACAACATATGCAAAAAATAACAATATGCTGTATTTAATATTCAGATCATGCCATAGCAGAAAGTATATCATTCTGAATTTTTCTGGAATTTTTTCTAAAATTTTAAATAACTAATAAACACACATAAAATTAGAAATAAATATTCCAGAATCTGGTAAAATGCAAAAACCATACCAGTAAATAGTAAACTACAACAATAGTCTACAATAAAAAATTCAGCCTCAGAAACTTAATCATGCAACACCAGATGCATTTTAAAGCAGAAATAATGAATTATTATTTCAGGAAAAATTTTTTTTATTTTCATAAAATTTTCAAAATTTTACAGAAAGATAGAAAATGTAATTCTGAATCTAACAGTACCAACCATACTTAAAACAAAGCTATAACGAATTACTTATGACCATTTAACGTAATTCAGAATTAAAAAAAGAACAAACAAAGCCTTAGAACCAAGCCAGCTGG
>NW_021025046.1:105175-148653 GCF_004153795.1 Camellia sinensis | reverse complement strand
GCTCCAGCACGCGGCGTGCGTGCGTGGCGCGGACGGCGTGCTCGTGGACAGTGCCGCTGACGCGCGCGTGCAGGCGCGTCGGCAGGGCCTCTGGCACGTGGGAGTGACTCACGGCGTCAGGTGCCGCGTGAGGCCCACGCGCCGCCTTCCAGGGTGTTTTCCGGTTCGATTTTTGTACTGCCGGACTCCATTTTTGACAATAAATACATTTATAGTCTCAAAAATGACATTTAATGGACATAAAAATGAGATGTATCACATTCTCAATCTAATTTTCATGCAAATAATATGTATGTATATTTGTATAAAATTATACACATATTTTATCGCATACAACTAAGCATGAAAATACCCATATTAGGCTCTGATACCAATGTAAATCAAAGTATTATATTACAGCAGGAAAAAATATTAGAATCATACCTTGTAGCGAAGAACCTCGTGGGTAAATCACGTGCTTCCAAAATCTGAACAACGAACCCAGCAGTAGAGTGATACTACAAAATGAGTATCACCCACACAAGTCATAGGGCAAAATGACTTGATCGTTGTTTTATGGGAGAGAGTCAGAGAGAGAGTATGGGAAAAATGGTTATGGGTAAAAATCACATAACGTAAATCTGATATATGTATCTCATAGATTAACCATATAATCTGATATATAACCACATATATATCAATCTATCCATCTATCCATATCTATTGATATGATAGATATGGATATCCTGAATGGTTATCCAAATAAGTTTTGAATTCAAATTCAAACTTATATGGATAAGGTTCAAAAGGTTCAAGTTCAAAGGGTTATGCTACATGGGCGCCCAATTTCTAACAACTTACTTGGACTACTTGTGTTAAGTTGCCAATCACCATCTCCACATATTCTCTCTGGGATATGACTTAAAAACACTGAGTTCCAATTGGTAGCGCGAAAACAAGACGGCTCGAATGGCCTGAGTCCAAAACGATGTCGTTTTGAAAATATTTTTTAGGTTTTAGGGAATTTATTTATTTTTCTCTTTCCCCTTTGAAGATGAAGAACACAGAGAGAGAAAAGGAAGCTGGGTGTTCATCTTCATCATGCTGGGTGTTCCTCTTCATCAACACATCATCATCATCAACAACAACATCTTCATCAACAACATCTTCATTAACATCATCATCATCATCAAACACATCATTATCATCATCAACAACATCTTCATCAACATTATCATCACAACATCATCATCATCATCAACATCCATCGATTTTGTGAAATCCATATCCATCGATTTCGATGAAATCGATCAATTTCAAACCCTAAAAAAAGAAGAAGAAAAAAAAACTCAGTCTCTAGTGGAGCTCTCTCTCTTCTCTCTTCCTCTCTCTTCTCTCTCTTTCACTTTATCTTCCTCTCTCTTTCTCTTCCTCTGTTTGTCCCTCTGTCCTTCAGAGATCTAATAGTAAAAAAAAAAAAAAACACTGCCCAAAACGACATTTTGGGCAGTCAGGCCATTCGAGCCGAAAGATTTTCGAGCTACGAATCATTTTTCAAAAAGACTTGAGTTTGTTGCAAAAAAAATAAAATGATCATTACTTCCTATGCTAATGAAATAAATGGCTCTTGATAGAATTTTCTTGGCTTCTTTGTCACCTAGTTGCTTCATCAATGATTTCTCTACCTTCTTAAAATAGGCTACTTGTGTTTTAAGGTCGATCGCCTAGAAATATACAACACAACATAACCATGTTAGACTATACCTATTATACCTTAGTATTAGGATAGGGACTATTTTTTTAGGATCATTGAACTAAAAAAATATATATATATTGAAAAAGGTTACAAACATACCAACCCCTTGAAAGTTTCAACAACAGCACCAGCTCCACCAGAGACAAAGTTTACCCCAATAGAAAATTGATGATTATTGCTAAGTTGCATATATGGTGGAATCAATGGTAGCTTTGCATATTTAGCTACAAAAATAAATAAATAAATTGAAATTAAAATATTAAAAAAAAAATCCATTGTGAGGATGAGTTTTGGGTGGTACGTAATTCATCATGTGCAGTTAATTAAATTGAACAAAATTAGCATTTCGTTTGTGTTGACAAAAAATATTTTTAAAAAAATAAAAATAAATAAATTGATCTGGATTGAAAATATTTTTTTACTTTAAAAGCTAAAATTTAGACTGTCATCACTACCTCAACCTCCATCACACCATCATCAAAACCACCACAACACCACCCACGCCACTAACATCACAACTAATATAATCACTAACACATTAGTTTGAAGGTTACAATCAAATATAAAAAAAATATATATTTTTTTCATTGAAATAAACATAATAGGTTGTTTTGGGAAGATGGTTAAAAGCTACTTTTTGACTTTTTTTTGGCTTTTTTGTGAGAGAGGGAAGTTGGTTAAAAGTTAGGCCAATGTAATGCATGATCTTACCAATAAAATCAAGGATTAGATGGCCATCGCAGCTTCTCCCAGTGGGGTAGTTGAAGGTGGTTTCTCCATATGGCCAAAAATTAGCTTGAAAAGAAGTGGTGGTGTTGATGACGTTAAATGTTTCCAATGTCAAAAACTGAATCACCAAAGAAGAGGGCCACATGATTATCATCTGACGGCCTAAGGTGGCCGTGGAAACTGTACTTTGGGATGAGAATTAAGAGAGCCAAGACAACCAAAATACTGATATTCTTTATTAAATTTAAATTTTCCATGTGATCGGTAAAAAAATAATTCAGTTTTGTAGTTTGGTTCTATAGTTTCGAATGTTATTTATAGTAAAATTTGGTAATATTTATATATGGGTTGTTTTGGGAAGATAATTAAAAATTGACTTTTATAATTCAATCTAAAGAAATTTCTCTCTCTAGAAAATGACCGTTGCTAAAGCTCTCCAATCTGACGAAGAATGCGATGATGGATGCTCAAACGGAAGAGTTTGATCTCCTTAACAGCAGCAAGAAAAAGATTAAAAGTGCAATAGAGCAGCCAGCTGATGACAACATGGCTGAAAGTCAATTGGAGAAGGGTTCAGAGGATGTTCAAAATCCCATTCTCTATGAACATCAATCGAAGGAAGACCCATCTAACCCACCAGGTGAAGATCCACCCACAGTTCAGATAGAAATTATGGAGGTAAACAACGAATCAACTAGATCCTTCAAGTAAGCACTCTTCCGTTCGAGATTCAACGAAAAACGAAATGAAAAAAATTTCGATTGCGATGTGGAGGAGCTCTCCTCTGATGAGGACGATGCAAATACTGATCAGAGGTTGAAGCAAAATGATGAGGTTATGGAGGAAGCCAGAGACGGAATACTCAAAGTAAAGATACCACCAGGCCTCCTGAAGAAAGTGCGTGAGCCATGGAAAAAGTGTTTAATCGTGAGGCTATTGGGGAAAACCATAGGGTATAAATTGTTCATGACCAAGATAACCAAGATTTGGGGGCTCCAAGCAGACTTTGAAGACCTAGACATTAGGAACGGATTCTTTATAGTTAAGTTTGACATGGTTGATGGCAACACCAAGGTATACACTGGAGGACAATGGATTGTAATGGACCTGTAACAAGCCCGATCCCTGATTAATGTTAATCCATACTTAATTATGCTTAATCATTAATTGAGGAGGAATTTTGAATTAATTGGAATGTGTGTGTTGCATTATCTGTGTTTATATCTGTTTGTGTAGGAAGATATGTTCATGTTTTGGTTTCGGTTTGTGAATTGAAAACCTTATCGACATCCGACTCAGAAATTGACTTGATTTGTATGTTAATTAAGATTTATAGGATTATATAGTAAGTTTAATTAAAAGTTGATTTGGAATGATTAAATTAGATTTTTATTTGGCTTTAAATTAATTACACTTTTGTCCAAATCTAATTAAGGCCTTAGTGGACTTCTTTGAGCACCAAAACACTCTCAATTCATTCCTTGGATGATACAAACGTGAGAGTGAGGAAGAGAAGGGAGAATCGGTTCAAGACTTGAAGAATTTGGGCTCAAATCAAAGGATTGCTAGAATTGTTGCCATTTGAAGAAGATTTAAGAGTTTTAACTTCACCTCTTGGGAATTCAAGCCCCTAGGTAAGAAATTGAACTCTTCATTGAGTCATTATGTTGGATTCTACAAGATTATTGATGAATTAAGTGAATTCATGGAGGAATTGCATTAGAATTGAGAAGAATTAGGTCATACCATGCATGCATGTGCATTTTCCCACAAATTGAGCATGATTTCAAAGATTTCTTTCATGCATCTACTCATCTCACCTACATTTTGAGAAATTACCATGTTTTCCATCAATTCATCAAGTTTGATCATGTTTTGAAGTGTTGGACTTCAAGAAAGTTCATGCATGTTATGTTCATAAAACATTCTTGAGTTTCATGTTGAATTTTGTTCAATTGGCAAGTCTTTAGGCCATGATTTCTTGAATTAATCCTTGAAACATGTTATTTTATGAGTCTCTATGAGTTTTCCAAAGTTTTGGCCTAGAAAATTTGAGCTTGGTACCCTAGAGGTTGAATTTGAACTTGTGGATCAAATCTAGAAATTCCAAAAATTTGATCCACGCTCGAGCGGGGTACTTCACGCTCGAGCGGACACTCTGAGTACGTGCACTTCCGCTCGAGCAACGTAAGTCACGCTTGAGCGTGAAATGCATATACCCAGAAGTTCATATGTTTTGCAGTCCATTCGAGCGAGGGGATTTACGCTTGAGCGTAGACCTGAGTCTCACGCTCGAGCGAGGATAGAGCATCCGTCGAGCGTGAAAAACATGCAACCAGTACTTTTTTCAAAGTTTATAGTCCGCTCGAGCAGGGAAGTCACGCTCGAGCGAGCCTTCACATCTTGCATGTACGCTCGAGCGGGGAAAGCCACGCTCGAGCGTGGTCCCTATTTTTAGCAAAATTTAAGAAATGTTTTCTAGTGCATTGTGGCATCCTCTTTCCATCCTAGGCATTCCTAGGTTATATTTAAGACGCTATAATGAGGATTAAGACTAGAAACACGTCAAGAACAAATAAAGCAAGTTATGAATAATTCGAGCAAGTGTTTCTAGTGTGCATTTGTATGTATGTTCGCGTAGGTCGCGTGCCTCAAATCAAGTGAGTGATCTGCTCTGTTTGTCTGCACCCGAAACCAACTGTGAGTAATAACTCTGTAAAGTTATGTTTAACTTTAAGTATTTTCTGACTGAAATGATACGATCTGTTTTCTGAAATGCTATTTTATGAATTATGAATGAATGTCCAAGTTTTTGAAATGTATTTGTGGCACCCTTAGTTCACGTGGCCCTCGCCCGAGAGTAACAATACCATGGCCAATATGCACGTGGCCCTCACCCAGGGGTAACAATATTGTGGCCTATATTCACGTGGCCCTTGCCCGGGGGTAACAATACCGAGGCCTATATTCACGTGGCCCTCACCTGGGGGGTAATAATACCATGGCTACTTGCGCGTAAGATGCGGACCTTTATGGTTGTCGGTATTGAGTATGCATGTGGGTCTTAGGACCAAGTTGATATGTCAGCTAATGGGTGTACCACATATAACTGTTTACAAATCTGAATATGTATATGAACCTGTTTCTGATATTAACTCTGATCTCTGAATCTGTGATGGACATCATTCATTTAACCCTTTACTTAGTTATTATTCACTGGGCTCTAGCTCACTGTATTATTTATATGTATGTAGGTGAACAAGCACGTGACCAGGCCTGAGGTGCTGCCTAGTGAGTTTTGGTGTCAGCCAGCTATCACGCCTCCCGTGGAGGTTCCCTTTTGAGATCTACCCGGGTTCATTGTCTATGGGACTTTTGTATTTCTGAAATGTTTATGTCTGGCCTGAACACGTAGTAATATTATATATGTGGCTTGGATGATGTAAGGCTACTCTATTTAAATGCCTTAATGTATGTATGCAAACATGTATATGAAAAGTTTCAAATATTCTGTCCCATATATATCTGTACAGCTCTATGGACTATGTAACTTTGTATATTTGCTTTCTCAGCCCCTGTTATATATATTGTTCTGTTCAGAGGCCTTCGGTAATCCAATGATTACTGGTCGGTTACGATGCTAAACCCTTAGGGGCGGGTTTGGGTCGTGACAGGACCACTATGTCGCAGTGCAGAAATGGCAACAAGATTTCAAATCGGACGAAACGGAAGAGGATACTACCGCGATATGGGTGAGATTTGTTAATCTTCCCATTGAGTACTACAATGAGAAAATCCTCCACCACATTGCAAAAGTTATTGGAGTTCCACTCAAGATCAATATCAACATAGTCATGGCAGCGAGAGACAAATATGCACGAGTTTGTATCGAAATGGACCTCAGAAAACCCCTAATCTCTTACTTTTCTATAGGTAAACACACTTATGGAGTTGAATACAAACATTTACACTCATTATGTTTTTCTTGTGGCAGGATTGGTCACCGGAGAGAGGCATGCAGTAATAAACCTATTCTGGTGACGGTGCAAGAAGGCTAGGCATTGAATAGAGTTGGAAGCCAAACCAATGAAAGCCCAGTTAGTTTTGGACTAAACCCTAGTCAGAAAGAGCATAAAGATGAGGTAAGCCCAGGGAATTATGGGCCATGGATGACTGTTCCAAGCCAACAAAGAAAATCAAAAGGCCCAACTATGCATAGAGGTGCTAATACCCAATAGAATAATAGATTTAAGATCCTACGTGAGGAAGGGGACCAGCTAGGCCCCAAAGCCCAAGTTAGCAAGGTAAAAGGAAAAGGAAAAGTCCATGTAGATGGGGACTTTCGGTACAAGGCCAGAACACCAGCAAAAAAAGATTGAGATAATTAGCCTTGGTATGACTACTGAAAAGAAAGTGAGGAAGCTCGAATAGGAAATATAGGTGGCACTGACAAGAAGATACGAGATCAAGCAGCAGCAACGGGGGAGTGTGAGACATCAAATCCACAGAGCAGTAAACACTATTTCTCTACCACCACAACCCACTCACTCACCCACCCAACCAACCCTACTTCACATTCCATAAATTCTGCTACTTGTATAAACTCTAGAACCAAATTTCGAGTTCCCCTTAATAAAAATGGAGGAGGAAGGAAAGAACTACCCTATGGAGAAGCACATACTGCATTAGAACAGAGTCTTGGTGTGCCTAGCCCAATGGAAAGAAATGTTTCACCTCATCACCTCAGAATGGTGGAACGAGGCAGTAAAGTTGAGGCTTTAACCATGAAGATAGGTGGATGCAAACCAAGATATGCATTACCTATCAATGACACCACTGAAGTCGGTAGAAGATAATTTCAAAGCCATCGGAGGGTACTTGGCATTAGATAGCCAAGCGCCTCTACCACAACAAACTATAACATCTATGGATTTGCTAATTTGGACTTGCAGAGGGGCAGGGAACAAAAAGTTTAAATTGAGTATGAGGGATTTAGTTCAAATCCATAAACCAGACCAGGTTATCCTTATGGAAACTAAAGTTGAGTTCAAGGCTATAGGTTTGTTTTTCAATGCTATGGGCTTTACAACTTCAGCTCATGTAGACCCAATTGGCTGTAGTTGAGGTATTTGGATGATTTGGAACCTAAACACAGCAAACGTTAGAGTGGTAGAAACCAGCTCCTAGCAAATCACTGCTACCATCTCTAGGCAGGACTACCCAGACTGGCTGCTCTCAGTTGTATATGCAAGTCCAAACAGTAGCTTGAGAGAAGAATTATGGGATCACTTAGAAGAAGTTGCTCGTCATATGACTAAACCCTAGTTAGTTGCTGGTGACTTTAATGACTTCACTACACCTAATGAAAAAAGAAGCCTACAAGGTAACCTGAACCAGTCCCTGAGTCAAGATCAAATAAATAGTAGGAAATTCAATGCAAGGGTTGATAATTGCAAGCTCATGGATCTGGGGTGTTCAGGTCCTAGGCTGACTTGGTCTAACAACAGAAAAGGCTGGGAAAATACTATGGTAAGGTTAGATAGAGCTTTGTGCAACATAGAGTGAAGAACCAGTTTTCCAAATGGAGCAGTTCGGAATCTCCCTCGCACCTACTCAGACCACTCCCCTATGATGGTGTTTGCACAAGGTAAGTCTCCCTTTAATCCCACTTGTAAACCGTTTAAATTCATGGTGGCTTGGATTACACATGAGGATTTCATAAATGTTATTGATAATAGTTGGACCAAGAACCATGTCTCCTTGAGCAATAATATCTAGAAACTAGCTCAAGCAGCTAGTGTCCGGAACAAAGAGGTCTTTGGCAATATCTTTAAAAGGAAGAGATGGTTACTTGGGAGGATAGAAGGCATTCAAAAATCTCAGGCCAAGATCTATTCTCATAATCTTCATACTCTTGAGCTTGATCTTATCGATCAATATAATAAAGTGCTTTACCAGGAAGAGCTTCTGTGGTTTCAAAAATCTAAATCTAACTGGATTACCCAAGGTGAGAGAAACACAAAATTTTTCCAGCTTACCACTATCACTAAAAGGAAAAAGAGAAAGATTGAGATGTTGAGAAATGATAGTGGGGGTTGGTGTGATCAACCTGACTAACTCAAGAATCTAATTACCAGTTATTTTGTTAATCTTTTAGCTACTCCCCTACCACCTCTCTTGATCACTAGAATAATTTGGTGGTTTGCAAGGTGACTCAGGAGTTCAACTCCAAACTTACTAAAAGTATTACTGATGAGGAGGTTTGGCAGGCAGTGAAAAGTATTCATGCTTTTAAGGCCCTTGGAAGGGATGGGTTTCAAGCTTGTTTTTATCATTCTTACTAGTCCATCATAGGGCCCTCTGTTTGTGACTTTGTGCAAGACTGTTTTGTTAAGAACCATGTTTCCTCTGATACTAACAAAACTCTTATTGCTTTGATTCCCAAAATTGACAACCATGAGAGAATTCAACAATTTAGACCCATCAGCCTTTGCAATGTGTCTTACAAAATTATTTCCAAAATCATTGTGAATAGGATTAGACCTTTTTTGAATAACATTGTTAGACCTAGCCAACCTAGCTTTATCCCTGGCAGAAGTACTAGTGATAACATAATAATTTCCCAAGAGATCATCCACACTTTGAATCACAAAAAGGGTAAGAAGGGAGGTATGATTTTTAAAATCGATTTGGAAAAAACTTATGATAACATCTCTTGGGATTTCCTCAAACAAACCCTTTTTGAATTTGATTTTGATGTTAACTTTATTAACCTCATCATGAGTTGTGTTACTAGTGTTAGCACTGTTATTATTTGGGATGGTGAACCTCTTCAAGAATTTAAACCTCACAGAGGTCTGTGGCAAGGAGATCCTCTTTCTCCTTACCTCTTTGTGTTGTGTATGGAGAGGTTATCCAATATGATTAGCCTCCAAGCTGAGAACAAGATTTGGAAAGGGATTGAGATCACTAGAAGTGGCCCTTCAATCACTCACCTATTCTTTGCTGATGACCTCATGCTTTTTGGGAAGGCCACTATGTCAAATTGCAACACTATAATACAAATTATGGATGAGTTTTGTGAAATCTGTGGATTGAAAATTAATTCCCACAAGTCCAAGCTGTATGTTTCACCTAACATTGAGAGTAGAATAGCCAGAGATTTGAGTAATAAATGTGGCATTCCTCTCACTACTGAATTTGGGAAATAATTGGGTGTTCCCTTAATTCATGGGAGGGTTTCCATGAGACACTTTAATGATCTTTGTAGCAAAATGCAAAGAAGATCGGCTGGGTGGAAGGCTAATGTGTTATCTTTGGCTGGCAGAGCCACACTGATTCAGTCAGTGACTTCTGTTATTCCTTCTTACACTATGCAAACAATGCTTGTTCCTAAAAAGGTAAGCAATGAAATTGTTAAGTTGAACCGGAATTTCCTTTGGGATGATACCCTGGAAAGGAAAAAAATTCACCTTGTTAATTGGGATGTGATGTGCAGAATGAAAAGGAATGGGGGGCCTTGGTATAAAACAACCTCGAGACTAAAATCTGGCCCTTTTTTCTAAGCTGGGATGGAATATGATCAGCAGACAGGAAGGCTTGTGATGTGAGGTTCTTAGAAAAAAATATCTAAAAAATACTTCTTTGCAAGATTGGCCTAAAGAGAGGCAAGCATCTCATCTTTGGAAAGGCATCATGTGTACTAAAAACACTCTCAGAAAAGGTATTAAATGGTCTGTGGGTAATGGCCAGACTGTTGATGTGTGGAAAGATTGGTGGTATGGTGACAGATCCTTTGAAGAATCTGTTTCCAACCCTAACCTTGCCAGTCCCACTGATGATCCTAGGTGTGTTAAGATTAGAAAACTAATGGGAGATGATGGAACCTGGGATGATCAGTATATTGACAGCATACTACCATCTCCCATTGTTTCTCTAATTCTGAACACTGTCCCTCCTGATAGCTCTATTTTGGATTCTCCTATGTAGAAAGGGACCCCTGATGGGGTGTTTACAGTTTCCTCTACCTCTGCTCTTATTCAAAGGCATCCTCACATGGATGAAGATTGGACATGGGTGTGGAAGCTTAGGCTCCCACAAAAACTAAAAGCTTTCTTATGGACTATACTCCATGGAAAGTTGCTTACTAACCATATGAGAATGAAGAGAGGCCTCACCAATGATCCTCTTGCCTCTATTATAGTGGGTCTGAGGACATTAGCCACCTGTTCAGGGACTACTATAAAGTTAAGGAAGTGTGGTTTACTACTTTTGGCAAGAAGTGGTATTTAAGTATGGTTGGGAAACTTAGGAGTGATTGGCTCATGAGTAATGCTAAAAACAAAACTCATTTCACTACAGACATCTCTTGGTACATTGTTTTTATTGTGGCTTTATGGAAATTTTGGAAAAATAGAAATTTTTTTGTGTTTGACGACAAATCTACTTCTAACCAAGAGAGTGTCAAGTTCATTTTAGATTATTCTACAGAGATCCACCAAGCTTTCCTTAACTCAATCCTTAATCCTAGACCCTTTTACAGACTTATTCATTAGTATTTACCTCTTGCGGGTCGAATCAAATTAAATACAGATGGCTGCATGAAAACTGGAGGAGAAGGAGGCTTTGGAGGTCTACTGCGGGATGACCGAGAAGCTTGGGTCTGCGGCTATTATGGCATACTGCAAATGGGAACCAGCCTTGAAACAGAATTGTGGGTAGTGTATAAAGGCCTCACTGTTATTTTACAAAAAGGATTATCCAACGTTCTGATAGAAACAGACGCAACACAAGTCGTGAAGCTACTGAAGGAAGAAATTGTGGCCAATTGCCCCTTCAAAAATTTAGTGGATGATGCAAAAATTCTGATAAGAGGCTGCGAATGCACAATCCAACACATTTGGAAAGAAGGTAATCTTTGTGCTGATGCACTAGCCAAATTCGGAGCAGAACAACCTGAAGATATGCTGGTGGTAAATGAACCACCAGTTGAAATTAGAAGTTTGCTAGTAGGGGACATTATTGGTTTATCCTCTAAACGAGCTTAACCCTTTGTTTGTGTTTTTCCTTTCCGATGTAACCAAAAAAAAAAAAGTTGACTTTTGACTTTTAATTAAACTTTTTGAATTTTTTAGAAAGTCATTTAGGAAGTTGGTAAAAAGTTATTTTTTGACTTTTTTTGTTAATATTTGTTTATACTGTCGCATCATATTCAATGACCAAAATACCCCCACTCAAAGGATTTTGCCTTAGCCCACAAATGTATATATGAAGGGTATAATTGTAATTTTACAAATAACTTTTAGCTATCTTCCTGCATAGTTTTGATGCCAAAAAAGTTAGCTTTTGACTTTTTTTACAAGCTGCAAAATACAACTTTTTACTTGATTCCCAGATCATATATATATATATATATGGGGCGACTTTGGGACTATCTAGTAGTTTATGAAGTTATTTATTTACTTATTATTAGGAGATATAACAATTCAGTGATGTTTTAAGAAACTTTTTTGCAGATGCATAAAAAATTTTAGAATTTTGATTATTAATATTCATAAGTTTACTATTGATATGTAATTTTTTTTTTTTTAACATTTACACTGAATAATAATTCCCCCTTAAATTATTAGTTATTTTGAAAATTTATGGGCTTTTTTTTTTTTTTTTTTTTTAAAGATGGGAAACATAATCAAAACAAACTGAGCCCTCAACCTGAAAATTTATGTTAAGTGGTGTAGTTTCTGCTTTTAATTTATTAGATAAAAATGATTTAAATAAATTGAAATAAAATTGATTATTAAAGAGTAAGGGATAAGCGTTTTTAATTTTTATTTTCTGATTATAAACTTTTAACTTATTGAAAGCTGCATAAAAAAGAAGTTGATTAATCTTATAGTGTGACTTATAGGATGTTTGGAATGGCCTAAAATAACCAATAAAATAAAACATCCCATAACATCACTCTTCCTATTTTTTTACCAATATTTTAAAAAAAAAAAGTTAAATAACCAACTAAAATAACTTATTCCCAAAGAAAAAGTTTGCTGGAAAAGTACTTGTTATGGTTTGATTCTAGAGGGAAAGAAATGGACAAATGAAAAGAATAAACAAATAAAATAAAATGAAATAAGAGGTGTTTAATTATGTTTGTTTGAATGAACTAAGAAAATAAGAAACAAAATAGTAGTTTTTTTTTTTTTTTTTTAACCAACTAAAATAATTTATTCCCAAAGAAAAAGTTTGCTGGAAAAGTACTTGTTATGGTTTGATTCTAGAGGGAAAGAGAAGGACAAATGAAAAGAATAAACAAATAAAATGATATGAAATAAAAGGTGTTTAATTATGCTTGTTTGAATGAACTAGGAAAATAAGAAACAAAATAATAGTTTTTTTTTTTTGGGGGGGGTTCAAAAAGGCCTTCTTTTTTGTATAGTTATCATAAAATATAAATAAGCAATTTTATTTTCTTAATTCTCTTTAATAAATCCAAGATTTGAACCATCCATTAGTGTCTTTAATTTTTTTAGGTCAACTACAAGTCTATATCTAATAGAATAGTCAATAATTTGGGCCACAAAAGACACCAAAGATCCTCTAGAGTGAAATTTTCCTAAAGTTTCCTAGAGTGCTATATTGTGTGGTTGAGATTTACTGGCAAGTCACATCAGAAAAATTGATGTGACTTGCCAGTAAATCTCAACCATACACTGTAGCACTTTAGGAAACTTTAGGAAAAAATCACTCTAGAGGGTCCTTGCTCCACAAAAGAAGTTTACAAGTACTTTTCCCCCAAAATGAATAATTTTTTACACATGTTGGCAATTTTTATGATCTTAAGTAAATTTTCTAAAAATTTGTTTCAATAGTTTTTGACTTTTCATGTTTGTGTAGTTTGGAAAGATCGACAAAAGTTTTTTTTTTTTTTTTCTAAAAAAAAAAATGTTTACTAAAGGTAAAATTAAAAATTTTAAGCTTTTTTTGCCGGGCTTTCTTAATTTTTTATTTTTGTTTATTTTTTGACCTTTTATATCTGTCTAGTTTACTCAAAGTTCAAAAATGAGGAGTTTTTTGATTAAAAACGAAAAAAATAACAAAAAAAATTCTAAAAAAGTAATTGCCAAATGAACAATATAGTTGGAAAATATTTTCATACATCATTGTAATATTTTGACATTTCTTTCTCTATTTATCAATGTATAAAGTCTTATGTAATGCATTGAAAAAATGGAATGAAATTTGCAATTGAATTTTCCTCAAGCTTGAGACTGTAGATATCACAGTGCCACTATTCAATGTATAAATTCTCAATCTTAAATAAGTAATTAATTTTTGGGACAATTAAGAACAAAGAAAAAAAAAAAAAAAAAAAAAGCAAAAGGTTTTAATCGTGTAACAATATAAATTATGAGATTTTATTTTTATCAATATAAATCTTAATTTTTTGATTTATTTTCAATCTAAATTATTCACCTATTTTTGTTAAATAAAACCGACGGAAAAGTAGTATTTTGGTACACATAAAATGTTTGAAATACCATTTTTATTGATTTTAATAACTAACATACCTATTTTTTTATCAATTCTATTTAATGAAAATAAATAAATGGTTTAGATTGAAAATAAATTATAAGTTGAAGGTTTAAATTGATAAAATTAAATATTCATGATTTATTTTATTACAACGTTTTGGAGTTTTTTTTTTTTTTTTTTTTTGTAATTTCTCCTTTAACTTTTCTAGTTAAAATCAAATTATGATCAATTTGTGTTCTTTATTCGTACTTCATATGGAATTGGCATAGAGATAAAATAATCGAGTTGGTTGAGATAATTTGTCCAATTCCTCCTACCCAATTCAAACAAGAAGGCACAAAATCTAACAAATTGATCGGATTGATTTATCCAATTTGTATCTATTCAAACAAACAAAGCAATGAACCCAACGCCATCACCCCCTCTTCTATTCATTGAAAAACGAGTTCAATAAAATAATTTCTCCAATTTGTACCCAATTCAACCAAACTCGTTTAAACTCGTATAGTACGTATACGGGTTTGAATTGGATTGTTTGAAATCATACTCGTTTCAAGATGAAACTGCTTATTTCTTTACAAGTCACATAATGAAGTTGGGTTCTATTTATAGACCTGATCCCTCTAAATGGAAGTGGCAACACTTTCGAACTAGGGTGCACCCATTTGCACATGGACTTGGTCCGTTGGATTTCAATTGCACGATCAGCGATCATGATATTCTTTTTTTTTTTTTTTTTGTAATTTCTCCTTTAACTTTTCTAGTTACAATCAAATTATGATCAATTTGTGTTCTTTATTCATACTTCATATGGAAATTGGCATAGAGATAAAATAACCGAGTTAGTTGTGATAATTTGTCCAATTCCTCCTACCCAATTCAAACGAAAAGGCACAAAATCTAACAAATTGATCGGATTGATTTATCCAATTTGTATCTATTCAAACAAACAAAGCAATGAGCCCAACGCCATCACTCCCTCTTCTATTCATTGAAAAACGAGTTCAATAAAATAAGGAGGTTGGTCGGATTAATTTCTCCGATTTGTACCCAATTCAACACAACTCGTTTAAACTCGTAGAGTACATATACGGGTTTAAATTGGATTGTTTGACATCACACTCGTTTCAAGATGAAACTGCTTATTTCTTTACAAGTCACATAATGAAGTTGGGTTCTATTTATAGACCTGATCCCTCTAAATGGGAGTGGCAACACTTTCGAACTAGGGTGCACCCATTTGCACATGGACTTGGTCCGTTGGATTTCAATTGCACGATCAGCGATCATGATATTCATCTATCAAAATGCGCCACACTGTGCCAATGGTCGACAGTGCGTTGTATTGTCTTTATTTCCAGTGCATGTGCATGTGCATGTGCATGTGCATGTGCAGGATTATCATTTTCTATAATTTCAAATTCAATAGAATATTTCATGTTGCGCTTCATTAAGTGCTCCACTTTTCAATGTGGAGCAAGTTCACAAGTTTGCTTCAAGTTTTTCAAAGATGAACAAGGATGATTTTGAAAAAAAAAAATCAAGTATATTTTGAAAATTCCCCTACACTATAAAGACAACATGGGATAACAAAATTGGAGTGTCTACAATTCAATTACCTGAGATATGAACTCATTATAATTAAGCTAGAGAAAATTTAGAGAGGAAAGATAAGATTTCATTGGAGACTTCTTGAGGTCTCTCTTGATGGATAAAATGATGTCCATCAAGAATCACAACTTCAGAGTTTGGGACAAGGCTTTTGAAAACACTTCCTTGGATGTACTCCCTTGTGCCTCCACACTCAAATCCAATATCTTTGTCACCAACAATTAACTTTACTGGAACTGTTATTTTTGAACCTTGCCATGGTGCAAGAAGCTCCCAATTCCTGCTCATTACCCAATATTAGATCCAAGTTAAAAAATAAATAAAACTGAACCGAGTCAATGGGCCCGGGGCAACACTCACCCATGAGAAGCCATTCTCAATTCAACAATACCAGGTTTTTTTTTTTTTTTAAATCGTATAAGTTAAAAATAGAAGTTACAACAAATAATTTTAGACAAATCTCATAATAAAAAAAAGTATAAGCAACTCTTTTAAAAACGTATCTTACAATTTTTTCTTACTACTAACACAATGTACTAGATCACGTGTATCTATTAGTGTGAGTTTCACTAACTTTGTATCTGATGATAAAAAAAATTTGTTTATGCATAATACTACTCACTCATTTAAATGACAACAAAGAACACCAACTTCTTGTTATGATGATGACTATAAAAATTGCAAAAACCTTTGGTAACATTTTTGTTTTCAAACATTTTGAAAAATTGAAAATGAAAAACACATTTTGGGAGCTATTTTTGTTGTCAAACAATAGGAATGGTTTTCAAAATAATGAAAATAAAAAAAAAAAATGTTTTCATTTGTTTCAAAAACAATGGATCTCACCTCCAACAACCTTCCACCAATCCAACAATCCCTTCTTACCACTTCCCCGTCTTCCAAATCATCGCATATGTTTTTTTTAATTTTTATTTTGAAAATTTCAGTACTAAATATGTCACAAGTAAGAGTAGTAGTAGAGTTAAGAAGACTCACAGATCAATGGCACGGTAGTAGTTGAGAGGTCCAGTGAAACCAGACTCTTGGAATTTGTCAGCAAAAACTTCTAGTTCTTCCTCTGTTATCCATTTGGGACAATAACAAGGTGTCTCAAGGTAATCAATGATCTCCATCCCCTGTGGAGCTATCAGCAGATCAGTCTTGTTTATCAGAATCAACTTCTTCATCACTGTCACATAATCATATCTTGCAAATGCCTTCTCTGCTCTCCCTGCCTCCTGTTCCAACACTCACCATTCAATCGCTCACTCAGTCAAAAGCTCTATTTGATATGAAAAGTACAACACCATATCAATTTTTCTTTAGGAATTGATCAGTTTTCCTTCAATTACCCATAAATGGGGGAGTACCTGGAACTGACAGATATAGAAGTCATCTCCAAAGAGTTGTTTGTAGGAATCAGTGGTTTTGATATTGGGAGATCTGGATGCAAATGGAACAGATAGACTAACCAGTGACTTCACTCTGTCAGGCCTCAACAGGCTGAGGTACCATCCAGCTATGGCTCCCCAGTCAGTACCCACTACAAATGCCTTCTCAATCAATAATAATATTCCACATCCACCCACCCACAATGAAACAAAAGTTAAAAATCTCTCACATTACAAGAGAAGAAGATGACATAAAATACACACACAAAACCACATACAAGGGAGAAGAGATAGGGGGAATAGAAAATGGAGAGCATTGGTCAGGTAATTTATCTCTGTGTCATGCAACTCCAAAAAATTTACCATTTAATTTAATATTTTATGTCAAATTAGATATATGATGAAAAATAATCCCCACGTATTGATTCTGAAAGGGCATAATGAAAAGAATGTTGCCAATAGCACATACATATAATCTCTTTATACCCTCACTTCTTTAGACCTTACTAATGGAAAGAATGTGGTAAAAATTCTTGGATACCTCAATTAATACCAAAATTACCCCAACCCTTTGAAATCCTAATCTTACCCCATGCCAGCCAGCTACCAAACAATACCACCAGCTTCTGCAGCCACCTAGCCCCTCCCTAGCTCTAATCGCCATTTTTAGAAATGAGATATAATTAGAATATCATGTTAGGATATAATTGTAATAAAAAAAATAATAGAGAAAGGTGGGGTACTATACTAATGATCCCTCCAGTCTACAAGTTCATATTTTAAGGATCAAAATGTAATTAAGCATAAATTGCTAAATTAAGGAGAAAATTTATTACTATAAAATGAAACTATAGAAATCATATCAACATTTTCCCTAGACATAAACTACAAGGATTTTAGTAGCATAATTAATTTTTATTCATTTTTTTCTGTGAAAATTATTATCAATTGAATCATTTAGCACAAAATACAAAATTATTACAATTAAAATTACATTGATCAAACCAAACAGATTAACAGAAGAGATAGAAAGACTAGTACTACTTGAATTTGCACTAACATATACATACAAAGCCCCATGAGAGAGGAGAGAGAGAAACCTGTTGTTGACCAAAGTGATCAAGAAGGCCAATGAGGTCAGCGACTATGTGGAAAACAGAGTAGGAAGAAGGGCTGAGAGGAGAATCAGAATCACCATAGCCTCTCAAATCAGGTGCCACCACGTGATACCCCTTTTTAGCCAAGTCAGTGATCTGGTGTCTCCATCCAAACCAGAATTCTGGGAACCCATGAAGAAGCAGAACCAGTGGTCCTGTCCCTTTCTCTGCTATGTTCATCCATATTCCATTTGTTTTGATCCTTTGCTGATTCACCTCCCCCATGATCATCATCGCCATCATCCTTTTCTTTTCCCTTTCTAGAGAGAGAAAGATAGAAAGTCTGGGAGAGAGAGAGACAGAGAGAGAGAGAGAGAGAGAGATATTAAGGGTGTTCAAAGTTCAACAGCAGCCTTTCTGGCAATTTATGTGTTATGCTAGAATATACTACTTCACAGGCCTGAAAAAAGTTGTTGGTGAATGATTCTGACAAGCATAAAAGTCGTAGGAAAATAATCAATCCCACAAAAAGATTATAATCTCTTACCGTCGAATGTATGAAGAGGTGTTTTTGTGAGAGTTTTTTATACAAATAAGGTGCTCTTTTGACAAGCAAAAAATTAGGACAAATTACGTATATCTCTTTTGAGATTTAGTTAAATTATAGATATGTTTTTAAAATTTTAAAAATTATAGATATTTTCTTGAGATTTATATTTTCATAATAAATTATTCTCTGAGATTTATATTTTTATAACAATTTGTCCCTTAATTTGTTATGTAAATAATACCTTTAAGAAATATCTGTAATTTTTCAAAACTCAAAAAGCATCTGTAATTTTACTAAATCTCGATAGGTATATGTAATTTGCCCAAAAAATTATGTTTGTAATTTGTTTACTAAAAAGGTTGGCTGACTGTTTTTTTTTGGAGTAGGCAGTCATTTGACAAATTTAAAAAAATCACATATAAAATTATAATTATATTCTTTATATTTTTTTTTATATTTACATAGGTAAAGATATAAATTTTTTATATTGGGTGGGATAGTTTAGTTATTTTATTGTGATGTGATATTATAAATAACTATTAATCAAAAAAGTTAAAAATAACTTTTTATCACCTTTTCAAATCACTTTTCTAAAAAAAATCAAAAACTTGATTAAAAGTCAAAAATTAACTTTTAACCATTTTTTCAAATAATAATGCTTGAGACCACTAATTAGAGTTACCACTAATGATGTGACAGTAGGTCTCACCCACTATCACAGCATTTTTTTTTTTTCACCTCACTAGTGGTGGATTTAGAACTCATTATTTCGAGCTCTAAATCATTATTGTTTTTCGAAATACCCATAGTACGACTAAAAAGACATAAATTAGAACTTTTGTTATTTGACGAATTAGTCTAAAGCCTCAAAAAAACAAAAAAAAATCTAATTTTTATCAAGAAATGTGATTTGTATTTGAGATTAAAATAACGTGTTTAAAATTCGTACACCAATAAATTTAAATTATACATTAATATTTTTGAGTAAAATTTTGAATTTATAACATAATTGTTTAGTCAAAATAAGCAAGAGGAAGAATACTTGTATGAGATGTTGACACTCTTCTCCATTGGCAAACAAAGCCTATGGGTGCTTTTTTGTTATTTGGAAAGTGCTAGTAATATAATTGATAGAAATATTGGGACCTTTAGGATTACTATTGTTATTTATTTATTTATTTAGCTCCGGTTTGGTAAATATTTTAGACTAAATAATTACATATGGACAAAAAAAATGTCAAAAAATAAAAAAGTCAACAAAAAAATTTGTCATTCCAAAGCTAAAAAGCCAAATAAGAAAACCAAACAAATAAAAAAATCTCAAACTAAAAAAATTAAAAAAATTAATTAAAAAAGTCATTGCCAAACGAACGTTATTGGAGCATGTGTAAGTCTTCTTTTTTTTCTAATTTAGGCTAAGTTTGGCATGTTCCAAAAAATTCAAAAAGTCAAAAAGTCACTATCCTATTTAAGTCACATCATCTCATTTAAGTCACATCATCTCTCTAACCCATCACTTCAAACCCAACCCAAATCCAACTCATATTTCATAAAAAGTCAAAAAGTACACTTATTTAATCTTCTCAAACTTAGCCTTAGTAATTAAAACAAATACTTGGTGGAAGCAATCACCTACCAATGTTAGGCTTTCTTTGAATATTTGATTAGTTACAGGGAAAAAGAAAAAAAAAAAAAAGACAGTTGAACTATTTTAAAAAAGAAATCACTAATTATTTTCTTTAATCTCTTTACAAATTCAAAATTCAAAATTCAAACCAAACTCTTCAAAATTTACTGAATCTACCAACTTAGACACTTTCCATAAAAATTCAATATTTTCACTGTAACTAAAAATTTTAAAACGGCAAACAAAAGTTTGTTTTTCATTGTCCAGTGCATATCAATTTGTTTTGCTTGCTGTAACTCTATGGATGTGTTTGATTGGACAAACTGAATAAAGTAGATTAAAATGTGTCGGATTTGAATTCTGAGACTATAAATCCTCTGAACTATTTAGTTGGATTAAATGTGTATCCTGTGTTTATTTTCTCATAGAATTAGATGTCTGGAAAAGACTATTTTTAGTGAATTCAATGTTTGGTTGGACTGGATAAGATAAATGAGCAAAAGACTATTTTACATTTTTTTAATTGTTTACTAAATAATAGCAATATTAATCATATCTTTAATATTTTAATTATTTTTAGCTAGATTAAATAAAAATTTATTTATTTTATTTATACACAATTAAATAAATTTATTTTTAAAAAATTAAATAAATAAAATATCAATAAAAATATATGTTATTTTTTTAATTAAAATTTTAAATAAATTTATTTTAAAAAATAATAATTATTAAAATAATGAAATTAAATAAAACATCTATTAAAATTTAAATACCAAACCAAACCAAGCCTTTAAATGGAATCGGCTATATGAATCCTTCTTTTCCACGTGACCCTAACAAAGGTCATTTCATTAGTCAAATTAAGTAGATTCATATATCTATTTACAACGCTAACCAATGTTAATCTAGACTTACCCTGTCCTCTAACACTTCCATCTACCGTTACAGCATCACATCTCTTTATTAATGCCTCTCTGTTGGTCTCCATTGAATATGACCAAACCATCTTAATCGATTCTCTCTCAACTTATCTTCTATCGGTGCTACTCCTACCCATTCTCGAATACACTCTTTCTTAATTCTGTCTTGTCTAGTCTTACCACACATCCACCTTAACATCCTCATCTCAGCAATACTCATCTTGTCTACATGTTATTTCTTGGTTGCCCAACACTCCGTCCCATACAACATTGTTGGTCTAATAGCCATTCTATAAAACTTACCTTTTAGTCTAGTGTGTATTCGTTTATCACACAATACCCCAGACACACTTCTCCACTTACACTATCCCACCTTAATCCTATGAGCCATATCCGCATCAATCTCCCCCGCTGTTGTGATAATCGACCCTAAATAACGAAAATGTTTACTTTTAAGCAGTTCTTGGTTTTCAATTTCCACTTCTCCTCTGCTTTCATTGTTACTGTTACTAAATTTACACTCCATGTACTCCCTCTTAGTTCTGCTTATCCGGAATCCTTTAGATTCAAGAGTTTTTCTCCAAATTTTCAACTTTGTATTAACTCCTTCTCTAGTCTCATTCACTAGCACAATATCGTCTGCAAAAAGCATACACCATTGCACACCATCCTGAATATTTCTCGTCAACTCATCCATAACTAAAGCAAAAAAACAAGGACTTAAGGTAGATCCTTGGTGTAACCCTACAATCATAGGAAATTTATTTGTCTCTCCAGCAAATGATCTAATAATGGTCACCAGCCCTTCATATATGTCCCTAATCACATCAATGTAACATTTTGTCACCCATTTCTTCTCCTCTAACACCCACCATATTATATCACGGGACACTCTATCATATGCTTTCTCAAGATCGATAAACACCATATGAATGTCTCTTTTCTTTTCTTTTCTTTATACTTTTCTATTTCTCTCTTTAAAAGATAGATCGCTTCTATTGTTAACCTGCCAGGCATAAACCTAAATTGATTCCTCTATAGTTCTTTCAATTCTGAACATCACCTTTATTTTTACAGATTGGCACTAAAATACTCTTGCTCTACTCATCTGGCATATTCCAAGCCAATAAAATTTTGCTAAATAACCTAGTCAACCAAGCAACTCCTTTTTTTACCCAAACACTTCATCTTCTTAAGTGCAATCTCTACTTCAAAGTTCCTAATCCTACAATAAAACATATACTCTTGGTTTATCGTATTACTGGCTATTTACTGGCTATTTTTTCCCTTATTGTAGTATCTCCATATTCCTCATTTAATAGTTTCTCAAAATAACTCTTTCATCTTTCATTAACCTCTTTATCCTTCACCAATATCTTAGAATCTCTATCCTTAATGCACTTAACTTAATTAAAATCTCTTATTTTCCTCTTCTGTATCTTCGCAAATTTGTAAACCCTCTTATCTTCCTCCTTACTATTTAGTCTAATATATAGGTTATCACAAGCTTTCAACTTGGTCTCTCTCAATGCTTTCTAGACCTCCTTATTACCTAATCTATAGCTCTTAAGATTTTTCTCAATTCTATCCTTCTGCCACTTTTTAAAACACTTTTTTTTACCTTAAATAATAGAGGATCAAAATAATCATTTCATTACTTAATCCCAATAGTAAATAATCCCAGCCCCCCCCCCTAGGATACAATAGTCCCTCATATAAGGGATATGAAATCCGGCCAGACTCTATGTCCGGCAGATTAAAAAAACAAACAAACGATAAACATCTCCCTCATTCGAATAAGCAATCCGAACAATGAATAGTACCCCCAAAACACACCCTATGATCCATGAATTTACAAAACAATCACTAGTATATAATAACAAACATATAGTTGTCGAGCTCAGTAGTGTGATTGCATCATTCTTTTCACTTCCATAGTAAATAATTTAAAAACAGAGTTCATTCATAGGTGGGACACTCAAACAGATCCACTCGACAAAGATCACAAAGCAAGCTTCAAAGGTGTTCTAAATCATACACAGCTACATATCTAGGGCACAGCCCAAACGAATTTTTCCTATGAATCACTCAACAATGATTCATGACAACACAAGATTTTAGTTAGAAGAGAAGATCATAGATAAGAAACACAGCAATGAGTCTGAACTTCATCGCTTATCAAGGAGAGACAGTATCAGTTGGCATTGAGTTCACATGCACAAAGTATTAACTTACAATTAGTAACCACAAATAAGCAAGATCATGCTATTCATTTACAAATACCAGTGCCTAATTAATATCAACCAAAGCCTTCACCTTAAGAATCTTCTTCTTTTTTTTTTTTTCTTTTTTTTTAAATTTTTATTTCCTCAACCTTTTCATTGTTTGGGCATTCCCTTTGAAAAAAGAGATTCATGTAAGCTACTTCCCAAACAACTAATGATGGGGGAGATGCTCTATTATTACACTTTATCGTCATGGAACCACCACCTAGTCTCCTTGGGAGATCTGCCATTTCCACAGTTCTTTACATAGCGATCATTATCTTCGGGCCGTTGCTGCACGGAAGGTCAAAATCAACAAGATTTAAGCCTCAAATGCTTTTAGGTGGAGACAATTCGAGGAAGAGAACAGTAGATATATCAGGGAATACTTGCAATTCGCCAAAACAAGGATATTTGAAAATTTTCGGAGTTTATGCTGTGGTGAATAATAAGCTAGAACATAGAGCAACATAGAAGACTGGGACATAAAAGCCCTTAATTTAAAATCAGAAAAGACCTTCATGGTTGAGCTTGATAGCATGGAGAGAATGCTGATACAGATAGAACTAACAGTCATGGCTGGGGACCAAGAATCATACAAGATATCTACAAAACAACATGAGCCAATGGATCTTAAGTTTCAGTAATCTGGAGAATACAGATGCAAATTTAAGATATGACAATATGCCCAGCAACTTATATGATTATGGTCAATTGCTATACAAATGTAAAGAGAATATAAAAGTTTTGCATTTGTATATAGCAAAATCTAATATGAGAATCTGGGTATACCCTATCTGTATAAACTACATTGTATGGTCCTTATCAATCTAGGCTTTGGTTGTTAGGTGGAGTTTTGTGCCTGGTTATACTTCTTTCGCTTTGTAGTTTAGGCAGTTAGGTTGTTGATCTTGTAACAACCTGGGGAATACCCCTTGTAATGTACAGTTTCTTGTTTTATATTATGACTTAATTACCCAGAAAAAAAATGTACGCCACTCTAGAAGCCTTTGCATCTCATATGAACAGAAGTCAATAGTAACCAATTGTGAAGGCAATAAGAATGAAATTATGGAGGAATGCAACAATAATTCCAGTTCATTCCATGCAAGCCATAATGTATTATGTTTTCCTTTTTTAAAAGAAAAATACTATAAACTGATGCGGAATATAAGAAGCTCAAAGAAGAGTAAATTTAAAAAAGTTGGCTTCAAAGAGAAATCGATAAGAACCACACATAATCATATTTTTAATATTATTATAGTTTTATTTTATGATTATTTTTGTGTTTCTAGGATTTTTAGGTGAAAGGTATTTTAGTAATTTTATATTTGCCTACATGGGCTGTAGGGGTCGCCCATGGGTCGTCTTGTGAGTTAAGTTATTTAATTAGTCTTTGTTTTTGTTTCTTATTTAGTCTTAAATTAGTTTTGGTAAAGATATTTTAGTAGTTTCCTATTTTAGTTCTAACTGGTTTAAGAAGTTTCTTAGTCTATATAAAGCCATGCAATGCTCTAATTCAATAGAGTTGATATTTTATAAAAAGTTAAAAGAGCTTTGAAGCTTCTTTATTGATTGTGTGATGCAATCAAACCGTAAGTGTGATGTCTACGGAATCTAGGTGTGATTCCTAGACCTATCTTCTTCTTCTTCTCCTTTCTTCTGTTCTTTTATTTCTTCCTTAAATTTCAGCACTTCCACAGACTAATTACTGTTCACGGGCACTGTTCACAGCACCCATAACAGCCCCTGTTTTGATCTCTTTCATCCGGTTTATTAATCCTAAACCTAGTTCATTCCATTCATTAATTGAAATCCTAAAATTCCTATTGATTTTCAGCTTTAAGCAATCATAAAAACCCACAGAAAGTCTGTTTTACAGTCCTCACAGCGCTGTCCCTATTTGTTTTGTCCTACATCATATACCCTTCATACAAATAATACTGTAATACTAAATAAATAAACAACAAATAACATTTTAACCATTCGATAATGGGCATATTCAAAATTCCATAAGACATTATTAATCTAGTTGGTGGGAGGTTGCAACACTTAAATCAAAGGCAGACCCCAGGCCAGCCCAACAACATTGGGGGCCAAAATGAACATCTCAAATGAGAATTTTCATATTTAAATGTTAATTTACATATATTTTTTCACACTATAAAATTTAGGGCAAGTTATATCAAATGGTCCATATAGTTTCTTTTGAGTTTCAATTTGGTCCACCTATTTTTGATTGTGTCAGGTTTGTCTTCTAATTGTCACATTGTGTCAAATAGGTCCAATCAAATCAATAACATATATCAAAATTTTGGATGGAAGAGTAGCCATGTGCCTCATGTGGTCACTATAGAGAGCATTTTAGACATTCCACCCACCCACCGACCGCTATTGACAATCCATATCCCTGAACACCAAACCATTATATTCGATGATGGGAGTGGAAGATGATTGGGATGTTAACTAAATTGAGACATGGAGAGATTTTATATACACGCACATATATGTATACATACATACAAACATCGGTTTTTGAATCACGGTCTCTCTCTCTATCCTCCCAATACCTATGAAATCCATGGCATGAGTTACCATCTTCATCCTTCCGTACAGCCTCTTGCAGTATCTTGAAACCCAAATCGATTTACCTTCTTAAGCTCCCAACCATGGATGAAGCACTAGATACAAAACCTTTTTTTACCAAAGATGATAATGGATTTGTATATACATGTGATAAAGGAGAAACTTTGGGGAAGAAAGGTTTATGGCTGGTTAGGGGTCGGGTGTTCAGTATTGGTGGCTGGGCCGTTGGGTTCAGTGTTGGCAAGGTGGGGTGGCAGGGAGAGGGCTTGCAGTAGTGGAGAAGAGAGAGGGAGTAAAAGGTGGTGGTTGGCTTAGGAGAGAATGAGAGGGGGAGAGAGAGGAGGGGGAATGATTTAGGCTGTGTTTGGTAGAGCTTTTGAAAATGAATTCCACCCATATATTTGAATGCTATGTTTGGTTTTAGTCTTCAAATCATGGTTCCAAATCAATTTCAAAATAGATTTTGAAAACATGTTTGGTGAAGTAGACAATTTTTGAATTTTTGGTCTACCAGGTCATTCAGCTGGTTGACCGGAACAATACAATTTTTTTTTTATTTAGCTCCGGTTTGGTAAATATTTTAGACTAAATAATTACATATGGACAAAAAAAATGTCAAAAAATAAAAAAGTCAATAAAAAAATTTGTCATTCAAAAGCCAAAAAGTCAAATAAAAAAACCAAACAAATAAAAAAATCTCAAATTAAAAAAATTAATTAAAAAAAGCATTGCCAAACGAACCTTATTGGAGCGTGTGTAAGTCTTCTTTTTCTAATTTAGTAATTAAAACAAATACATGGTGGAAGCAATCACCTACCAATGTTAGGCTTTCTTTGAATATTTGATTAGTTACAGGAAAAAAAAAAAAAAGAAGTAGACAGTTGAACTATTTTAAAAAAGATATCACTAATTATTTTCTTTAATCTCTTTACAAATTCAAAATTCAAACCAAACTCTTCAAAATTTACTAACCTACCAACTTAGACACTTTCCATAAAAAATCAATATTTTCACTGTAACTAAAAATTTTAAAACGGCAAACAAAAGTTTGTTTTTCATTGTCCAGTGCATATCAATTTGTTTTGCTTGCTGTAACTCCATGAGTGTGTTTGATTGGACAGACTGAATAAAGAGAATTAAAATCCGTCGAATTTGAATATTAGGATTGTAAATCCTCTTAACTATTTAATTGGATTAGATGTGTATCCTGTGTTTATTTTTTTATGAAAGTAGATGTTTTTTAGTAAATCTAATGTTTGGTTGAACTGAATAAAATAAATGAGTAAAAGACTATTTTACTATTTTTCAATTGTTTACTAAGTAATAGCAATATTAATCATATCTTTCATATTTTAATTATTTTTAGCTAGATTAAATAAAAATTTATTTATTTTATTTATACACAATTAAATAAATTTATTTTTAAAAATTAAATAAATAAAATATCAATAAAAATATATGTTATTTTTTTAATTAAAATTTTAAATAAATTTATTTTAAAAAATAATAATTATTAAAATAATGAAATTAAATAAAACATCTATTAAAATTTAAATACCAAACCAAACCAAACCAAGCCTTAAGTCTCATCAAATGGAGTCGGCTATATGAATCCTTCTTCTCTACGTGGCCTTAACAAAGGCCATTTCATTAGCCAAATTAAGTAGATTCATATCTCTATTTACAACGCTAACCAATGTTAATCTAGATCTACCCCGTCCTCTAACACTTCCATCTACCGTTACAGCATCACATCTCTTTATAGCCTCTCTGTTGGTCTCCATTGAATATGACCAAACCATCTTAATCGATTTTTTCTCAACTTATCTTCTATTGGTGCTACTCTTACCGCATTCCCGATTACACTCTTTCTTAATTCTTCTTGGTCTAAGTTTAAACCACCATCCACCTTAACATCCTCATCTCAGCAATACTCATCTTGTCTACATGTTGTTTTTTGGTTGCCCAACACTCCGTCTCATACAACATTGTTGGTCTAATAGCCATTCTATAGAACTTACCTTTTAGTCTAGTGGATATTCGTTTATCACACAATACCCCAGACGCACTTCTCCACTTACACTATCCCGCCTTAATCCTATGAGCCATATCCGCATCAATCTACCCCGCTGTTGTGATAATCGACCCTAAATAACGAAAATGTTTACTTTTAAGCAGTTCTTGATTTTCAATTTCCACTTCTCCTCTGCTTTCATTGTTACTGTTATTAAATCTACACTCCATGTACTCCTTCTTAGTTCTGCTTATCCGGAATCCTTTAGATTCAAGAGTTTTTCTCCAAATCTCCAACTTTGTATTAACTCATTCTCTAGTCTCATCCACTAGCACAATATCGTCTGCAAAAAGCATACACCATTGCACATCATCCTGAATATTTCTCGTCAACTCATCTATAACTAAAGCAAAAAAATAAGAACTTAAGGTAGATCCTTGGTGTAACCCTACAATCATAGAAAATTTATTTGTCTCTCCAGCAAATGATCTAATACTGGTCACCAGCCCTTCATATATGTCCCTAATCACATCAATGTAACATTTTGTCACCCCTTTCTTCTCCTCTAACACCCACCATATTATATCACGAGACACTCTATCATATGCTTTCTCAAGATAAACACCATATGAATGTCTCTTTTCTTTTATTTTATTTTCTTTATACTTTTCTATTTCTCTCTTTAAAAGATAGATCACTTCTATTGTTAACCTGCCAGGCATAAACCCAAATTGATTCACTTGATTCCTCTATAGTTGTTTCAATTCTGGACATCACCTTTATTTTTATAGATTGACACTAAAATACTCTTGCTCTACTCATCTGGCATATTCCTAGTCAATAAAATTTTGCTAATTAACCTAGTCAACCAAGCAACTCTTTTTTTACCCAAACACTTCATCTTCTTAAGAGCAATCTTCACTTCAAAGTTTCTAATCTTACAATAGAACCTATACTATTGGTTTATCGTATTACTGGCTATTTCTTCCCCTATTGCCGTACCTCCATATTCCTCATTTAATAGTTTCTCAAAATAATTCTTTCATCTTTCCTTAGCCTCTTTCTCCTTCACCAATATCTTAGAATCTCTACCTTTGATGCACTTAACTTGATTAAAATCTCTTATTTTCCTCTTCTGTATCTTCGCAAATTTGTAAACCCTCTTATCTTCCTCCTTACTATCTAGTGTAGTGTATAGGTTATCACAAGCTTTCAACTTAGTCTCTCTCAGTACTTTCTAGACCTCCTTGTTACCTAATCTATAGCTCTTAAGATTTTCCTCAATTCTATCCTTCTGCCACTTTTTTAAACACTTTTTTTTTACCTTAAATAATAGAGGGTCAAAATGATCATTTCATTACTTAATCCCAATAGTAAATAATCCCAGCCCCCCCCCCTAGGATACAATAGTCCCTCATATAAGGGATATGAAATCCGGCCAGACTCTATGTCCGGCAGATTAAAAAAACAAACAAACGATAAACATCTCCCTCATTCGAATAAGCAATCCGAACAATGAATAGTACCCCCAAAACACACCCTATGATCCATGAATTTACAAAACAATCACTAGTATATAATAACAAACATATAGTTGTCGAGCTCAGTAGTGTGATTGCATCATTCTTTTCACTTCCATAGTAAATAATTTAAAAACAGAGTTCATTCATAGGTGGGACACTCAAACAGATCCACTCGACAAAGATCACAAAGCAAGCTTCAAAGGTGTTCTAAATCATACACAGCTACATATCTAGGGCACAGCCCAAACGAATTTTTCCTATGAATCACTCAACAATGATTCATGACAACACAAGATTTTAGTTAGAAGAGAAGATCATAGATAAGAAACACAGCAATGAGTCTGAACTTCATCGCTTATCAAGGAGAGACAGTATCAGTTGGCATTGAGTTCACATGCACAAAGTATCAACTTACAATTAGTAACCACAAATAAGCAAGATCATGCTATTCATTTACAAATACCAGTGCCTAATTAATATCAACCAAAGCCTTCACCTTACCTATGGTTTTAAGAATCTTCTTCTTTTTTTTTTTCTTTTTTTTTAAATTTTTATTTCCTCAACCTTTTCATTGTTTGGGCATTCCCTTTGAAAAAAGAGATTCATGCAAGCTACTTCCCAAACAACTAATGATGGGGGAGATGCTCTATTATTACACTTTATCGTCATGGAACCACCACCTAGTCTCCTTGGGAGATCTGCCATTTCCACAGTTCTTTACATAGCGATCATTATCTTCGGGCCGTTGCTGCACGGAAGGTCAAAATCAACAAGATTTAAGCCTCAAATGCTTTTAGGTGGAGACAATTCGAGGAAGAGAACAGTAGATATATCAGGGAATACTTGCAATTCGCCAAAACAAGGATATTTGAAAATTTTCGGAGTTTATGCTGTGGTGAATAATAAGCTAGAACATAGAGCAACATAGAAGACTGGGACATAAAAGCCCTTAATTTAAAATCAGAAAAGACCTTCATGGTTGAGCTTGATAGCATGGAGAGAATGCTGATACAGATAGAACTAACAGTCATGGCTGGGGACCAAGAATCATACAAGATATCTACAAAACAACATGAGCCAATGGATCTTAAGTTTCAGTAATCTGGAGAATACAGATGCAAATTTAAGATATGACAATATGCCCAGCAACTTATATGATTATGGTCAATTGCTATACAAATGTAAAGAGAATATAAAAGTTTTGCATTTGTATATAGCAAAATCTAATATGAGAATCTGGGTATACCCTATCTGTATAAACTACATTGTATGGTCCTTATCAATCTAGGCTTTGGTTGTTAGGTGGAGTTTTGTGCCTGGTTATACTTCTTTCGCTTTGTAGTTTAGGCAGTTAGGTTGTTGATCTTGTAACAACCTGGGGAATACCCCTTGTAATGTACAGTTTCTTGTTTTATATTATGACTTAATTACCCAGAAAAAAAATGTACGCCACTCTAGAAGCCTTTGCATCTCATATGAACAGAAGTCAATAGTAACCAATTGTGAAGGCAATAAGAATGAAATTATGGAGGAATGCAACAATAATTCCAGTTCATTCCATACAAGCCATAATGTATTATGTTTTCCTTTTTTAAAAGAAAAATACTATAAAGTGATGCGGAATATAAGAAGCTCAAAGAAGAGTAAATTTAAAAAAGCTGGTTTCAAAGAGAAATCGATAGGAACCACACATAATCATATTTCTAATATTATTATAGTTTTATTTTATGATTATTTTTGTGTTTCTAGGATTTTTAGGTGAAGGTTATTTTAGTAATTTTATATTTGCCTACATGGGCTGTAGGATCGCCTGTCTTGTGAGTCAAGTTATTTAATTAGTCTTTGTTTTTGTTTCTTATTTAGTCTTAAATTAGTTTTGGAAGTCAAAGATATTTTGATAGTTTCCTATTTTAGTTCTAACCAATTTAAGAAGTTTCTTAGTCTATATAAAGCCATGTAATGCTCTAATTCAATAGAATTGATATTTTATAAAAAGTTAAAAGAGCTTTGAAGCTTCTTTATTGATTGTGTGATGCAATCAAACCCTAAGTGTGATGTCTATAGAATCTAGGTGTGATTCCTAGACCTATCTTCTTCTTCTTCTCCTTTCTTCTTTTCTTTTATTTCTTCCTTAAATTTCAGCACTTCCACAGACTAATTACTGTTCACGAGTACTGTTCACAGCACCCATAACAGCCCCTGTTTTGATCTCTTTCATCCGGTTTATTAATCCTAAACCTAGTTCATTCCATTCATTAATTGAAATCCTAAAATTCCTATTGATTTTCAGCTTTAAGCAACCATAAAAACCCACAGAAAGTCTGTTTTACAGTCCTCACAGCCCCTATTTGTTTTGTCCTACATCATAAACCCTTCATACAAATAATACTGTAATACTAAATAATTAAACAACAAATAGCATTTTAACCATTCGATAATGGGCATATTCAAAATTCCATAAGACATTATTAATCTAGTTGGTGGGAGGTTGCAACACTAAAATCAAAGGCAGACCCCAGGCCAGCCCAACACCATTGGGGGCCAAAATGAACATCTCAAATGAGAATTTTCATATTTAAACGTTAATTTACATATATTTTTTCACACTATAAAATTTAGGGCAAGTTATATCAAATGGTCCATATAGTTTCTTTTGAGTTTCAATTTGGTCCACCTATTTTTGATTGTGTCAGGTTTGTCTTCTAATTGTCACATTGTGTCAAATAGGTCCAATCAAATCAATAACATATATCAAAATTTTGGATGGAAGAGTAGCCATGTGCCTCATGTGGTCACTATAGAGAGCATTTTAGACATTCCACCCACCCACCAACCGCTATTGACAATCCATATCCCTGAACACCAAACCATTATATTCGATGATGGGAGTGGAAGATGATTGGGATGTTAACTAAATTGTGACATGGAGAGATTTTATATACACGCACATATATGTATATATACATACAAATATCGGTTTTTGAATCATGGTCTCTCTCTCTATCCTCCCAATACCTATGAAATCCATGGCATTAGTTACCATCTTCATCCTTTCGTACAGCCTCTTGCAGTATCATGAAACCCAAATCGATTTACCTTCTTAAGCTCCCAACCATGGATGAAGCACTAGATACAAAATCTTTTTTAACCAAAGATGATAATGGATTTGTATATACATGTGATAAAGGAGAAACTTTGGGGAAGAAAGGTTTATGGCTGGTTAGGGGTCGGGTGTTCAGTATTGGTGGCTGGGCCGTTGGGTTCGGTGTTGGCAAGGTGGGGTGGCAGGGAGAGGGCTTGCAGTAGTGGAGACGAGGGAGGGAGTAAAAGGTGGTGGTTGGCTTAGGAGAGAATGAGAGGCAGACAGAGAGGAGGGGGAATGATTTAGGCTGTGTTTGGTAGAGCTTTTGAAAATGAATTCCACCCATATATTTGAATGCTATGTTTGGTTTTAGTTTTCAAATCATGGTTCCAAATCAATTTCAGAATAGATTTTGAAAACATGTTTGGTGAAGTAGACAATTTTTGAATTTTTGGTCTACCAGGTCATTCGACTGGTTGACCGGAACAGTACAATTTTTTTGTTTTGGCAATTACCAATCGCCACCTGTTATTTGAAAAAAAAAAAAAAAATCATATTTGTTTTTGATATTTTTCAAATATACAAATTATTTTTTTAGACCAAAATGACAAATTAGTTTTTTAAAAACTCTTTTCAAAACTCATAATAACCAAACAACTTTTCTCATTTCATATGTCACGTCAAAAATTCAAAACTCAATTCAAAATTCATAACCAAACAAATTTTCTCTTTCAAATCATAATTCCAAAACTCACAAATTCAAAATGAAACTTTATTCTCAAATCATGATTTTAAGACTCTTCCAAACACTACCTTAGATTCTCATTTTTGTCTTTAAAATTGGGGGAAATAGAAGAGTCTGTAACACAACTACAAAAAAGTCCGATGCATTGCATGCGGTCATTTTTTGTAAAAAATTCCAATGCTCGTTAAATGTGAATAATTAAAAGTCAAATGTGTTGCAATTGAAATGACATAACCAAATTGAAACTTGGGAAAACTACAATCACCATTGATGAAATTTGCCCTGAAATTTATTATATAAAACTCATTTTTCCAAACACTTCTATTCTTGCCATCTATAGTATTGAGGAAGTGTAGACAATGAGAGTTTATTTTGTTGACCTTTTAAATAAGATTATTTTTATTGGACTTTTGGGCAATGAATATTTATTATTCATCGTTTATTATTAAGAGCCAATGGACAAGAAGAAGGGGGCTTCTATTTTGCTAACTTTTGAATTAGGAAGTATTTTTTATAGGCCTTTGGATAATGAGTTTTTTTAATTGGTGATGTGCCTTAGAATAAGGAGGGTTTATCATTTTCCTAGGCTTTTAGACCAGGCCAAACCAAACCAAACCAAACCTTATGTCCCAATCCGTTTTCCTAGGATTTTAGACATGGAAGATTTTTTTTAGAGTCTACAAAGATAAAAGAGAGTACAATTTTGAAACCTTGAAAAAATTGGCAGCCTTATTCTATTCTATTCTATTCATTTTTTTTTTTTTTTAATTATAGAAGTAAGCAATTCCAGACATAAGGGTTAATCCAAAGGTTAAGTATCTGTTTGCCTTTTAGTTTCCGACAGCCTTTAATGGAGCTGGTTTAACTTTCCAAGGCCTATGTTAAAAGTGTAAAGGCCTTGAGCTTTCTTGCTTTTTGTAAGAACTCCATTTTTTTATGGGTCATGCTAAAGTAGCCCATTGGGTTGTTTGCCACTAAGAATAGAAATAATGCCAAAATATTTGAAATTCCAATGCACATTTTACATATTCCTATAAACTTTTACATTTTACCATACAATTTTCATACAAATTTATACACATTTTTTAATGCGTACATCGACACAAATGACCATCTATTGGGCTGTCATTAGCATTTTTCTTAGGGAGGTGCATCCAAGACTTCTTAATATATATATATATATATATGTATGTATATATGCCTAGCAAAGGTTTACCTGAAAACTCACGTATAGCATATATATATGCAGTAGCAGTAGTTAAAAAGGCAAAGGCATGAATAAAGCATACATATTGTCTTCCAATTGCAGCCTAAAAAACAAGTTTAAGTCTCATTTTCAGGGAGGAGAAAAAAAAAACAAAAGGATATAAATACACATAGACTTCTAAATATATATATATATATATATATATGTGTATGTATATATGCCTAGCAAAGGTTTACCTGAAAACTCATGTATAGCATATATATATGCAGTAGCAGTAGTTAAAAAGGCAAAGGCATGAATAAAGCATACATATTGTCTTCCAATTGCAGCCTAAAAAACAAGCTTAAGTCTCATTTTCAGGGAGGAGAAAAAAAAAACAAAAGGATATAAATACACATAACCAACATAAAGAAAGAATTAAGCCACCAATCTCAGAAAATATTGCTACTATTATGATATTCATTTTGAAACAATGATGCAAGAGCATCCAATTGTTATGAATCCTGATCCACACAAGTATAGTTAATAATTAAGAACTTAAATGAAATACAACCACCAACTATGAATTTCAAAGGTCATCATATTTGCATATGCTATGTCATGCATAGTTCAAACTAACATGTCCCTTACATATTTCTGACAAGTGGCAACAACGAAATTCACGATGACATTTAACCCAAAAACTTTTAGAAGACATTAGACAAGCAGCATATTCGAAATTTTTAATTTTTGTTGATGAGATATTAATTGGAAAACCAGTAAAAACACTTGAGAATCTCAAAGAATACCAAGCAACCAAAATCCAACGAAACACCTTCAAGATTACCTAAGCAAATGTGACCGTTGCTGTAGATATGAGGGTGCAGAGGAGCTGGTTGCAGAAATATAACCTGCTTCCACCCCGTCATACAAATAAAAAAAACAAACCAAAATGACGAAATTTGACGAAACATTTGACGAAATTTGCCACACCTGTGGAGCGTCCATGGGATAATGTTCAGGAAAATCGACCTGAAGCTGGTAAGTTTCATTAGCATAGAGAGTTCCCTGAGCTCCATTCACTTCAATTACCCAACTTTGCATCAAAATCGCAATCAAATACATAAATTACAAACTATTAAAAATAAAAATAAAAAACTAAATTTAACAGATAAAATTACATGTTCCAAAACAAATTAAAATCAGAATTTCAAGATTTTCATAGAAAACAAACAGAGGCGAAGAGGAATTAAAGAAAAGGAAACCCTAGGAGAGGCAGACCTTTGAAGATTATCGGTGGCCCTGTGTTTGAATCCAGAGGGAGGGTTGACCTGCCACTCTTCCAGCTCCTTCTGGAGTCGATTCGAAGCGATCTTGCTTAGAACCTAAAAAACACAAACCCACAAGAATATCAAAAAACAAACAAGAATTTAGAATTGAAAATGAGAGAGAGAGAGAGAGAGCGAGAGAGAGAGAGAGACCTTGCGAGAAGTGGCGGAGGAGCTGGTCATAGCTTTTTCCATCGGCGACGGCGGAGGAGAGAGGCGGTGGTGGTGTTGTCAACGAACAAATGTCGCAGAAAAATTGATCATTTCATCTTGGTTTTTGTTTTTTAGATAGCGTAAAACAGAATTAATGGAGAGAGCTCACAGGCAACTTTTAGAATACTACTATATCTTAATTACTAATAGTATTATAAGAGGTGATGGGACATAATTTTAAATTTTTTTTATATTTGTAATTTGTATAATAAGTGAGATCAATAACATAATACTAATTAATGTATTAATATATACATTAATTAATACATGTAATACCACTTCAACTTTTAACGTGGACAAGGCATCACTTTAAGGCCAAGTTTGGCATGATTGAAAAAAGACAAAAAGTTAAAAAGTCACTATCCTATTTAATCACATCATCTTATTTAAGTCACAACACCTCTCTAACACATCACTTCAAACTCAACCCAAACTCAACCCATATTTCATAAAAAGTCAAAAAGTGCACTTATTTTAATATATAGTGAATGGCTTCTCTCTGATGCACGATCAGATTAGAAGGTATTGTTGGGCTTGTAGAGGCTCATCATTGGTTCCGTTTCGATAATTTAAATCGTTTCAATATGTAGAAATCGTCGAGTGCTATATGTCTGTAAAATATCACGGTGATCGGATATCGATAGCTATGTGATCAAATCAGATTTTTGTAAGTCGTTTATTTTTCACCGTCAATTTTTTTTATACAAAACTGATTTGATCACATAGTTATGGATATAGATCAAAGTAAATTTTTAAAAGCATATAGTACTCAACAAATTCTATACATTGAACAGTTTTGATTATCGAAACGAAACTCGTGATGAGCCTTTATAAGCCCAACAATACCTTTCAATCTGTGATTGGATAGGAGGGAAGTCATTCCCAATATGAAATAGGATCTATCATCTCTCAATTAAAAAAAATATTTCTTTTATAAAAAAATTTTCTTTGGAAAATGTTGGTGCAATTATTGGTTGCCATCGGCATGCTCATGTGTAAAATAAATTTATTAAATATGAACTTAGACAGTCATGTTTAGATTCGTTGGGTTTATATTTTGATATGAAAAAAATTAATTTTTAATATAATAATTATAATTTTTTTATTTTATCATATTTATTTTTCAAAACCCGACGATAAATGTGTATTTTGAAAAGCACAGATGTCCACTTCCGAAAGTTTTGTGCCAATGAGTCCAAAAACAACATTTTCTGTCTAAAAGCTTGTCTATATGTTTATTTCTTTAAGGGTGTGTTTGATTGGACGGACTGGAAAATAGGGGATTAGAATTCATCGGACTTGAGTCCTGGGATTGTGAATCCCCCGGACTATTTGGTCGGATTGGATATGTATACTGTGTTTGTTTTTTCATGGGATTACATGTCTGGATAGGACTATTTTCAGTGAATCCAACGTTTGGTTGGACAGACTGGATAGAATAAATGAACAAAATACTATTTTACCCTTTTTCAATTGTTTACTATGTAATAGCAATATTAAACATATCTTTAATATTTTAATTATTTTTAGTCCAAATGTCACATATATGTCCTCGTGTCACCTATTTATTCATTTATTTGCCCGATGTCACCTATTTATCAACTTTACTGCCACCCTACCAACCACCAGCCATCGACGACTTTCCCAACTAATTTTTGAACGACTTTTCAACGTGTGTCCTTATTACCAAAAAATATTAAACTTTAGACGAAATAATATATGACCCCATAGGTATGGATTTTTCACCAATTTATCTATTTTTAAAATAGACCATCTATTTTTTGAAAATAAAAAGGCTACTATTATCGATTCGATAATGATATATATAGAGGGTCTTATAAAATAAATTGTTTGAATAATTGAAATAGGACCAATAATAAGTCTCATAAGCCCGAGCATAACAATGAGATAAGCCCAAACATTATTTTATCTGAAGTTTACTTTAGTCACAACTCTTCTTCAAACATGTTGAATCCAAAAATTACGAGAATTATAAGAAAATAATAAAATTCTCCCTCAAAGTGTTTATAATATATCACAATTGTGTTGTCCTAAGACTTACAAGCTTATTTATAGTAGGATTAATCCTAATTCAACTTAAAAAATAAAACTAATAAAGATAACACTTGCTAATTAAGCCTAAATCAAATAAAATTAAGACATAAGTGCTCACATGAATGTCATTGTAGCATAGTATAAGAAGAATTTTGCATGACAAATTATGGTCTTCCTCCTCCAACTTTCACTCAAATTTTACTTCTTTATTTTTTTATCAATAAATATGAAAAATATTTACATCATCAAAAATACCATAAGTAATTACAACTTTCTCTTAAATTTTATTTTAATTTCTCATGTTTTAACTTTTACTCAAATTACAAATGTTAAGTTGATGTGAGGACCACTTTAAAACATAAATTCAAGTGTAGGATTTAATTGTTACAATTAGAAAAAGGAGAGATCAAGATAAAATTTGGGCGAAATGCAGAATTCATTGTTGGAAAAATGGTGTTTTATAAGGCTTATTTTGGGCCAACTTTGAGCCCAAAATGAAGTGGGCCCCAAACGTCTTTTGGGGTGGGTCCGAAAAGGTGACGTATTCGTTGTCGTGTGGCAAGTCACACGGTGAAGACGGTTCGTCAAAACCATTTATGAGTGAATGGGAACTTGACATCGTTTTTGAGTTCGTGGAATGGACATTTAAAGATTTAAATGTGGTTTTCCTTTTAAATGGGTTGTCCCACATTGAAATTTTAAGAGAGCTTTTTTGTATATAGAAGCTCTAGACTACAACACTTGGGTTGGGCCTCAAGAGGCACCCCAAGTTTGTAGAAGAAAGGAGTTATGGACAAAGTGAAACTTAGCCCAAACCACTACACGCGCGTGCGCCGCGCACCGTCTGGGCACGGTTGTGAGTCGGGTCGGTTCTAATGTTAATTTTTTGGAGAAAATTCATTTGAATTTTTACCAAAAAAATTCTTGCAGGAAAATTTAATTTTCTGAACCAAAATAAATTTGAATTTGAATTTTTTTTTCTGTCCAAATATTACCTCTTCCAGTCCATTATTTCTAAACAGATTAATCAGTCCAAACAGGTCTCAAAATCTGCTGCACCCGAACAGATTCAAACTATCCAGAACAGATTTAACTGTTGTGCAGTTATCTGTTGTAACTACCAGATCTGTTTGATTTTCAAACAGCATCTGTTCAATTCAAATTAGTACATGTTTGGGTCTATTTATTCTAGACTTGTTCCAGCAGATTTTGGTTGATCAAAACATTTAATAAATTTTGTCCAGATAGGTTTTTCGATCTGTTGAAATTCTGGACAGATTCATAATCTGCACAGTTGCAGATCTGTCCAGTTTCCATACTAAATATGTTTCATGAGTTTAGCATCTGTTGAAGTTACAGTAACATACCTGTTCGGACAACCTTTGTATGCCTATATATACCAACATTTCCAGCAGTATTCTATGGAAAAAACAGTCTGAAATTAATTCCTTTGTGCTGTCCAACTTTTATCTTTGGTGCATTATTCTTCAAATTAGTTTTAGAATAAATTTCAGAGAGTTAGAACACAGGTTTGGTTCGCCGTACAATTTGTCTTGAGTGCTACTACAAATTGGTTAAGATCATTGTATACTGGGAGATAGACGCCACATAACCGTAAGCACCGTAGTGGGGCGAACCTGTCTTAAGGACAGAGTGTCACACACTCGACTTGGTCTTTTATTTTTAATTTGGTTCGATAAATAAATTCTGTAAGTTTTATTTTATTTTGTTTGAATTAGTTTCAATTAATTTTATTTACACAGAAGATTGTTCCAACATTCATCCTATATTTAATTATAAAATTAATATAAATTACAATATTTTCTTCAGATTTGGAACATGATAAGTTGTAAATCTTTTTGTATATGAGATTTGACAAATCATTAAAATGAATTGTTTAAAATATTTTATAATTTAATTTTGACATTATTACATTATATTAATAAAGATGCTCTAGAGAAATAGGAATATTTGCTATATTCCAATTACTTCTACAGCTAGCACCCAAGAAAACATGCACCATAAGAATAACATATTTTGGATGAAGAATTATGCAATACACCTTCTTTTTTTTTTGTGGTTACATCAGAAAATAAAAATAAAAAAACCACTCGGGACTAGGCCCATTTCCCAGATAGTCCTATTATGTCTACAACAAGTAGACTTTGAATTTCAATCGGTGGTTCATTCACCACCACCATGTCTTCAGGTTGTTGAGCTCCAAATTTTGCCAGGGCATCAGCACAAAGATTTCCTTCCTTCCAAACATGTTGGACAGTGCATTGGCAACCTCGGAGTAGAATCCAAGCGTTTTTAACCAGATTCAGGAATGGGCAATGGTCGCCTATGTCCTCGTTCATTAGTTCCACCACATGCATTACATCTGTTTTAATATGATTGTGAATCCCTTATACAGAGCCCATAATTTAGCTTCAAGGCTTGTTCCTGGTTGTAAGCAGCCATAGTAGCCACACATCCAAGCTCCACACTCGTCTCTGATCAGCCCACCAAAGCCCCCATCTCCACTGAGTTTTCTGCTGCCATCTGTGTTGAGTTTCAGTCTTCCTACAGGAGGTAAACACCAGCTGATAAGTGTATATGAAGGTCTGGGTTGTGGTACAAGTTGGAGGAATGCTTGGTGGATTTCTCTAGAGTTATCAAAAATGAATTAAGCACTCTCTTGGTGGCTAACAGATTTTCCTTCAAAAATAAAACCATTTCTGTTTTTCCAAATCTTCCACAAAGCCACCACAAAAATAGAAGAGGAACTTACCAATAAGTCCCATATACAAAGTTCAAAACCCATCTAATCCAAAAATAAAATACTTGCACCAACTAATCCTATATATATTTTAATTGTTACTAAAAAATCCTATATATATATATTTTAATTTATAGACGTTGTTACATCCTACTACCGTCGGACTTCCGTTAGACGGTCACCAGAGACTCGCCGGAATGTTCAACATCACTGGGAAGTCGCTAGAGTATAGCTGGAAAGTCGCCGGAGTATCGCCGGAAGTTCACCGGACTGTTATGAACACCAATGGAAGTCACCAGAATATCTAGAACGTTCGCTGGACGTTAAGAATATCATTGGAGACTCACTGGAATGTCCAGAATATTGTCAAAAAAAAGAATAAATGGAAAAATTAGAGCGAAAAAACATAGCAATATGTGCTAAATATTAATAAACTAAAAGCAAAAAAATGTAACGATAAAAAACAGCAATAATAGGAAAAACATATGTTATTTTTCAATTTTTATAGGGTTTAAACAAATAATCTCCAATATTAATCAAACTGAAAAGTAAGTTTTGAAACTATAACATGTTACAGTTTCAAAGCAAAAATCTATTAAGTATGTATCCTTATTAATCAAACAGAAAAACATGTTATGAAACTACAAAATTTTACAGTTCTAAAGAATTTTATGAAACTGCAAAATTTTACAGTTTTAAACCATGATTCATTCCAGCATAAAAAAAAAAAACAAATTGAAATTGCAAAATTTTATAGTTTTCACCGCCTATAACGAATACTAGAAAACAACTTATTTTCACAATTTGAAATTTTTTTCCCATTAAAACAGAAAAATAGACTTGTGTAACAGAGAAAAGGTAGAAAAATTGAGAAATTGAAGCAAAGAATAGATATATAGAAAGAATATTATACTCCGGCAATTATTTTGGTTTAGATTAGTTGGATCTCATGTAGACCTACTCATCAGATTTGAGTAGATCTAGTCATCTTTTTCGCCGTCGATGAGGATGAAGTCACGAGTTGATGTCGATGGTTTGTGGTTGCCTATGAACCCCAATCAATGGTAATCTTCGGTCATCGGCGACTATATATTAGAAAGAGAAAGAGAATAAGAAAGGTGCGATCACTGGTCGTCATCCATGACAAAAAAAATGAGAGGAAAATGCAGGGGAAAAAAGACAGAGGAAAATGTAAATAATGAGGCAAAAAGCAGAGAGAGAGAGAGAGGAAAAGCAAAACTTTTAGGTCTACTTAAAAAGTTGTTGGATTAAATAGTGTACACATATTTCAAACAGGACCTGTGGGTAATTTTCCCAAAATAGAATACCAAGAGAGTTGGTCAGTAAAATGTGCTTTGCTCTTAGCATTCCTCTTGAGCCAATCCATCCAAGGCCTCCTCAGCATATCCAAGTACCACTTTTTATCAAAAACAGTGAGCCACACTTCTTTTGCCATGTAACAATCTCTAAATAAATGGTTAATATCCTCAACCCCATTGCACCTAGGGCATTAAGGGTTATTGGTTAATCATCTTTTCAATCTCATTTGATTGGTGAGAAGCTTCCCATGAAGAATAGTCCACAGGAAGCCTTTCAGTCTCTATGGTAATATCAGTTTCCACACCCATGTCCAGCCACCCTCCTTGTTCTCATTACCCAACAACAAACTATACAGAGATGAAACAGAGAACTCACCACCAGGGAAACCCTTCCATAAGGGGGTGTCCAGTCCAGTGTTAAAAGGGGGTGGAGTCCCCAAAATAAGGGCAGCTAGGGGTGGGGGAAAGTTACACCTCACAAGGTTACCATCCCAATTCCCATCATCCCCTAGCAGCTCTCTCAAGTTGGTAAAATGGTTAACAATAGTTGTCATATATTATTTTTTTTAGTTATGACTAATTTTCTTATTTAGGCCTCGTTTGACAAGTGATGATTTTAGCTAAAAAGTCAAAAAGTCACTAAAAAAATTAAAAAGCCAACAATTTATACCAAAAAGTCAAAGATTTCATCTTCTCTCTACTTTTTGCACATCTTTTCTTAAAAAATTAAAAAGTCATTCCAAATCTACTATTTTTTTTACCTCATATTTTAGCCAAAAAGCTAAAAAGTTACTAAAATAGTATGTTCCCAAATGAGACCTTAATTATGATATTACTAACATATCACCCATGCTATGTATGGGATAAAATAATATATTATTTAATAAAAATATAATAATTATATTTAATTTTTTTATATTATATAAATAAAAGTTAAATAGAAGCTAGTCAATTGGGATTTTCTTAATTGTTTAAAATTAAGAAAATCAAAAAAAATTAGTATGAGATATTGATCATAAGGCTTCTAACTAAAAATGTTATTTTGCTTATATAAATGAGAGTATAAAATTCACTTTATATAAATGAAGCAATTCCTTTTTTTTTTTTTATTCTTTTCTCGATATAAGATTATAAAATGAAAGTTAAATGTGAGCTAGGTAATGAAGATTTTCTTAATTGTTTAAAAGTTAACAATTGTTTTGGCGAAAAGTTT
>NW_021025046.1:90175-102675 GCF_004153795.1 Camellia sinensis | reverse complement strand
TGATCAAAACAGTTTTGTATAAAATTAATGGACAGTGAAAAATAAACGGCTGAAAAAAAATTTGTTTTGATCACATAGCTATCCATATCCGATTAATGTGATTTTTTACAATCATATAGTACTCGACGAGTTCTACACATTCAACGGTTCAGATTATCAAAACGGGACTCGTGGTGGGCCCGAATATATATATCTAATTTTCTTTTTTGTTCCATTGACAGACCAATACGTACTTTTTGACATCAATTCAGTACCAACACTGTCAACCCGTTGGTTTGTATTAAAATATTGTGTAAATTAATTTTTTTATATTTTTAATTTATGAATAATGATAACTTTTTAACTTTTTTAGTAACTTTTTTGACTTTTTGAATTTTTTTTGGTATGTCAAACCAGGTCCTAGTTTCCGCAGATGAATGAGAGAGAATTGCAAATTTTTGGTGAAATGAAACCCTTACAGTGGTAGCCGAAGGTGATGGAGGATTAGGGTTAGGGTTTGAGAAATTAGGATTAGAAGTTAGGAATGAGGGTAAAACTGTAACTTCATTTTGGGACAAAAATGAAAAAAAAAATAGAATAAAAGAATGAAAGGTCCAAAGTAAAGAGACAGGTGCTAACAGGTTTCTTTAAACAATCATGTGAGAAGATATGCTCCTACAATTTTCCATTTTTCATTTTTCATTTTTCGTTTATATCCTGAATCGGGTCGAATATTGTGACTTGGTGCGGGTTGTACCTAGGCTTGCCCAGCTAGCTTTCTCAGGTTCGTTGCCCTCATGAATCATCTTCCTCTCACAACAACGCAAACAAACATAACCTTCTCTTCTCTTCTTCAGTCAGTCAGTGTCATCCATGGCGTCTTCTCTGTCTTCTATATTCTCCTCCTCCATACTCAGCAGCACCAGCCAACCTCACAGAGCGCTTTTCATCAAATTCCCGAGACTTGTCTCCCTTGAAAAAGCCCAGCACCAATCAAGGTCGTCCTTTCGCTACCACCTCACATCACGACCCAACCTCAACACCACCTTCTCTCTCAATTTCTCCAGAAGAAGCTTCTCTCAATCCAACCTCTCTCCCTCCAACTCCGACAAGACTCAAATTCCTACCCTCCACCACTTCATTCCCCAAGCGCAAACCCTCTCCGACTAGTAAGTTCTCAATCTCTCTCTCTCTCACTCTCTCTCTCTGCCTAATTAAAATTCTCTTCCTATGCTACTATTAATTAATCTTCATTCCGCATTTTTTTTTTGTAATGCTTTTGTTACTCTAATTTGGCTAAAAATAACTTCATTTGATATATATATATATATATAGGGCATGTTTGTATGGGCGGACTGGATTAGTATTCCATGACTAATAATCCTGGGATTACGAATTCGTTGGATTATCTATCCTATCTTAATTAAAAGTCAAGTTTAAAATAATTATTCCGTACTTCAATTGTTTAACCAAATATCGGATTAATAATTTTATTGGACTATTAGTCCAATTCCAAGCTCATGTCCACCCAAACAAACATGGCCATAGAGTAATAATCCAGTGGCCAAACTTTTGAATTTGAGTAAAAGTTTGCTAAGTGGCTCAATTGTAAATTTAGAAGCTATTGTGTCACCCAAATTGTCTTTACAAATTTGGGTAAAAATTGATATGGGTCCAAAATTGAGTCAAACTCATTTTGGTATGAGTTAGTTTGGGTAAAGGAGTGGGGAGAGATTCTGAGCATTTTTACTCAAATTTAAATTTGATCTGAGAAAAGGGTAAGGATTTGAGTTAAAAAGTTTCATTTGACATAAAATAGAATACTTTAGTAATCAAACTCAGATTTGAGTATAAATTTGAGGAAATACTTGGTGAGGGATACAGAGTGATGAATTTGGAAGTTGACATGTCACCACGAAGTAAGCTTAATTTTTGAATTAAAAGAAAAAAAATTCCCCCCTAATTTGAGTATAAAATTGAGTAAAACTCATTTTGGAATGAGTTTGAGTAAATGAGTAGAGAGAGAAAAAATGATTCTTACTTGAATTTAAATTTGATATGATAAAATGTAAGGACCGAAGATGCCACGATTGGCCACTGTTGTACACTCCTATTCGGAGGTAAGCCAGTCAATCCTTGTCAAATATTGATTGTTTCTCCCCCATTGGGATTGTATTTAGTTGTTTATTTCTTTCTTTTATTGACAATTTATTGTGGTAATTATTGGGCGTGAGTTGTTTATTTCTTCTTATTATGAGTTATTTCTCGTAGTGGTTGTTGGGCTATAATTGTCCAGATTGATGTATTTTTTTCTCATGTTTGTGATTTTCAATTATTCTTATACTGATTGGCAAAAAAAGAAAAAAAAAAAGAAAACCGTTTGTACAATAAATTTGATACATACTTATGTGTTAAAAATTTGGAGGTGAATTTATGTTTTTGGAATATCAAACAAAGATATGATTAATGATATCTGGTGTCTCATGGTGCTAGAGGCCTTAGCTTTCAAGCGGTTTGCTCGTAAGGGCTTGTATTGAGTTACATTGTATATTCTTTATTTTTTTATAATGGAACGCTCACTTGAGGGGAAAAAAATACACTACACATAATGGTTGTGGAAATGACTAGCACAGAAAGTGAGTGAAGAGCCATATATTTATGGAATTGTTAATGATTGCCTAATAGGTGATACTTAGCCTTGATGTACATGTAAAAAGTGTATAATTATGTGTGAAAAATGTATAGAAATATGTAAAATGATTTAGGAATATGTGAAAGGTGCATTAAAATTGTAACTTTTTTGACATTTTCCCCACCTTACTGGCAGCCTTTGGGACTATTGTTTGCATGGTCCTATATTTTAGCTTTGCTCAAGGTGAAATTTAACAAACTATATATGTAACTATTCCTAACCTCTGCTATCTGTGGGGTTATTGGTTCTAAGGAAATGGGAGCCATAGAAACATGATGGAGGTAATGGTTTAGGTCATTGTTTAGCGGGGCATGGGTGGCTAGTGGTCTCATTGGCATGTTGGGGTCGTGGTACCATGGAAACTAGTTTTGGGAGTTTAATCTTATTTCATTCAATTGTGGACTCCTATATCCTTCTGATTTATGAATCTTTTACACTCCATTCAGTTCCTAATATATTTTTTTTGTTTGATAGATCATTCGGTTCCTGATATCTTAATTGTAGAATGGAATAAAAATTAAATTGAAGAGCAGAGAGCTGTAGAAAATTTCATGAGTTTGATTATAGAGAAGTGGTGGAGTTGAAGGGAGGAAAATGATGGGTCACCAAGGCCTTTTCCTTTCCCCTTTGCTCCCCCTGTGCGTTGGGATGAATGCTATCTCTCTCTCTCTCTCTGTCAATCAGTCAATCCAAAATTCCCAATCATCTCACTTTTGAGATGATAGCCTTTTGTGTGCTGGAGAGTAGAATACTGAATATGTGTGTATGATGGCCTTTTGAAAATTTCTTTCCCCTCTTATCTCTGGCATCTAAGCAAATGGCATTTTAGGGGTTAGTTAAAGCTTCATTAATTGTGCTGGCTTTTCTACTAAACTTTCATTTTAACCCTTCGGTTTGTCCCGTAGTGTGTTGTCAAGACAGATACATTCAGATGTATTTGCCTTGAACCCACAGGATTGAACATCATACTTGCTGTCAATAGTAATAAAGACAACGAAAACCAAACTGCCTTTCTCAGTTCTCATAGAAGAATAATTTTTTATTGGATGAGACAAACCAGGCATGTTATACTACCTCTCAAGAACATTGCCATAATATAATCAAGAAATCTTAGCTTTGTACTACGAATTAATTGACTTATTCTGCAGATTGTTATTCTTAATAAGATATATCTCTGCTTTTGATTATCTAATCAAGTGAATACCCTAAACAAATTATAGTAGTAGTAATAGATATGGTTTGGATGACATTTCTCACTTTTAAAAACTTTTTTGAACATGCGATGCGCCACTTTTCAGCTCTAAAGTTTGTTTGCACACCTTGGTTCCTACACTTTGAAAAAAGAAAAAAAATTGAACACCATGAGACGAATTTTGAACAACCTTTTTATGTCTAGTTCACTCCATTCAAAAAAATTAAAAAAAGAAGAAGAAAGCTTTCTTACTAATTTCCAAACCTGTTTTTTATTATTTTTATTTTTTTAAAAATGTTTAAGAGTGTATGCATTTCACTAGGAGGTTAGAAGTTCGATTTTGTCCACCTACAGGCTACATGTTCCTCGTATTTGTTTGAGGCCTTTCTTATTTTTATTAGGTTTGTTGTATATTTGTGGTTGTGCTGTGTCACTGTGTGTTGGATTTTCTTTCATAGCTGAGTGTTCAATTTGATGTAATTCTCATACTATTTGTAATTCACTTTTATTGGTTGACGAAAATGACTACCCTGACAAAAATTCCTAGAGCTCCCATTGTATGTAATATAAGTCTATGTTCTTTCAAGTAGTGTTTGGAAACTTTGCCTGCAACTTTTCTTCTGTGCATGCGATGATGTTAAGAAGTTTTGCACATTGTTAGGGCTCATACTTTATGCATTATTTTTTCTTTCAGCCCTACACCAGCTTCTGAAACTCTTCCTGGGGGCCGCATATATCATGAAACTTACGGATGCCAAATGAATATCAATGACATGGAGATTGTCTTATCTATTATGAAGAAAGCTGGATATAGTGAGATCGTGGAGGTTCCAGAGAGTGCGGAGATAATTTTTATCAATACTTGTGCTATCAGGGACAATGCAGAACAAAAGGTGTGGCAGAGGCTTAATTATTTTTGGTTTCTAAAGAGGCACTGGAAAAGCAATGTATCTATTGGGAGGTCACAGTCTCTGCATCCTCCAAAAGTAGTGGTGTTGGGGTGCATGGCTGAGAGATTAAAGGATAAGATCTTAGATTCAGACAAGATGGTTGATGTGGTCTGTGGTCCTGATGCTTACCGAGACTTGCCACGACTTTTAGAAGAGGTAGACTATGGTCAAAAGGGGATCAACACTCTACTTTCACTTGAAGAAACTTATGCTGATATCAGTCCTGTGCGCATCTCGAAAAATTCGATTGCTGCATTTGTCTCCGTGATGAGGGGGTGTAATAACATGTGTTCATTTTGTATTGTTCCTTTCACTAGAGGGAGGGAGCGATCGCGTCCTGTTGAATCAATTGTGAAAGAGGTGGCAGAGCTTTGGAAAGAAGGTGTGAAAGAGGTAACACTTCTTGGCCAGAATGTAAATAGTTATAATGATGCATCTGGCACTGAGAAAGACATTGAATCAGGAGCTGATTGGAAGTTCAGCGAAGGTTTTTCAAGCACGTGCAAGGTGAAAAAAATGGGTTTACGCTTTTCTGATCTCTTAGATCAACTTGCAACAGAGTTTCCAGAGATGCGGTTCAGATACACATCTCCACACCCTAAAGATTTCCCAGATGAATTACTGTATGTAATGCGAGACAGATATAATATCTGTAAAAGTATTCATTTGCCCGCACAAACAGGGAATAGTAGAATACTTGAAAGAATGCGTCGGGGATATACTCGAGAGGCATACTTAGATCTTGTGCAAAAGATTCGCAGAATTATCCCAGATGTTGGGATAACCAGTGACTTCATATGTGGTAAGAGGCTAATTATATTGCTTTTCCATGATACTCGAGCCATAGTGTGAAGAATATAACACTAGTTTTAAAAAATGAGCATCTTAGATGGATATGTGCTCTTTAAATTCTTACACTTCTGGTTGCCATTCTATGGTGCCCAGTGTAGACATTACTGCTAACAGCATCAATTGAATTGATTGGATGGTTACAAACATCTTGGAAAGATTTTAGATCCTGTTTGGTATTGTTTTTGTTTTTGTTTTCTGTTTTCATTTTTGGGCTTTCTGATAAGAATAACAAAAAGTTTGTTGAATCATTTTCATCATCTTATGAAGCTGGATATTTGATAACTAAGAAACAATTTAGCATAGTTTTCTGAAAAGTACTGTTTTACACAGTCCCCTCTCCCCCTACTTTTAAACATTTATTAAAAATAATTATACAAAATACATTTTTGTGTCATTTTCATTTCCCCCCCTCCTTTTCAAAGCTATTTATTATGAATAGATCCTTATTGTACATACATTCTTTTTGTATTCTCAATATATGTAGAACGGTTTAACAGATCATGTTGCCAATTGTTATTTCCTTTGTGGATAGCTTGCAGATACCATTTTTTATAATGTGTGTCAAATAGCCAATTATATAGAGTTGGGTGCTCCTATAGTCTTTCTCTAATGAAGAGATGAAATTATTGTCTTTTAATTCATAAATCCACCATTTGCATATCGATTGGACAATTAAGAAGTTGGACAATTCATAGGCATGAGTTGGTAGAAATTGACAAGTAGCAAGTCTTAAGTTCTTTTTTGGCAAGTACTTCTTACCCTTTCTTTGGTGCATTAGAGGAAAGCTATTGTCATTGAACTTTGAAGAAGTTTAAATTGCAATTCCTGCATTGCCCCTAATACCTGTGATTTTCTTTCTCCAGGCTTCTGTGGTGAAACAGAGGAGGAACACCAAGACACACTAAGCCTTATAAAGACTGTTGGTTATGACATGGCATACATGTTTGCATATAGCATGAGGGAGAAAACCCATGCCCATAGGAATTATGTCGATGATGTTCCTGATGCTGTCAAGCAGAGGAGGCTGACGGAACTCATCGAGGCTTTCCGCGAGAGCACAGGTCAGTGCTATGACTCCCAAATTGGTACTGTCCAATTGGTGTTAGTTGAAGGACCCAATAAGAGAGCTCCTGAGACAGAGCTCATTGGCAAGAGCGACAGAGGCCATAGGGTGTATTTTACTAATCTGCCAGTCCCAGATCGGGAGGTTTATGATGGGAATCGGAATCCAAGGGTTGGAGACTATGTAGAAGTTCGGATATCAAAATCGACAAGAGCATCACTATTTGGAGAAGCTCTTGCTATAACAAAGTTAAGCTCATTTTACAGTAGTGTGCATGATGAAGCTGTTGTTGCCTGTGTGAACAGAAACTGAGTTGCTTTTAAAGCTACTTATCTATGCTGATTGTTTTTAGTAGCCTATAATGGCTGCCCTACAATGGGCTCATGATCATAATTTTTACATGTTAATGTTCTCATCACCAAAATTCAAAATTCATTGTCATTGAGCAATTGAATGGCTCTAGAGATATTGAGAAGCAGGGATATGATTTTTGCTTATGTTTTTTGATTATTAGCTTTCATCTTGTTAGAAGTTGCACCAAATGAACACTAAATAAGGCATGTCAACATTCATGGACTACAGTGGTAAATGTTGGGTACCAAACAAAGGCACAGCTAAAGTTGATGCTGGAAGTTGGAATACTAGGGTTTTAATTCTTTTGTTTGAGGCAACTTGGCTCCTTTACATTGGAGTTCAGATCCTGTGGTGCAAGGTTTGTAGTGCACTAAAATGACTCGTTTTTGGTGCCAAAAAAACAAAAAAATAGAGAGGAGACAGAAGCACTGGCAGCCCCCCATTCCTCCTCTGGCAACCTCCATATCCGGCAGCCCCCCACCTTTACTCATCCCCTTCTCCACCTCCCCTGCTTAGGAGGGAGTATTTGAAATATGAGAACTCTGCTAACATTAAAGACTGATATATTAACCCAGCCCACTAACTTGAAGTGGACAAGAGTTCAATTACACAAGTCTATCAAGATTTTTTTTTTGTTTTGTTTGGTTTTTATTTTTTTATTTTTATGTATTCTCCAATCCAAAAAAAGGAAGAAAAAAAAATGAAATGCGATAAAATAAAAAATTATAATTATTAGATCGATTTTTTTTTTATGGATGATACATATACAGGATTTTACAAAATGAATGGTTTAAATTATCGAAATGAAATCCGTAATAGGCTCTATGAGTCCGAACAAGTTCAAATTCAAACTTTACAGAAGTCCAATTCTTTCAAAAAAATCGAATTTGGCTTCACAACATTTCTTGCTGACTACCAAACGCCTACATGTTTGAGGGAAAAAAAATTATTACAATAGTGATATCACATCATTACACGTATTATTTCATCAGAAATGTAATATTACTATTTAATTATAGGCTATCATGTAAACATAATATACCATGCTTGCTATGGAGATGTGTGTTAGTGGGTTGAGTCAGATACAATAGTTACATTATTAATTCTTTTTTTGACATACATTTTCCTCATAAATTTTAAATTTAGATCATCTATCTATTTCCATGCGCACTTCTCTGTCTTTGAATTTGATTGGTTCACAGGATCACTTTTCCTAAATTTCAAGAACTAGTAAAATGTAAAAGGATAGAGAAATGGGCAAAAAAAGGAACAGATGATCTTAATTCACAAAGTTTGGATGAAATCCTTAAGACCTCATTTTCTTATCTTTCTATTACAAATTCTTTCGGCGCAGTCTATTCTCAAAATGATTATTTTTTTTTAGGAAAACAATATTATAGAAACAAAAATTTCTTATAAATTCTCTGTAACGTATACCATTGCTCATTGTCATACCCTTTTGTCCAAAATAATAATAATAATAAAAGCATTTATTAATACGAAGAAGTTATTTGTATACCATTACTTTATTTTCACGTGTCTTGATACGATTAAGGAATGTGAACAGAGTCCGTGATCATTATTATTATTATGCTGCATGAAGTTAGAAATGGTCCCAATGGTCCCATACTTGGAAAGAAAGCAACAATACTATAGCCATGCTATAATATCAAAATCTCAATGTTGTCTGAGTTACACAAAACAAAGAAAGCACTATCATCACCCTAGTAATTATTTTTTCTTGCTTTGGTTTGGGTACTATGTATTCGCATTGTACACACCATAATTTCACATTTTTTAGCCATAATACTCTTCTTTTCTTGTATGCAGAACTTTTGAAAAAAAAAAAAAAAGGTTTCACCTGTCTTTTGAGGTGGACCAGATGAACTCAACAAGGCTCTTGGGCAACAATTATGAACATAGTAGGTATTGGGTTTAAATGTTTTCTATAATATGTACCGGCATTGGATAGTGAAGAGATTTGTATAAGTTAAACTAAATTAATGATTAATCAATTGAGTAAACTCAGTTGGCCAATTCCGTACATTTCTATTGGGGATGTCACCACAATTGAGTAAGGGAATAATCCTTCTAACTTGACCGAATATTTTGTTAGATCTCCACATTAAACTATTTGGTTAGATTGTAAACAAGTTGAGTCGAGTTAAGTGATGGCTGTTCAAATTTGATTTATTTATCTTTCATGCCACTTGATCTCAAACAAGTTGCAATTGAGCTCATCGCAAGTAATTAGTTTATACATAGTTTCATAATACATGTAAATTTGTTGAATTGATGTAACTTTTTTTCTTCTTCTTAAACTCCCCATCTTTATGCCCTTGCATTTTCTTGAGAAGTCTATATCAACCAAAGTACAATAAGCTTGTGGCAAGTCCAGGCCTAATATGTGTAGACTAAAACAACACAATCTAAAATGCTGAATCCAAATTACTTAGTACTAAGCTAATAGTGTCTTTTGTAACAAAAATTACCAAGTAACCTTTCAATTAAAGGTTGCTGTGGCTACACAAAAGGGAGAATAGAACATGCTTTTACTTTTGACTGTTGTTGAAAAGCAAATTAACATAAAGTGACTATTTTTTGGATAAGAAGAGAATTAGAAGCAAAAAAGGGCAAACACTTGGCCCCAAAGTTTAAGAGACTCTCATGGCTATCACATGCACCACCAGTGAGTCGTGTAGAGAAAGGGATGACATGCAAAACCCTAATGAATTGGACTTCCCTTTTATCACGACTAGATCCATGGCTTCTCACCATAATACCACCGATCACCAAACAGACCCTTCCTATCCAAACAACCTACCACAATACATCATCGAACTTACTAACAGCATTAACCGCATGGCCGAGCAAAACCAGGCCCTGATCAACGCCTTACTCCAAAGAAACCTAACCGCCCCACCCCCAGACATTCCACCCAACCAAGAAAGAACCCCGGGCCACACTGCTCCACCACCCCCTTCGCCCAACCCAGAAGGTTTACAACCCCCTCCTCCTCCACATATGAGCCTACCACCTCCACCTCCATCTCCACCTCCACGACCGTCAGTCGTGGCACTCGCCCCTGAGGGAGAAGCCAGCAGTGTCCAGCCTCCACTGACCGACCATGGCGACAACATTCCCCTCTGGGACGTTGAACTCCGAGCTATGAAGCTCCAACTACAAGGGGTCATGCAGAACATTCAGCACAAGCCCTCAGTCACCGCCAACTCTCCTTTTGTTGCCTCCATCCGCGACAAACCATTGCCTGCCAAGTTCAAAATGCCCACCATTGACTCCTTTGATGGCACGACGGACCCAGTCGACCATCTGGAAACCTACCGCACCCTCATGATCCTCCACGTTTTTCCTGACGAGATCATGTGCCGAGCTTTTCCAGTGACACTGAAGGGATCAGCTCGGTTGTGGTTTAGCCAGTTACCGGCGGACTCCGTCTCCACCTTTCAACACCTCAGTGACTCTTTCCTGAGCCATTTTATCGGAGCCCAACATCAGAGACGCCCAGCCACCCAACTCCTTAACATTCGTCAGACTGAGGGGGAGTCGCTCCGCAGCTTCGTCACCCGCTTCAACACCGAAGCCCTTCAAGTAGCTGAGAATGACGACAAGGTCATTCTCACAGTTTTCATGGCCGGCCTGCGGTCGTCCGATTTTCTTTTTTCCCTCTCCAAAAACCCTCCAACCACCATCGCAGCCCTACTATCCAAAACCCAGAGATACATGAATGCTGAAGACTCCCTAGCCGCTCGGCAAGAGCCGACCCCTAAAAATCCAACCCCCAGAGACAAGTGGAAAGACCCAAAACCAAGGGCCCCCCAGTATAATAGCCAAACACCCCACTATAATGACCGACCCCTCCGAACCAACCGGTCCGCTCCGACCCGGCCGCCCGGTCGGTTTGAGCGATACACACCTCTCAACTCCCCTATGGAGCACGTCCTCAATCAGATCCAACGGGACTACCCCCTCAAGTGGCCCCTACCTTCACGAAACCCTTCCACTCGCAAAGATCAGTCCAAATACTGCCGTTTCCACCAAGACCATGGTCATACCACCGACGAGTGTATTAACCTCAAAGATCAAATCGAGACCTTCATACGCCAGGGCCGTCTCAGCCGATTCACAGATAACCGCCCTCCACAGAGGCAAAGAACTGACCTCACCAGGAACAATCGCCGACAAACGCCACCCTACAATCAAGGCCCACCTAACCAAGGCCACGATCGCCCACCACCACAGCCTCGGCCTCCTGGTAATCCCCCTCCACCAGTTGGAGAAATCCGAGTTATTTCAGGCGGTCTTGCTTGCGGGGGACCATCCCGCTCGACTCAGAAGGCAGAACTCAGAAAAATTAGGCAGGGCTCAGACAAAGCAGTGGTGACGGTGGACCGACCTCCCAAACAGTCCAAACAATGGATCGAGCCTATCACCTTCACCGACATTGACTGTGCGGGAGTCCATTACCCACATGATGACCCCCTTGTCATTTCCGCCATCCTCTCCAACTACAAAGTCAGACGAGTCCTCGTAGACAACGGCAGCTCTTCAGACATTATCTTCCTCAATTGCTTCCGCCAGCTCAAGATTGGGGAAGAAATCTTGTCTCCTCTCTAAACCCCTCTGGTCGGCTTCACCGGCGACCGTGTGACCTCCATCGGCTCCATCGATCTGCCCATCACCATTGGCGAGCACCCGCGACAGACCACTAAGTTGCTCACCTTTCTTGTGGTCGACTGCCCCTCTGCCTACAACATTATCCTTGGCCGCACAGCCCTCAACGCCTTCCAAGCCATCACATCTACATATCATCTTGCCATCAAATTTCCTACCGATCTCGGTGTCGGAACTGTCAAAGGAGAACAGACCGTGGCCAGGGAGTGTTATGTCGCCTCACTCAAAGAAGTCAAGCTAAAAGAGGCCATGATCATTGAAGGGCTTGACGTTCGAGACGAGGACGAGCTCGTCAAAGGTGAACCTGTAGAGGAACTTGTTGAAGTTAACATCGATCCCACCAACCTAATCAAAACCACCAAGATTGGCAGCCAATTACCTTCCCAAGTCAAGGCCGACCTTACTGCTCTCCTGACCGAGCACAGAGATGTATTCGCATGGACCCATTCTGACATGCCAGGCATCGACCCCTCCTTCATAACCCATCGCCTCAGCATCGAACCCCACTTTCGACCCCACCGCCAGAAACAGCGCATCTTCCATCCGGAGCGCAACACCCTTATAGCCGCCGAAGTTAACAAACTCCTCGAGGCCCAATTCATCAAAAATGTGGACTATCCTAGGTGGTTGTCCAACGTGGTCCTCGTCCGCAAACACAATGGCAAATGGCGGCTCTGTGTCGACTACTCTAACCTAAACCGAGCTTGTCCCAAAGACAGCTACCCC
>NW_021025046.1:23995-59002 GCF_004153795.1 Camellia sinensis | reverse complement strand
AATACCCCCTCTTGGTTTAGCTACCTACTTTTCTAGCCTTTACCCCTACTCTAGACACTGCCTACTCTCTACCATATCCATATATATGTATGTATGAGTTTCAAATGAATGAAGGTGAGCTAGACGAAGCAAGGGTGGTCCGTGGTGGTGTTTTCTTGCCTTTCTGGTTTGTATTCAAATTCAAATAAAAAATGCCACTATTTGAGTGCATATTCTGTTCTAGTGAGTGTTTCTTTTTTTTCTTCCTTTTTTTTTCCCCTAAAAAATGATTTGAAATCGCCTAGAGGGTTACTATTCTTACAGATGATGAGCCAGCTTATCAAAATATCATCAGGTAAGCTTTGCCATTTTATCATTGCTTTTGACTGAAATCACCAGAACAAAAGCATGGCTCAGGATTAAATTCCAACAACAATAACGTCCATAATAATGTCATAGATGATTAACGAAGGAATTCCAAATTGGGTTGTTTTCTTGGATATCTCACTTGACTTACTGCTAGCAATGATGCACGAGCGATAAAAAGGAAAGTGGTGTTTGCTTAAAGCTGCTCTCAATTTCTAGAAAACCCAAAGTAACTTGGAACAACAGTTTTTGCTCAGCATTTGAACCCCCGTGGACATAGCCACATGAAATCAGTTTCTTTGGACTAGTTTTACAGACTGGTGGTTGAGCTCAATCATCCCAGAGTGACTTTGTAACTAAGCAAAGGCATGGAGCAAACCTATTGTGAATTTGTAACTAAGAGAAATTAACAAAGTACAATCAAGTCTGATATATTTCACAAGTGACAGTTTTAAGGTGGTCAGGGATCAAATTGAAGCTGGTTTACAGCCCCAAATTAATATACAATAGGCAATGAAATGTGAATCCCAGACCATGGAATAAGAACAAGCCAGCACCTGTATAGTAGAAAATATTTGTTTAATTTCAAAATATTTCTTAAAACTGCCACATGAGCACTATTTTGAAATAGGTAGGTAGTTTTAAGAAACTTACTAGTACTTTAATGTGAAATGATTTCACCAATTTGTTGTGAAAATATTGACTTTGATTTGACACGGTATTAAAAGGTTTACATAGGAAAATTCTGAGATTTGGCTATAAAATGATTATTAATGAAAAATCTTGGTTTTCCTTGGCTTATACAAAGAAGTTTGTATTGTATTTGATATGGATGGCACTGAACTTCACACTAAATTTTACCTTGATGGGAACTAGGGCCTTCCAAGTTATATGCTATTTTGCACAAATCATATCAAGTAGAAGGCAACAACTTTGGGTTAGCTAAATATGTACTTTTTACCATCTAACTTATCCAAAATCATATCCTTCATCAAATCCTTGACAAACATCTGCTTACACAACTAAAAATATATATATGTTAGTAAAAAGCTTGGAACTCACTAATTGCACAAAAGTAGTAAAAAATTTATAATGTTTGGGATATAAAGAACAAAAACATGGATGAAATGTGAGTGTATTAGCACATAGGGACAAAAACAAATTGCTGATTGCAAGGAAGGAATACGAGGGGGGAATTGTGGAAGTGTGAAAAGAACTGCTGATTGGTGAGGTGGCACCTCATTCACCTTAATTAGGAGACTAGATGGCCCCTAGATAGGTACAAAAGCCTACTTATCTCAGTTTTAGCAGCTATACTATATTTACTAAGCAGCCTACATCTCTCTACATCTCTCTACATCTCGAACTCATATCCCATTCAGGGGCTCAGGTTCAACTTTCATATCCTAAATGATCAATCCAACTCTTGAGCCACTGAGAATATATTTAACAGCCACCTAATGCCAAAAACAAACCAGTGGTGCCATTTCCAGTCGAGCAGCTGGCACAGCAGGGGTCCAATATTAAATGTGCTCACATACCCTCACACTTGTCCAAAGTTTTTTAACAGTTCGTCCACGTAAATTTCATCAGACACAACTCTTTTATATGTGGGAACCTACAGATTTAATGAGTTCACTTAGAGAGTAGTTATGTTCGGTTCTGTGATCGATTATGTGGAATTAGAATTATTCAAGTTTTAACAGTGAGTGACTGGAGAATTATAATGAAACATATGTTAAAGTTTGAAGATTTAATCAAACTGAAGTTTGGGAGAAAACTAGAGAGTGAAAAGTATAATATAATTTTCTCATATATACAAAGAAAGAAATAAGGAAAGAAAGATTAAGCATCACCAGAGAGAAAGAAATAAGGAAAGAAAGATTAAGCATCACCAGAGAGAAAGAAATAAGGAAAGAAAGATTAAGCATCACCAGAGAGAAAGAAATAAGGAAAGAAAGATTAAGCATCACCAGAGAGAAAGAAATAAGGAAAGAAAGATTAAGCATCACCAGAGAGAAAGAAATAAGGAAAGAAAGATTAAGCATCACCAGAGAGAAAGAAATAAGGAAAGAAAGATTAAGCATCACCAGAGAGAAAGAAATAAGGAAAGAAAGATTAAGCATCACCAGAGAGAAAGAAATAAGGAAAGAAAGATTAAGCATCACCAGAGAGAAAGAAATAAGGAAAGAAAGATTAAGCATCACCAGAGAGAAAGAAATAAGGAAAGAAAGATTAAGCATCACCAGAGAGAAAGAAATAAGGAAAGAAAGATTAAGCATCACCAGAGAGAAAGAAATAAGGAAAGAAAGATTAAGCATCACCAGAGAGAAAGAAATAAGGAAAGAAAGATTAAGCATCACCAGAGAGAAAGAAATAAGGAAAGAAAGATTAAGCATCACCAGAGAGAAAGAAATAAGGAAAGAAAGATTAAGCATCACCAGAGAGAAAGAAATAAGGAAAGAAAGATTAAGCATCACCAGAGAGAAAGAAATAAGGAAAGAAAGATTAAGCATCACCAGAGAGAAAGAAATAAGGAAAGAAAGATTAAGCATCACCAGAGAGAAAGAAATAAGGAAAGAAAGATTAAGCATCACCAGAGAGAAAGAAATAAGGAAAGAAAGATTAAGCATCACCAGAGAGAAAGAAATAAGGAAAGAAAGATTAAGCATCACCAGAGAGAAAGAAATAAGGAAAGAAAGATTAAGCATCACCAGAGAGAAAGAAATAAGGAAAGAAAGATTAAGCATCACCATAACCATTTGAACAGCAGAAGATTTTAATAGAGGTTACAACACAACAACATAAGGTATTTGCAATTTTTTGAAATCTATAGAAGTAACAAACACCAGAGAGAAAGGCTAAAGCCAAGAAGAGAACAAAATGAAACAAACAAACAGACTACCATAAACAGCATCCAAATCAAGCGAAAAAAAAAGAAAAAGGCAGTTTGGTGTTGCTTTCTAGTACAATTGTTAATACAACTTCCCAGAATTAGGTCACTCACTCTAAAGATAATCTGCATGGATATTAGCTTTCAAATAATAGCATCCACATTCATTTCTTAAACCTTCTAGCTAATTAACAAAACAATGAACATTAAAAAAATAAAACATCTTCGACTACATTAGGAAAATTAGAAATGATTAAATATAGATCTAATAAAACATCTTCGACTATATTTAATCTCATGATTAAATATAGATGATGGATCTGAAATCTCAGACTAATCTCATTGATGCAGTAGGCCTCCTATATAACTTGACCACAAATAATGCCAAGCTAAAGAGGGCAAAAAATAGTAAAAAAGTGTACCAAATTATAATTAATTTGCATCTGATCAATTATGAGATCTCCCAAAACAAGATGCTTTTACTCAAAGCCAGCAATACTTCCAGGACAGGAAAAGTGAAAATAGATTAGTCAAAATACACTGAGAAGAAAGTGGCAAACCTCAACCAAGGTAGTGCAGATTGAGGAACCCATCCAACAGTAAAGAGAGATCCTGCCAATTAGCTCTGCACGTTCTTTGTTCTAAATATAATCAACAAAGTACCCAAGCTCCATCTTGTGAGTATTCCTCTTTGAAATCAGTGAAGAAAATGAGACTGTATAAGGAGAAAGTTCATTCCATACCTTATAAATGCCTGTCCTACTGAGCCAGACAATTTGATCCAGAAACAAGAAAGTAGACAACAGTGCATTTTTGGACTGAGAAAAAAGCAAAGTGGTAAGAAAATGACAAAAAAGTAAATCATGTGTAAATTAATTAGAAAAACATTCAGTCAGCAAACCATTTTGTACCTTTCCCAGCAAAACAAGGGGAAGGGGTGTTCCAGGAGAAGTTGGACTAATGAGCGCGTGCAGATCATTGACAAACTGCATAAATAACAAACCTAAGATAAGCCCAAGAATAAAAGTGCCATACAGATATGAATTCAAATCAGAATTATTTTTTTCCCTACTGATTTTCCCAGAAAATTCTTCATCTAACCTTTTGAGGTCAGCTGTCATTTCACAGCATGAATAACAAAACAGTTACCCTTATACACCAAATAAATGGACATTAAGCAAGAATAAATATAAAAAAAAAAATTCTCCACAATTTAAAGGTACTTAACTACGAGACCAGAGAAGATGAGTGAAAAAGACAATTTTATTACCAAAAGATGCAATTAAGCCTGACCTTGAAAAGACGGAACACTTTCCGTGCCAAGCTAGTTGATTTGTCAACATTTTGGGCTGTGCCAGGCTCCCGGTTACTCAAGTATTTTGAACCATATTGTATTGCCCTGCATATCTTGTCCCTGGCTTCGGCTTTGTTCAAATACAGAACCGCAAGGCCAAGCTCTGCTCTAGCTACGTCCAATGTACTCATTTTTTTCTTATCGTATCTGCAAAGTCAAGGTACATTCTTATTTAACTCCAGAAATCCAAAGAAGTAAACAACCAACAGACAAACCATGCAAATTTCACATTGAAACAACTAAGCAGGGAGATGCAAAAAAAAGAGACATCAATGGAATGGCCAAAAACCTAATAGCCTAAATTGAAGGATACATATGCTGAGGCAATGTGTACTTTTCAAGAGATTGATTAAGAAGGCAAATGAGAAAGAGATGATGATGATCCTATTATTACCTCTAATGAAAGATTCAGCAGTGTTAGTTAACTCTCATCAAAGACCTCGTGCAAAACGAGTGAGAAAGAAAAATCCACGAAACATCAGTCAACAAACCCTCAGCTATTATTTCATCTTCTATTGATTTGTAACACACTCAAAAATCCCCAAATTTGTCAAATTAAAATCAACAGTGACTCAATGCTTAACACAAAAACACACAAGCACATATATATATATACACATTTCGAGAGTAGAGATTTGAAGCAAAATTGCAAACCAAAGAAATATGAGATTGTCGGAGTCGAAGAGTTCAAGATCTTGAGGAAGTTGAGGACGTCTACTTCGATTCTTGCTCGGACCTCAACAGAATAAATTCAATTTCAAACATTGATATTCACAACACATACATAATATATAGAGGTACATATACATGTGTAGTAGAGGTGCTAATTTGAGAAGATAAAAGGAGAGAGAGCACGAGATTGAGAGAAAGAGAGAAAGAGAGAAAGCGAGATTGAGGGGGAGACAGAGGGAGAGAGAGAGAGAGAGAGAGATTCATACCAGTCGTATTACTGTGAGACCGATAGAGAGAGAGAGAGCGAGAGAAAGAGAACAATCGGTGTCTGTGGAGGGGCTAGGGCAAGTATAAAGAAAAGGGGGAAATAAATAGAAGAAAATAAAGGGGGAAATTGATTATTTGCGACGGCTAATCAGATGGTCGCAAATTATATAGTAGCAAAAGGTCAGTTTTCTAGTAGTGACGTGTAAATTACGTCCAACATCCCGTTTCTAAAATTATAAAAATAAAAATCAACTAGTATTGAAATTCAGTTTAAAAAATGAAAAAAAGAAAAAGAAAAAGAAAAAAAAAGGTTACAATGAATTATAATCAAGGCCTAGTTTAGAAAGACTAAATAAGTGTATTTTTTGACTTTTTTTGTATTATGTGTAGAAAAGTAAAAAAGAGATGTTGATTGATGTGACCCAAAAAAGATAAAAAGATGAAATAAGTACATTTTTTTAATTTAGCCAAATTTGACCCAAGTCTTTTAATCAAGTGAGAAAGACAACTTTGACTTTAAAGTTTGACCACCTCTTTGGATCACAGTTCATCACGCGCATTGTACGTAAGGGTGGACGAATGTTGGGACGAGTTCAAGTTATGCCGATATTATATAATAAAGGATTTTACATTTGTTCAAATTCAGTTCTAATATCGGATTTTTACATCTATTTAAGTTCGGTCTAAAAAATAATTTAATAAATTTCAAATTTATTTATCGGACTATATATTTAAGAAAATTAAAACATTATATAATTACATTCCATCACACATTATATTTCTTAAATAAACATATTAATAGCATTATAAATTGAAAGATTTCTTAAATAAATTTAATCACACATCACCACAAATGTGGGTTATAATAAAATCAACAACGATAAATTAGATCCCAATTAACAAAATATATATATTTTGATGTATTATAATTAATTAATTTAATAGTAGGTCGGGCCAGGCCGGGCCAGGGGCCGGGCCAGGTTAAAAGTATTAATCCCAAATCCAGCTTATTAATATTTCGAACTAAAAATGTTAGACCAACCCGTGCCTTATAATCCAAAACAATATTTCTAAACCCTAAAAGATTAGGCTGAGCGAATTGGACGGGCCAGTGGGCCGATATCCACCCTTAATTGTACATAACCAAGGGTGTGATTAGGAAATATATATCACAATGCTAGGTATTTTGAATATTTATTAAAAAAATATTTTTTAAAAATAATATGCAATGAAGATTTATTTTAAATATAAATTTCATTACACAAAAATTAAATTTAACACTACAAGAAAAGGGGGTAAAAAACACGGAAGCATTAGTGACGGCGCTTGTCCCGTCGCAAAAAATGATTTTTTGCCACGGCAGCTTAAACCGTCGCAAATGAAGGCTTTAGCGACGGCGTTGTCCCCGTCGGTAATAAAAAATGCGCGGATAGGGGAATAAATGCATCAGTATTAGCGACGGATGTTTTTACCGTCGTCAAAAAAATGTTTTGAGACGGCATACGTTTGCTGTCGCAAATAGTTTACATATTGCGACGGCAATTGTCCGTCGCAAAAAAGTCTAATTTAAACGGCGTTGTTTTTGAATAAAATACTTGCCATTTGCGACGGTGTAAAACCTACCGTCGCAAAAAGTGAAAATTTTTTTGCCCCTGCTCTTCCCTATTCATCTTGCCGCTCGATCAAAACATAATCCAAATCCCTAAATGTTTGAAACCAATTTCTTTCCCCCAAATCCCTACGAAGCCGAACGACTGTATTGATCATTTCAACCAAATCCCTACGAACGGCAAACGGTGGTGCGGTGGTGCGGTGGTGCTGCGGCGAGGACGACAGGTATGCTCTCTCTCTCTCTCTCTCTCTCTCTGTATATATAAATAAATAATAATAACATTTATGGAAACACTCATTATTTCCAATCATTTTATTTTTTTGAAAATAAATAATAACACTTAATTTGTATATTTAAATAAATAATAATAACATTTATGGAAACACTCATTATTTCCAATCATTTTATTTTTTTGAAAATAAATAATAACACTTAATTTGTATATTTAAATAAATAATAATAACATTTATGGAAACACTCATTATTTCCAATCATTTTATTTTTTTGAAAAATAATAAACTTTTAAAAATTCACAACCTATTTTTATATATTTAAAAAAAAAAAATTGTTAACGGATCTCTTATTTGTGGCCACTTGCTAAAAATGTTGGAAATTAAAATATACATGACTTGTAAAAGTGAATGATGTATAATCATTTTTAGCCTGATTAATCAATTGTTTTAGTAGGGGTGTTTACATACTAGTTTAATTTGTTTATGAGATGATCCAAGTACTAAACCTATCCTTAGAGAAATTTTGGAATCATAAATTGTGAAATTTTAGAAATCGAACCAAAACCAAACTGCAAAATTTGTTCACATCCAGTTTAGTTCCACGATTGAAGAGTTTCAAAAAACTTCATTGGTATATTTCAAATTTCATAATATAACTCAACAAATTTCTCATATTATATACACTACTTAATCACTAAAGTAATGCAATTCTCAATAATATAAGAAGTGTCCAATAAAAAATAATATGAAAAATTACAAAAAAAAAAAAACTCAAAGTTTAAGTCTTATAATAAAATAAATCATGAGTTTAATTTTGCTGATACTGTTATTGATGTACCTATCATTTGTTCTGTTTTTCTTCCAGACAACTGTATCGAAAAGTAGTCTTTTTGATCATTTGATAAACTTTTGGGAATTTAGGCCGGGACTTGATCCAGGAACTTGAAGCATTTATTTTTTGGTGGATTTTAAGTTCCAGTCACCACTCTATCGACAGGTAATGGTTCTGTGCTTTATTTGGTTATACTGTACATCTATCTAGTCTGTGAACTTCATAACCATAGCTAATGCAGTTCTGCTATCATTTCATTATATGTAGTTTTTGCATTTTCTTTCAAGGAGAGCATATCTTACAATGTTCCCAACATGTAGCGTGCGAGGCATTTAAGTATTTACGTTACCTGGTTGATCTTTGCTGGTGTGTTTGTGGAAGTAATTTGTAGTATGGAAAGTAATTGGGCCTCCATATATATAGATAGAAAAGAAACTTGGACTGGGCTTTCTTATTCTACTTTGTTACATAAGATTATGTATGTGATGTTCAAAATTATAATATACAGAATAATGATCCATCTTTATTAAATAATTTTTGAGACAATATATGATTAGTGTGTTTTTGTATAACTCATCTATCAAATTTATAAATAATGCCACATAGTATTATGGAATGCTAATAATTTGGAGAATTCTACCATACACATCCATTTATCATATGCATCATTACTTATGTCATTTTTTTTTTCTTTAGTTATGATGAATTACTTTCGTTAATTATGATATTATTTTAGTTAAGACTTACAAGATCTTTGGTTGTGACTCATGTGGTGTTTGGTTATGATTTATTTATTTTTTTAGTTATGACTTAAAAAATATGAAATTATATCATTTTTTTCTTCAATTAATTGATCTCATGTGTTGTTGTATAAGTATTTAATTTTTTATGTTCTCCTATCAAATCGGTAAATAACTAACTAGGATAAGTTCACCTACCTATTTGAGAGAAATTGGACGGATAGGTATCATGGTACATGAATACATAGGTATTATATTTAGAGTTATTTTGATGAGATATTTTTGTGGATGTGTACAGATGATGGATAAGAGTTGGATTGATTTGCCAAATAGAGTGTCGAGCGAATACATTAATGGGATTGATGAATTCCTTGTGTTTGCCTACACCAATAGGGTTGAAGGTTCGATGATCAGTTGTCCGTGTAGGAAGTGTGAGAATCGATACCATCTTGCACGAGAGGGTGTACAGGAGCATCTGATTTTGAATGGTTTTTTTAAAAAATACAAACATTGGATTAATCATGGGGAATCTTACGTATCTTTGCATGGTAATCGAGAGAATGGAACATTAGCTAATTTAGACATTGGGGATGATATGATTGGAATGATACAAGGGGCTATGGGAAATCCACATGCTGGTACAAGTGTTGAGGGTAATGAACCACAGGGGCCTGATCCCCATGCATCTGAACCCCAGCTCGGTCCAAATGCAGAGACTGCAAAATATTTCAAACTTCTTCAAGATGCACAAAGTGAATTGTATCCGGGTTGTCAGAAGTTCACATCTTTGTCATTCATTGTTCGAGTTCTACATTTGAAGGTGCTTAATTAGTGGACAGACAAGTCTGTTGACATGTTGCTTGAGTTATTGAATGAGACGTTCCTATTGGGTGTGAAACTCTCAAACTCATATTATAAAGCTCAAAAGGTCACAACAGATTTGGGCTTCACGTATGAGATGTGGGATGCATGTCCCAACAGTTGCATGTTGTTTCGAAACGAGGACGCCAATCTTGATAAATGTGTCATATGCAACAGTTCTAGATGGAAATCAAATGGTGATGGTGGTTCAAATGGTCCTAACTAAGGTGGCAAACGAATATCTACAAAACAGATGAGGTATTTTCCTTTACAGCCAAGGTTGTAGAGGTTGTTTATGTCATCCAAGACGGCTAAGTTAATGAGATGGCATGCAGAGGAACGAACTGATGATGGTGTCTTTAGGCATCCTGCTGACTCCCTTGCATGGAAAGATTTTGACCGTCGGAATATTGACTTCAGTAATGATTGCTGAAGTGTAAGGCTTGGCTTAGCATCTGATGGTTTTAACCCATTCAGGACGATGAACATAGTTCATAGCACTTGGCCTGTTGTGCTCATTCCATACAACTTGCCGCCATGGATGTGCATGAAGCAACCATTTCTAATTTTATCCGTGCTTATTGACGGCCCAAAAGGACCTGGTGACAAGATTGATGTGTATATGCAACCGTTGATTGAGGAGTTGAAAGAACTATGAAATGAGGGTGTGTCAACATTTGATGTATCAACAAATCAAATGTTTCAAATGCATGCAGCTTTACTGTGGACAATTAGTGATTTTCCTGCATAAGCAAACTTGTCAGGATGGAGCACTAAAAGCAAATATGCATGTCCTTGTTGTAATAAGGAAACTACACCGTGCTGGTTGAAGCGTAGTAGGAAACAATCATACTTGGGTCATCGTAGATTTTTACCTACTGGCTAAAAATTCTGGAAGGATAAAGTATCATTTGATGGTAGTCTGGAAGTCAGACTCAAACCAAAATTGTTGTCTGGAACTGAGATGTTGCTACAATTAGAATCTGAGGGTATTTTAACCCAATACAAGAGGGATGACCTTAAGGAGAGGCATAGGAGACAGGTAGAGAAGGAGAAAGCTGGACATCGCACCCATAGCTGGAAGAAAAAGAGTATCTTTTATGAACTGCTATATTGGGAGCACAATCTAGTAAGACACAACCTCGATGTGATGCATATAGAGAAAAATGTTTGTGACAATGTGTTGTGGACAATATTAGGGGTAGCAACAAAATCGAAGAATGGTGTTAATGCTCGACGTGATTTACAAGATATGAATATTAGAAAACCCCTACATTTGCAGTTAAGAGGGTCGAATAAAGCCTATTTACCACCAACACAATTCACGATGACTAAGGATGAGAAAGATTTGTTCTTGAAAGTGTTAAAGGAAGTAAGAGTTCCCGAAGAGTATTCATCCAATATATCACGTTGTATGCGCTCACATGATAGAAGTATTGGGGGTCTTAAGAGCCACGATAGTCATATTCTGATGCAACAACTTATTCCATTGGCCATTCGAAGATCGTTACCGAAGAATGTAATTGAACCCTTGACTGAATTGAGCAATTTCTTTAGACAATTGTGTTCTAAAGTGAATCGTGCGACGGATTTCCAATATATTCAAGATCGTATCGCTGTAACACTTTGTCATCTACATAAAATATTTCCTCCGAGTTTTTTTGATATAATGGAGCACTTGCCTATACATCTAGCTAATGAAGCATTATTGGGTGGAGCGATTCAGTTTCGATGGATGTATCCAATTGAGAGATATCTTCTTACTTTGAAGCAATACGTGCGTAATAGAGCTCATCCTGAAGGATCAATTCCTAAGGGATATCTTATGGAAGAATGCATGAATTTTTGTGCACAATATCTTAATGATGTGGAAACCAAATCTACTCAACCCGTGAGGAACTATAGTGGTGCTGATAATCTGGGTCATGCTATTGGTGAAAACACAAGCTTTTATCTTGATAATACTTCTTGGGTACAAGCTTATCGGTACATCTTATTCAATATAAACGCGGTTCAACCATTCATAAAGTAGGTTAAGTCACTCACTCAATATTTTATTATGTTTTTTTTGAATTTTCAACCAAATTTTTTGTATTGATAAATTTTCAATCTACACAGCAAACACCTTGAAGTACTGAAGCTCAAAATGTCTCGTGTCGACGATCATCAGCTTCGGCGTGAACATTTTGAAACTTTTCACATTTGGTTCAAGGAACATGTATGTATTTAAGTATATAGATTCTAGTTACTTAAGTCGAAGTACATTTTAAATTTTACATTTTAGTTTTAAATAGGTCCAAACTTTGCGAAGGACTACTGATGTCAAATTTTCTGAAGAGATTATTCTATTGGCAAATGGTCCTCATAACCTGGAAAGGAGGTTCAACGGCTATATACTAAATGGGTTTTGGTATCGAGTAAAGGCCATGGATGATTGTCGAGCCACACAAAATTGTGGTGTAGCTTTGAAGGCAGATACCATAAGTTATGCTAGTCGAAAAGACAAGAATCCTCGTCTGGGGTCTGTGTACTATTATGGACAATTGACAGATATTGTTGAGATTCGATATTCCAATGAGAAGAAACATGTGTTGTTTAAGTGTGATTGGATTGACAACATTCACGGAAAGAAAGAAGATGTCTACAATTTTACGTTGGTGAACTTCAATCATTTGTTGTACCGAGATGATCGAATTACCAAAGAACTTTTCATCTTGGCGTCCCAAGTAGAGCAAGTTTGGTATGTTGCAGACCCGTTACAACCAGACTGGCAAGTCGTGGTGAAAATGTCTCAAAGAGGTTTATTTGATATGAGTTTGACTGATCCACAAATCGAGCCATACATGAGCCAACAATTGGAAGAAAATATAATGCTTCGTGATGAAGAAGTTGGTTGGGTGAGGGAAGCCGCAGAAGGGGAAACAGTTGATGTTCAAATAGGCTGATATTTAATCAATATTAGTACTTCAATTAAGGCCAAGGTTGTAGTCAATCATCAATTTCTTAATTTACTTTGTCTTTGTAATTGTATTAATTCAATTAATGTCATATTATAGTTGATGACAAACCATTGTCTATGTTTCTAATATCAATTAATGTTATATTGCTTGCAGATTATTATGGGAAGGAAGAGAAAGCCTGATCATCCCCGGTGTATGATGTCTAATGTGCTACACAACAGGACATCAGTGGAACCACCATCAGAGGATGCATCACATCGGCCACCATCGGAGGGGCCATTAGTGCCACCACCATCTGAGGGGCCATTAGTACCACCGCATCGACCACCATCAGTGGCACCACAGCAGCTACCTTGTACTCAGCCTCCACGTCTACCATCGGTGCGTCCACCATCAGTGGCACCACAGCAGCTATCATCCCGACTAGAGTCATCAGCTTATGAGCCATCCGCAGGTATATAAATTTGCTTTGATTTTGTATGAAAATTATTTAAACATACATTTATTTATGCTCATTATATATAACTTGTTTATTCTTATTGTATTTTGCAGACCCTTCGACTTCTTCACAGCCCACCTCAGGTATAAGAATTCGATTTGTATTCACATTATTTAAATTTGCATTTGTTTATTACCCTTGCATATTGTTTATTGTTATTGTATCTCGCAGGTCATGTTAGTTCTTCATCAACCTCGACTAGGCGTGGTAGAGGATGTGCCAAGGGCATTAAAGAGTGGGGTACTGGTAAAAAGCTAGACATACAATTTGATGAAAATTACTATCCAATAGGGGATAACGTGGCTAAGTTAACTACTCAACTTGGCATTATTGTGCAGAATGGTAACATTGTTCCTCTTACTTTTCTTGACTGGAACAATGTGCCTGATGATATTGTTGATGCTATCTGGAAGGATGTGAAGGTAAAAGTATATTTTTGTCCACAAATTCGAATATGATTAACACATTATGCATTGACTATCATAGGTTCCTGATGCATCAAGTGGCCACCGGGCATTTAGGGAATCTGCAGAAGACGAGAATCCATATACACCACCACCAGAAGATCAGGTATAAAATGTATCTTTGCATTCTTTACATTCTAAGTTAAGAGACTTGTGAGAGAAGACGGGACTCAAATCGGGTTCCTGGATTGGGAGTTAGACCCGGATTTAGCACGAAACTTGGCACACACGACCGCCTAGGCACGAGAGACTTACATTTATGGAAATATTATAAATAATAATAACATTTATTATTTTGACAAATAATAAACTTTTAAAAATTCACAACCTATTTTTATATATTTAAAAATAAATTAGGAAAAAAAATTGAACACGAAATGCAACCAAATTAGTCCAAGAATAGTTTGGTCAGGAGGAAGTGACTCTACTTGATTTCATTTATGAAAATTAGGAAGGTAACATGGAAAGTAGTTCTGTAGTTGTAATATTTTCTCCCTATATGTTTATTTTCATATATTTGACTTTCTATATGAAGAAGGGTGTGCATTTTCATGCTGAAAGGCCAAAGTGTAATCGGAATTGTAAATTGCAAAAATGGGCTATGAAGAGTCTATTCTTTTTATTTGTTGTATTCTATAATAACACTGCTTGCATTTTCGAATGTAAATGGTACTCCTATTTCGTTTTGTGATCCGTCTATATTGGTTTTGAACTACCTGGTTGTTTCCTTTGAATATTGCAATTTCAACTTTTTGATAATTGACAAAATCTTTCTATGGAATAGAAATCCTAAGGTGCAACTTTTGTTATCCCCTTGCTGATCAAAAGGAAACCTTCCTGAGCTGAAACTTTAATCCCCCAAAAGATGATCCATCAGATTGTCCTGCTAACATTTACAAAGCTCACTGTCTTTTTTCAACTCTGCAGCACACTAATATTTGTATGGTTCTCATGTTTGTTCGGTGTAGTATGGTGCTTCTGACTTTTTGTTTTCTGGGTGGAAGAGATTTTGGTGCAATTTCTCTGTGGAACATAAAAAAAGAACTACTTAAATAAGTTGAAAAAGAGTTAAATTATCAGAAGTTTAGGGAGTGGCACAAGTCTAGGGAGTCGATGTGTGCGTTTTAGATTAAGATGAAATAACCTGTGGATTAACAAGGCAAAATTTGTTCAAATCCAGTTTAGTTCCACGATTGAAGAGTTTCAAAAAACTTCATTGGTATACTTCAAATTTCATAATATAATCCAACAAATTTCTCATATTATATACACTAGTTAATCACTAAAGTAATGCAATTCTCAATAATATAAGAAGTGTCCAATAAAAAATAATATGAAAAATTACAAAAAAAAAAGAAAAAAACTCAAAGTTTAAGTCTTATAATAAAATAAATCATGAGTTTAATTTTGTTGATACTGTTATTGATGTACCCATCATTTGTTCTGTTTTTCTTCCAGACAACTGTATCGAAAAGTAGTCTTTTTGATCATTTGCTAAACTTTTGGGAATTTAGGCCGGGACTTGATCCAGGAACTTGAAGCCTTTATTTTTTGGTGGATTTTAAGTTCCAGTCACCACTCTATCGACATGTAATGGTTCTGTGCTTAATTTGGTTGTACTGTACATCTATCTAGTCTGTGAACGTCATAACCATAGCTAATGCAGTTCTGCTATCATTTCATTATATGTAGTTTTTGCATTTTCTTTCAAGGAGAGCATATCTTACAATGTTCCCAACATGTAGCGTGCGATGCATTTAAGTATTTACGTTACCTGGTTGATCTTTGCTGGTGTGTTTGTGGAAGTAATTTGTAGTATGGAAAGTAATTGGGCCTCCATATATATAGATAGAAAAGAAACTTGGACTGGGCTTTCTTATTCTACTTTGTTACATAAGATTATGTATGTGATACTCAAAATTATAATACACAGAATAATGATCCATCTTTATTAAATAATTTTTGAGACAACATACTTGATTAGTGTGTTTTTGTATAACTCATGTATCAAGTTTATAAATAATGCCGCATAGTATTATGGAATACTAATAATTTGGAGAATTCTACCATACACATCCATTTATCACATGCATCATTAGTTATGTCATTTTTTTTTTCTTTAGTTATGATGAATTATCTTCGTTAATTATGATATTATTTTAGTTAAGACTTATAAGATCTTTGGTTGTGCCTCATGTGGTGTTTGGTTATGATTTATTTATTTTTTAAGTTATGACTCAGAAAGTATGAAATTATATCATTTTTTTCTTCAATTAATTGATCTCACGTGTTGTTGTATAAGTATTTCATTTTTTATGTTCTCCTATTAAATCGGTTAATAACTAACTAGGATAAGACTACCTACCTATTTGAGAGAAATTGGATGGATAGGTATCATGGTACATGAATACGCAGGTATTATATTTAGAGTTACTTTGATGAGATATTTTTGTGGATGTGTACAGATGATGGATAAGAGTTGGATCGATTTGCCAAATAGGATAAATAGGATGTCGAGCGAATACATTAATGGGATTGATGAATCCCAACAGACAGGTTCCATATAAATTAAATTGTTTGATAGTTAGAGTCGGATTTCACTTTAGGCAAATTAGTTCCTTAAGAAACTTGAATTCGAGGAGTTAAGGCCCCAAAATCACCAAATCGCGTCGGTTTAGCACGAAACTTGGCACACACGACCTCCTAGGCATGAGAGACTTGTGGGAGAAGACGGGGCTCGAATTGGGTTCCTGGTTTGGGAGTTGGAGTCGGATTTCACTTTAGGCAAAGATGGGGCCCGAATCGGGTTCCCAGTTTGGGAGTTGGAGCCGAATTTCACTTTGGGCAAACTAGTTCCTTAAGAAACTTGAATTCGAGGAGTTAACGCTCCAAAATCACCAAACGGCGTCGATTTACCACGAAACTTGGCACACACGACCGCCTAGGCACGAGAGACTTGTGGGAGAAGACGGGGCTCGAATTAGGTTCCCGGTTTGGGAGTTAGAGTCGGATTTCACTTTAGGCAAACTACTTCTTTAAGAAACTTTAATTCGAGGTGTTAACGCCCCAAAATCACCAAACGGCGTCGGTTTAGCACGAAACTTACCACACACGACCGCCTAGGCACGAGAGACTTGTGGGAGAAGACGGGGCTCGAATCGGGTTCCCGGTTTGGGAGTTAGAGCCGGATTTCGGTCCAATCAAAATTATTTACTAAACTATCTTTCTAATTATATAGTAGTCAATTTTTTTTTTTATATTTTTCTATAATTAAAATATTAACACCATTATATGGTTTTTAATTATTTTTATCTTGTTTTTTTCAGATATTTCCTGAGTAGCAGTTGGCTTCTTCTGGAATGCGGGCGTATCAAGATTATGACCAATTTTTGTTTTTGTAACCCACGAACGAATGAAGACGAAAACTTTTGGTTTTGATTTTGATTTATGTTATTTAAAATTGTGAGCAACATTATGTATGTATTATGCGACGTTATGTAGTGGCATAATTTTTATTGTTATGAATTTTTATTTATGTATTGCTATGAATGGAACAATATTATTAATTTTCATTATTTGTCAATTTTTGTTTATGTACGTATTTATATTATTCTGTAATTTTTTTTTTTTTTATAGTTATTTTTTATCTAATACAGGTTATTTTAATTTTTTTAATAATTTTTCAGCAGTTTTTTTTTTTTTTTTTGAGACGGGAGAAGAACCCGTCGCAAAAAACAATAATAGGCTTTTGCGACGGCACCAACACAGTCGCAAAAGCTGTACAATTGGAATTTACAAGACACCTTTAGCGACGGTAACCGTTGCCGTCGCCAATACTTATAAGATGCCAGAGTTTTAGCGACAGGAATTACGTGCCGTCGCGAAAACTGATTTTTTTTTCCATTATTGGCGACAGGAAAAGTGCCGTCGCAAAAAACACACCTTACCGTCGTAGAAACTAATGGCGACGGTACTTACCGTCGCTAAAGCTCTTTTACAACCCCCTTTGTCGCGACCCCCCCTTACCGTTGCAAAAAGCCAAATTACCGTCGCAAAAAGTATTAGCGACGGGTTCCGGGGCATTTGCGACGGCTCTTTACCGTCGCAAAAAATGCATTTTTTTGTAGTGAAGAGACTATAATGTAAGAATTTGTCTTGACCTCCAAGACAAATTCGGCTTAAGTCAAAACTTGGACAGTAAAAAAGTATCAAATCCACATCAAGTGTTATGATAACAACAACTTAAGAATTATCTTGTAACCAACTATGCTACGGCCAAAAAATTAGCTAAAGAAATTTTGAACTTAATACATGAGGTTTTAGTCTCCAAATCTTTACCAAGTACTCAAGTACGTTGGGTTACCCATTATACTTTCACCCTTAGTATTATCGATTTCCAACTTTAAAATCTTTCATTTATCAAATTTTACTTAGATCAAGTTTGGCAAATTAAAAAAAAGTCAAAAAGTTACTCAAAAAGTTAAGAAGTTATCACTATTCACCAAAAGTCAAAAATTACGGCTGCACAACTCCCAATCATAATTGTCCTCTACACACTAATTTATACAATTTTTTAATTCACATTTTTTCATAAAAAGTCAAAAAATTAACCTAAACATTTATATTTTTTTCTTTAATTTTTTAGTCCAAAAAGACAAAAAGTGCACTTATTTAAGACACCCAAAACAACCCCTTATTGTGATGTTAATTATGACATTATTTTAATTATAATTAAAGAACTTTTTGGTTACACTACACATTATGTAGAGTTTGGTTATAATTTAATTTAATTTTTTTTTTATTTTTTTAAGTTATGACATTTGTGGTAATCAATCTCACAAATGTCATAACTACCATCCCTTTGGAGGGTGTGTAGTGAAACATTATCCTTGAATTGCACAAGTTTAATTCACATAACACTTATTTCCATTTAAAATTTTTATTGACATAACACTTGGTTCCATTTTCATTAGTAATTCATTAATCATGTGGATAGAAAAACAATGTTATTACATCTTTTACATTGAAATGCATGTTTTGTTTTGTTTATATTTGTATTTTTACACTATTTTAATTAGTGTTTTAGTCACTTTAGTCATACTACACTACAAGAATTTACACATTTGTCCAACACATAACCAACAATGTAAAATGCTCCAATTAAATCCTTAATGTCATAATGCTAAAATCTATAAAAATTGATTATTCTTATCATATGAAATTATCCACCAAGTCCACTAATAAAATCCATTAACAAAACAATTAATCCAAGTACTTAAATCATAGTCCTACTCTCGGCACTCCCACAAGTAAAAACCCTGCACAGCTCTACTCCTCAGAATCTGAAAAATAAAATAAGGGTAAGCTAGACAGGCTAGTAAATAACCAACCATCACTGTTAGCTGGATCAAGTAAAAAAAAAAATAGTAGATAACCAATAAATATATTTTTTTGCTACCATTCAATAAATGAACAATTATTTTGTAAGATGTTTCGTAGCTAAAAATAAACAGTGTAGCAATACATTTTAATTGAAAAGACAATGAGGTAATTCAATGAAATTTCGTTGTTCAAAATTGATGGTTCGATATTCAAATGGTTCAATGATGCAATTCACAAAACCCAAGTCTTGGTGACTACGGTCACTTAGCCCGTGACAAGGCCCAGAACCACACGTAGGTCGGTGGTAAAGCCCCAAAAGAAACTAGTTTCTGTGTCAATAAATAACCCTCATTGGCTAGGGTCCAAATCATAGTCAGACTAGAGTGATGTTCAAAATTCAAACAATATACAACTTTTAAATAAAACATTCGATATTTTCAGAATAAACGTTTAGTACAATTTTCAGAATAGTTTCACCAAATATTCAAATAATTTTCATAATAATATTCGATGTTATTTTATACTTGACCCATATTTTATTTTAAGAGAACATGAAGGTTATAAATAAATATTTATGGTTTTAAACGATTCGATACGAATGAAAATGAACCAACAGTGATAGAGGGTTACTTACCTCAAACGCTTAGAAATAACACTCCAACACCAATTCCAAACACCCAGCTCCACCACTTCGATCACACAAACCTAATAAATAAAACCTCAAATAAATTAATATTTTTTACATGTTACATACACCCACAAAAGCCCTACTATATTAGATTAATGTATTGCTTTAATATCCAAGAGATCAAACCATTCAACCCAACTTTATAGCCAAACACACCCTTACCCATGATACAAAACTCCATTGTTTCTATTACCCACCCAAAGTTACACTTACACATTGCACCCAATTCTCACAACCTAAGTAGGCACCTATAGATCTTCCAAATCTCCTTAATGCATTGATTGTTAAATTCCTCAACATAAACTTAATAATTAACAATAAAGACAGATTTTACCTTAACCAGTGGGTGTCCCAAAATCACCAATGTGCTGCCTCCAATCCCTATTGCAGCCTCACTTGAACCTCTCTTCTCTTTTTCTTTTCTTTTTTCTTTTACCTTCTCAAACCCTAGCCGCCTATGGAGCAATTCATAGCCTCTGTTTTGTTTGTTTTCCAAGACTTAAAGCCACAATAGGTGAGCTTATTAACCTAATTTCGCAAAGTTACAAAATTACCCATCTAAGTAATAGGAAATATAATGCCATCTCATAACTAATTCTTTGATATTAATAAATGACCCATATAAATTAATTTAATTACTAATCTATCCAATAAAATAATCTCTTGTAGTGATATATATATATATATATGTATATATATTTTGTGTGTGTGTACACATGTGTTCCAAGACCCGACTTATATATAGTTGCATATTGGATAATTATTGAGTACTTGTAAAATACCATGTGACAACACTTACGTGGTAGTCTAAGCTAATAGCGTAGCAGAAAATTCTATGAAATACAGTGACTCACATTTGTTAGGTAATTTAAGAGATAATGAATGCATGTGGATTACAATTTTTCCAATCAACAATACTAGTTAGAAAATTTATCAAAACACTTCACATGGTTGACATTCATTTCAAATATAAATCCTACTCTACCAGAATTAAATTTAAGCCACACAATTTTCTGGAATTTTTTTTTAATTAAATTTTTTGTATTATTTTTCAATTGCCAAAAACAGTACCTAAGTAATGCCCCTAACAGTTCTATGGTCTATGTGGAAGCTTTGAAATGAGTGTGTGTTCAAGGGTGTGAAGCAGATGATTTTGCTTCCCTAACGGTGCCAACCTAGTTGGGATTGCTAAGGCCTGCGGTGATACTTTTGCACTTCCCTCTTTATTGTTGTAAGTTGTATGCTTGTTCTGCTTTCTTCATCAATAAAGCTCTCTTTTGCTTATAAAAAAAAAGGGTGTGAAGCCTGATGTCTGGATTTGTGAGATTATTAAAATTAGTGTTGCGCTTTGGCTCAAGTCCTCAGCTAAGGAGCTGCACTTTTAGGTTTGATTTTGTCTTTAATATTAGATAGATTAGAGTTTGTATTGGAGGAGGTTGAATTTTGTTTGGCCGTATTAGGAGCGAGTCGAGCCTTCTGCTATCTATTTTTGGGACTGGTTGCATCAGTTGGAATCTCTCCAACATTGTGTTTGGGTGGTTCATGAGTGTACATGATTGGCCAATATAATTAGGATTGCATAAACAATGATGCTATATTCTCCAAGCGTTGTAATTTATAATTTATTACTTCATTTTTTAATAAAATTCTTTTCTTTGTTGATAAAAGAAAAAGTGATGCCAACAAAGAATACCAGGTGCAATGTCGTTTCTCTGTATTTTTTGCTTGTAATAAATGAATTGAGTGTTATGTGCAGTAGGTAGAAGCATCACATTATTCCATTTGCCTATGTTGTTATTATGGGTCGGCCTCGTATGGTGATAATCTTATTTGGGTCATTTTATGTTAGAATTATTTTACAAATCCTACGCTATAACAAAATGCACATTTGGTGACTAAAAAAAACTTAATCGCCAAAAGTTATGAAATTGGCGACCAATAATTTTTTTAGTCGGCAAAAGTACACTACTAGAAAAGTGGTTTTTTGCGACTAGCTTTTTGCGACGGATTATTTTACCGTCGCAAAAAATAATATTTGCCACCGTAGGTTTTTTTCTTTTACTATTTATTTTGCATTTTTCTTATTCCTATGCCCTAATCCTTTTCACTGTGACTTTCTCGACAATTCACAAACAGAGATCTCTGTTACTTTCGCTCGCCATGGTCGCGCTCTCTCTCTCTCTCTCGTCCTCTCTCTCTAAGATTGTGATGAGAAGCAACAGACAACAACGCCGGAGCTACTAGGGTTTGATGATCAGAAACCAGCAGAGATCATCCGCATTCAGACCTCGAGATGCCAGCCCCGATTCTGTTATCTTCACCGTCGAATCCAACTTCAACATCTTCTCCACAGCTCACTTTTGAGATTAAACAAGGAAATGGCATTACGAACTCTCTCGACCTCTCAATCTCGTTCTATATCTCTCTTTGTCTCTGTTAATCTTGCTTTCTCTCTCTGTTTCTCAATCTCCTACTCTCTCTTTATGGTTCGTTTGAAATCTATATTTTTCATTCATTATCACTCAGATTGCCTCTTGGATTGTCCAAAATAATCTCTCTAGGGCAACACAAAATCAACATTTTTAGGTATTTCTCTCGATTAATCTCTGGTATGTTTTTTCCCCATCTCTCTCTATATATATATATATATATTCTTTGTATTTTGCAACAATTTATGCATATATATTTATTGAAATTGAAATTATTAATTTTCTGTGCATAATGGAGTTTGATCCATGTGATTTAAGCATGATTCTGTGTTTTCTACACTAATGTGTTACAATTACTACTCATATACTTTAATTTAATTTTGTTCAATTTTAATGAAATAAGAAATTCTTAGCCTACTTGAGATCGTTCTGGTAGATGCTTAGTTCACATTTTTTTTTTTTGTTTTGCTGGGAATTTGGAGCAACATTATTTGGATTTTTTTTTTATTTTAATTTAATTTTGTTTACCTGCTTGTTGCTTTAATGTTATACTTCCAATTTTATTATGTCTCTCTTTCTTTTACATTTTTGTTCTTTTTGTTTATAATAGTAAAGTTCAATTGTGTTTTTGTTTGGTGGTGATGACATAAGTTGAAGCTCTGTTTGTTTGGATTGCGATTAATTTTGAAATTCCATAGCAGAGAGGATGTAATTCTGGTTCCAATTGTGTTCTTGAATAACATGTCAATATGTCATGAATTTTGCAGGAAACATTTTTGTGTGCTGTTTTTTTCTTAGTATCTACCAGTTTAGTTGGAATTTTTGGGAAAATGATTATTCCCTTGGCAATAAATTAAGCCTTCAATATACTTAACTAAAAATGTTAAGTATATTAAATTGATACAACATGCTCTCATTAGATTTGAAAATGTTAATTTAACATGGGCGGCACAAGTTCCATTTGGCATCAGGCACTTCCATTATATGATGACTTTGAGAGGCCTTTGAATCTTCATTTTACTTATACTGTTATCTCTTTAACTAGGCCTTAATGCCATGATTTCCTGATTTTTTTTTTAGTGAATAAGCTATCTGTGTTGGAAGAATTGGTAGATTGATTGTGATTCATCTTAAGCATGTACACTTTCTTCTCTTTGCAGCTAACAGTACATGAAAATTTGTTATATATATATATATACATCTGTGTTCATTCATTGCTAAGTAACCTTGATTTATACTGAGATTCACATATCTTTTTGATCTGCTTTTAAGTTTTGTCTATATATCTTTACTGTAAGTTCAATAGTCATGATCGGTGATAGATTTATGTGGTTTTGCATGTATAATAATTGGATCAGCATGTGCTCTGTTTTAATACCTGCTGAAAATTTTCGTCTGCTTTAATACCTGCTGAAAATTTGATTGAATTTTTTGCTATGTTAAATTAAATCTAAGATTTGGAGGTAGTGATTTTTGTGCTCCTAATAGCTAATTGTGCCCATGATTGAATGATTTTGAATTTTTTATGCATAACAAAAGCGTGAGTCATTGTGAAGTCTCATCCTTTTTGTTTTATGAATTTGAATTTAAGGGCTTAGCTGTGTACAAGTATTTACATTTTTAGAGATGTAATGAATTTGAATAATAAGTGATGTTTCCTTAGTTGGGTAGAATCTGATATGTGGTTTGATTTTCTATGAATTTCTTATCCTCATATTTTAGTATTATTATTATTTTTTTTGCTGGTGATTTTCATATATTAAACCATACTCAATTCAAGCAACTGGGTCAGAATTAGCTTGGTTTGATTTTTTTTTGTTTTGTTTATGAATTCAATGTTATCTATAAATTTGAAACTATATATATATATATATATATTGACCTTCATTTCTTCTTTAATTTAAAATTAAGTATGGGTTTTGATGAATGACGTACAAAGTACCTGAACTTTGTACATGATGCTTTTAGCTAGATCTGCGACGGTGAAGATATAGGTTTGAAAAATGGCTTGTTTTGATTTGCGTTGATGTGGTTTTTGGGTTTTGTTGTTGGTTTTGATAAGAATTCTATAATTTGAGGTTCTAAAGCTTGAAAATGGTGACACAGCTTTGCTGCTAGTGGTGGTGGTAGGTGATGAAATCAACATTTTTGCCTTTTATTTGCATGATTCTTGGAAAGTCCATAGCTAAACAGAGTTCTCTGATTTTTATGCCTTCCTTTTTATGAAACCTGAAAAGTACTTCAAAAATGCTATTCAATGGGGCTTTATTCACTTGCCACACTTGTCATTGGGTGAAGATATTCTTCATCTATATAGACAAAAGTTGAGTTAGCCTCGAAAATTAGAGTTTGTTTCTATTGCAAAGTCGGCTTGCAAATTATCTATAAAGATAATATTTACTTCCTTTGCTTTGACAATGTCATCTTGTTTAGTTTAGTCAGGCCACGTCAGCTCTGAAGCCATTGATCCGGGATCGAGCATTTGTTTAACTTCTATCCTACTAAAATGAGGGAAAACTTGTCTTGAAATTGTTCCATTATGTTTGGATATACTTGGAGTTCTCTTTTATAATCCTGATATAACAGTTAATGGAAAGCGCAAAATATGAGTAGACTGTTGATTGTGGATGCAGGATTTTCTCTCATAATATGAGTCTACTGTTGATTGTGGATGCAAGATTTTCTCTCATATTTTTTGATCAAGTGTCAAAGTTACTATAACGACGGTTGATCTAGTAAATGGGTGACCTGAGCAATGTAAGATCCTACTTCAAATTTTTTTCCCCTTCTAGTGTTCGAAAAGACCTTCATTTTATGAGAAAATTATGATCCATCATTTTCTGTACTGCTTGTTGATATTAGGCATATGAGCTTTTAAAGGAAGGTGTAGATCTTCAAGCTTTTTATAGATACTTTCAGTTTATGTTCTTCACATAATTATTAAGAGAAAGTAATTGTTTTATCTATGATAATTGTTGATGGTGCAATTGATTATTGAAAATGATCACTCTGTTATTGGGGTTTTTACTTTTGGGTAAGAAAGTTGATGGAAAATTTGTGATGGAAAAAGGTCTTCACATCCTTTCTTTGACTCAGTTAACGGTCCTCCGCCGGACTTGTTGACAGTAATTTGGAAGCTCCTTACTGGAAACACTTCATCGCTTGAATTGTTCAAATTATTTCGCTCTGCAAAATTGTTGAATATGCTGTTCATTTCATGGCTGCTACATGTGCTTTGAATATCAACCAGACATGTTCTATTTAGGAAAGAAAAAATTCTAGATCTAATATTTTTTTAACTCTCGTTTCTGTCATTACAGGTCAAGCCCAAACCTAACCCAGCTAGCGTACAAGGACTTCTGAGAGACTTAATGTTGACAGTTATTTCATTGATTTAAGGTTAGACAACGACCTCAATGCCTTCATTTCAAACTAATCGATGCGTGTTTTCTCACTATCTATAACTGAGTTGTAGGATTTTAAATTAGTTTTAGCATGATTGGATTGATTGATTGTGATTAAATTAGTTTTGTGAGCAAGCATTGTTAGGATAGACGTTCTCACTTAGAAGCGTGCTTATGAGATAAGCCATGGGGCACTAATGTTAGTTTTCAAGTCCAAGTTTGATGAAAACTTTCAAAGTTCATGGCTGGTCTAAGATTTCGAGATAAACTATGCTCCTTAGTGTTTCTTACCTAACATTTTTAAGAGAAAATTTTCAAATCCAAGCAGTTTAAAACTTATATTAACTAGGACAAGAATTAGCAATATGGAGTGGCCTTTTTCTTCTAAATTTTTGGATATAGCACATTCAAAGTTCTAATGAATATTATACTTTAATTTTGAAGATGATGCTGTGACTTGATCAAAACATTGCATATAATATTTGCAATTTTTAGTCTCTGCATGTTATGTTGTTGTGGCTACTAGGTTATGTAAGCAAGTAAGAAAGTCCATCATTCTGATTTGTTAAAATTATGTTCTTATCAAGTAATTACCGGCATGGTCATCTTCTTTGGCTTCCACTGATTTGGTACGTCTTCGGATGAAACTTTTTCTCTATTTCTTTCTTTTCGTAAAGTGTTCGGATGAAATATTTTCTTGAAAGAACAGGTAAGCAAATAACTTTACCCCACCCAAACAAAAATGATGAATTTTCTAGCATCGTGTTATATTTATTACATATTTGTTGAATTTTGTCCCTTTGACCTTACCTTATGACCTTGGTCAACTTTCTTATTTATTTATTTGTTCATATATTGTTTCTAGTGCCTAATCATCTTAATATGTTTGGGCTTAAATTTAATTTTCCTCCGAGTCTTTTGAAGTGTCATTAATTCAGAAGTGCTACACCAAACTGCCTAGAAACGTGATAAAAAACGTGATTGTTAGTCTTGCAGCATGTGGACACACATACAGTGCATTAAAACATCTTAACGACTATTGGTTCGGCAGACAGCAATGATTTTTTTTTCCTGTTTTTTTATTTTATTATTTTTTAAATTAATAAGGCTGTTTGCATCTCTATCTTATTTCAGGTAATTCTTTCGGTAGTATTGACTGCTGCTGGGGTTATGATTGCAGCGCTGGGAGATTTTTCTTTTGACCTTGTTGGATATAGCATGGCCTTTACTTCTGTTTTCTTCCAGGTTTGGTCTAGGGCTTTTCTTATTGAAATTTGTGAATAACAAGTGCTCATAAAATCATTTTGGAGCCTTGTTGCTTGAGCTTGTGATATGCTTGCATATGCAGACCATGTACCTTGTGTTGGTGGAGAAGTCTGGTGCAGAGGACGGACTTTCATCAGTTGAGATCATGTTCTATAACAGCTTTTTGTCTTTACCATTTCTGGTATTTCTTATCATAGCTACAGGAGAGTTTCCAGATTCTTTGTCATTGTTATTTGCAAAGGTCAGGATCTTAACCTATGTTCACTATGTTTTAATACTGTTCTTGAATGTGTTGGAAAGCAGAAATCTTTGTTTTTAATGCTTAGGCAAGGAATACACAAAGCTTCAATAAATTGTGAATGCTTGAAACTGTTTTCTTGTAATTAAAGCAATGAAATTGAAAAATTGGAAGGCATGTTTTTCTTCTTCTTCCCTTTTGTTTGTTTATTTTTATTTTTTGACAACTCCACTAGTACCTGTCACATGCTAGTAAAATTCTATAAATTAAATTAAAGGGGCTGTTTGGCCTAATGGTAAACAGCAAGACTACATTGGCGAGGCTTTTTGAATGGCAAATGCACTACGGTATTTTTAGGCGTTAGATTGAACATTAAAATAAGGTCTTAGGTTCTGGGTGTTGTACAATTGGGACTTTTGAAGATCTTTTAATCGTTTGTCCATTTTTAACCTATTCGAGAGCTAATAACCATGCAGATTTCTAGTCAAAGTGATGCATTTAAACTCTTATGCAAATTTTTAAAAGGGGAAAGAGACAAGTGGCCTATTATGCATTTAAACTCTTACTTATGCATTTACTCTTACTTATGTAACTTGGAGTTGTTTTTTTAATGTCATGAGGAAAGAGACAAGTGGCCTATTATGAAATATGTTAGCTGTTTCAGATCCTTCCAATTTAGATTAATTTTTAAATTTTATTTTTTATTTTTTTAATGTTCATTGTTTTGTTAATTAGCTAGAAGGTTTAAGAAATGAATGTGGATGCTATTATTTGAAAGCTAATATCCATGCAGATTATCTTTAGAGTGAGTGACCTAATTCTGGGAAGTTGTATCAGCAATTGTACTAGAAAGCAATTGTACTAGACAACCATGGTTAAGTTAGTTTGAGTTTTCACTTGTAGGAGAAGCACACTCAATGAAAGTAGAGAAGATTTTGTGCAAGGATAAATCAGAGTACCAAGAAATCCTGGTTTTTGAGGTTCAGCATTTTCATCTCCTAGTAGTAGATTGTCTTTGTAGTGATGACTTGCTTTCTGTTTTTCTGCCATTTATTGTCTTATTTATGAATTTCCTGTTGATACTGGTTCTTTTATTTGCAGTCCTCAACATATGGGAAAGTTCTTGTGCTTGATGTCATTGTTCAGTTGACTGAGAAAGATGAATGTGTCTATCAGGAGATGATAACTTATCTTCCCCTTTGTTCAATTCAATCCCCCAAAAACCAAAACTGTAATTTTCATAAATCATGGGTTCCATAGTTCATGATGAGTTTACTGTTTCTATTTTTATTCAAATTTAATTTCAAATGACATATAACTATACTTAGATTATTGAAATTATAATGCAATTAAGTGTGAGGAACCTTTTGAATCCATAGCAGGTTCTTTTTTTCTTTTCTTTTATTCTAGTTGAACTTTAATAGGCATATGTACTTAGAGATACATTTGAAGTTAAATGTCCAACTACAAATGATTGTTATGGTGAAAAAAATATACTCTCTTTGATTATCAATCTACCAAGAGGTTTGAGGTTTGAGGTTTGAGGTTTGAAGTTTTCAGATGCTGCAATTCGTTCAGCCTTAGGGATTGTTGTCGAGGAACAGGGTCTATAGGTGCCCATATTCCCTAGGCATATGTACTTAGAGATACATTTGAAGTTAAATGTCCAACTACACATGATTGTTATGGTGAAAAAAATATACTCTCTTTGATTATCAATCTACCAAGAGGTTTGAAGTTTTCAGATGCTGCAATTCGTTCAGCAGCAACATCATGCCCACTTTTAGAGTCTTTGGATATGTCAAATTGTTCATGTGTGAGTGATGAAACACTACGTGAAATAGCCCGCCCTTGTGGTAATCTCCATGTTCTTAATGCGTCATACTGCCCAAACATCTCTCTTGAGGTCAGTGATCTTACTTTTGACTATTCCTGTGCTGGTTATGTTTGGATATGCCTTAAGTTGACACGATTTGTTGCTTTTGTTGAAGTCTGTGAGACTACCAATGTTGACAGTTCTCAAGCTTCACAGCTGTGAGGGCATAACTTCAGCTTCAATGGCGGCAATATCTCATAGTTACATGTTGGAGGTTTGAAGCCTCTTAATTGTCTCATAAGTTAGCATTGCCCAGGCGTTATTCAATGTGTGAATAGTGAATGAAATCAAAATTTTGTTGCGATGTAGGTCTTGGAGCTTGACAATTGCAGCTTATTGGCAGCAGTGTCGTTGGATCTTCCACGCCTGCAGAATATAAGACTCGTCCATTGTCGCAACTATATTTTGCTGCTCTAACCTCATATTGTGGCAGGGGAACTGCTGAGTTAAATTTTTGGTACACTGTTGTGGACAGTAACTCATGTTATTATAATGCCTGCAGGTTTGTTGATTTAAATTTACGAAGTATCATGCTGTCATCTATTGCAGTGTCAAATTGCCCTTCTCTCTTGCGAATTAACATCACATCAAATTCACTACAAGTATGTCTTTCATTAAATTGTTTATTATTTTCTTTTTCTCCATATTGTCCTTTGTTTTCAGAGAGGTATGAATCCTGAAGGTATGGTTGGTTTTATGTTTATGCAGAAATTAGTGCTGCAAAAGCAAGAAAGCTTGACAACTTTGGGATTTCAATGCCAATGTTTGCAAGAAGTGGACCTTGCAGATTGTGAATCTCTAACAAATTCTATCTGTGAAGTTTTCAGTGATGGTGGTGGATGCCCTATGCTAAAATCATTAGTTCTTGATAACTGCAAGGTGTGTGTGAACATAGTTCTTTGCATTTTGCTGTTTCTGTAGTTTAGTTGAAGTCACTTGTGCTTTGCATGTTCAATTGAGGACGTAGCTTTATATGATTTGTTGGGTTTTCATATCTTGCTGTGACTGTTTTCTTTCCTTTCATTCTCGTCTTAAGTTTTCATTTCTAATTTATGAAATGTAATTGTTTTTGTTTCTTAATGGAACTTTTTTTTTTGGTAAACAATTAAGCAGCCACTTTGAGGAAATTTTGTTGGAGTTAACGTCTTTTGACATGTGTCACATATTCATTTTTTCTGTTTCCAAGAACAGTGAACATTGTGCAAAAAGGTTGTGGATGTAGATGTACTATGTAAGCATATCTGCAAAAAATATTATGTTGCTCTTTTTTTTTTTTTTTTTTTGAAGACTTGAATTTTTTAGTACAGTGTATTTAAGGATGGTTAATGGATATTATAAATTTAATTAATTTGTTAATTTTGTTATTTTCATTTCCAAAAAATTGTTTGGTGGTTGTAATTGATTTTTTTGTTGTAGCAAGTCCATATATGATTTTTTTTAATAAATAATTATTTGCGACAGTGAAACTATGGTCGCTAAAAGTGCTTTTAATTTTTTAAATTTTTTTGCGACGGCAAAATGGCTGTCGCAAAAAGTAGTTTGGGCGGTCGCAAATTATTTGCGACCGTTGTTTTGCCGTCGCAAAAAGTATTTGCCACCCCCACATTTGCGTCCCTCATGTGCGGTCGCATAGACCGTCCCAAAAAGTCTTTTGCGACTGTATTTTTATTATTTGCGACGGCATGTGACGGTCGCAAAAAGTGTTTTTTTTAGTAGTGTTTGTATGATTGATGCAAAACATGGTCAAACTTTTCTTTAAAAAAACAAAATTACACTTTTTTTCAGTAGTGAATTAGAGTTCTAATAAGGATAAGGGCATCTCCAACCCTAGCCCAAAACTTAAATTTGAGTACAAAGCCACTAAAATCTCCCACTCCTTTACTCAAATCTATATCAAATTGAGTTTTATTCCAATTTTGATTCAAATCAAGAGTACCCATTTCGTTCACTCGAATTTCTACTCAATCCAAACTTGACACATAAGTGCTGCTACCCAAATTCTCGAACTCCTAGCATCCAATCAAGACTTGACACTCAGAAATTTTTCTCAAATTCCATTACAGTGCTTCATATCAAATTAAGCTTTTTATTCAAACTTCTACTGAATTTGAGAAGAATTTCAAGTAAGGGTTGGAAATGGCTAAGAATCCCAAATCAAATTGGGCCTAAAATAATAATATGTGATGAAGTTATCTTGTGAAAACAAGAACAATAATTCATTGGGATGTATTGAGAGAACGGCGAATTATCATATAAACAAAATAACGATAGTTCATTGGGATGTATTGAGAGAGACGAATTATCATATAAACAAAATCAGCATGGTTCAGGGGAAAGTAAAATAATAAAGTTTTGCCACCAAATCATTAAGGTTTTGATTCCGATCACACGCAATTTGATCATATCTTTCAAACATCATTATTCAACTAATGCGTTTACGGGATTGGAGATATTACTGTCGCTTAGTGGGTGTTTGGGAAGTTGCTATTTTAGTAGGTTATTTTAGTAGGTTAAAATTTTTGTATTTGGGAAGATAGTTAGATTTTTTTGTAGTTGAATGTAATTTTTTGTGAGAGAAAAAGTAAAATGATTATGAGTTTGATATGACATTTGATATTTTAACCTATTTTGTCATTTTGTGAATTTTAGCGCAAAAAACCAAAAAAAGTCTTTGCCAAACACCCCCTTAGTCACATCATTCAATTAACTTAATTCTTTGTTAGAATGGTATATTTGATGAACTCCATAAAATAAATCATTCGAATCATTAAAAAATGCTTGAAAAATTCTCTCACTAGAGTGCCACAGCACCCCTAGTCACAATAGGGCCTGTGGGAGATTTTTCTAAGTTCTTTCAATAATTCAAATTGTTCATATTGTAAAATTTGTTAAATAAATCATTCATGTAAAAAATCGAATTTATTATACATCTACAATTCCATGACAAAAGCACATTTGTTTTTTAAAAAATAAATAGTCAACATGATTTTGATAATTTTTTTTAAAACAATCAAAATCGGATCATGAGTTTGCGGATTTCCAATTACCTTGATCTTTTACGAGAATGATATACTTGACGAACTCTACAAAATGAACGATTCAGATCATGAAAAAAGATTCGAAAAAATCTACCACCAGAGTGTCACAACACCTTGATGTAACTATGGTCACCACAGCGGGATAAGCTCCCCTCCATACTTACATCTCTCCATACTCATCTATATTCCTCTTGTGAGCCCAAATTCGAACTCACATCAATGATTTGAACCGTCTACTTTGTAAATTCAATAATAAAGGTCATTCATACAAAAAAAATTAATTTTATCGGAAATTGATAAATATAAGAACAAATCACATTTTGTTTTATAAAATGAATAACAAATAGGATTGTAAACTAAAACTAGTATTTTGTAAAATAAAACGTAATTTATTTTTGTGTTTATAGTTATATAATAAATCTAATTTTTTTTATATAAATAATTTATATCCCACAACTTATGAAATAAACGATTTAAATCATAAAATAAAATAAAATATCTGAATTATGACCCCCCCAAAAAAAAAAATAGTAATTAAAAACGAATTTAGAGATTCTGTTTCTAATATTTAAGACGTGAAATTCTAACATATACACTGAGGAATGGGTTTATAAAGACTGCAATTTGCAGACACATAAATGCGTGAAAGAAAAAGAATGAAATGGTGAAATTGTAAAACACACAATACCCAGAAAAGTTAGAGGCTACCCATGAATCAAATCACTATTGGCAAGTGCAAAATTTGCAGAAACTGCTTTTGAACGTAGAAATCATAGTAATCCAAATTGGGCATACATGAATCAAATCAAGCATTGAGGAGTGCAAAATTTGTAGAAACAACTTGCGAATGTAGAATGATAACATCAAAAGTTGTCAGAGAGAGAGAGAGTGGCTGATCAAATTCTTTCTTGGTGTTTTTCCATTGCTTTTTGGTTTACCCAATATTAAAAATTATCTACACGTCGCCTGAGAGATTCGAACTCTCGCGGGGAAACCCCATGTACTTAGCAGGCACACGCCTTAACCACTCGGCCAAAGCGACGTTGTCTGATTGTCTTCCTCCTTTTTTATTTAAAAATCTTTATAGCTAAATCTTTTTCAATCATAACTAAAAATAATAATAATAATAATGAGTCATAATCAAACATCACATAAAGTACAATCAAATAGCTTTTGGATCATAACATAACCAACATCTCAATGAGTCATAACTTACATCATGATCAATCATAATTAAGTCATAACTAATACTACAATAAGTTATAACCGAATACTACAGATGTCATAACTAGAGCATATGGCACACGCCCCAAAAAATTTCCCTCTAAACACTTTGTTTAAAAATTATGACAATGTTTGAGTAGGTTGGGAGCAATATTTTTAAGCATGTGGTGACAAATTTCTAGAAACCATGGTTCCAAAATGAACCGAACCAAACCGTCAAGATATTCCATATTTGGTTTAGTTTCAAATTTCATGGAACCGTAAATAGTGATTTAGTCATTGAATTTCCTCCTAAACTGAACCAAACCGAACTATGTTCACCCTACATAGAATGAAGAAAACAATGAGGCATGCATTGATGTAGCCGCCAACATATTGAGGATATTGTACCTGCAAATTTTCACCTTGAAAAGTGGCATATCAACATGTGTTCATACGTGTTAGATTTGTCTCATATTGTCTATTTAAGTTACTCAAACTATGTTAATATATTCTAGAAGCTCTTCTACTTATTATCAATTGGTTTTATGTTGAATGTTTTAACAGTATTCTCAATTTCTTACCAGTCTAGCAGCATTTTCATTGATGCAAGAAGTTTTAAATTCATACAACTAAGGATAATACTTGCTTTCACCTCTGCCAACCCAAGCCAGTGTTGATTTTCTCAAAAGAACATGCCTTCATTAGAGATCTCAACTAAAAGCCATCCTGCAAATCAAAAGCAGAATTAACTCAAAGTTAACAACCAGCAAAAACGCTATCTTTGTTGTGAAGTATAATCTTACCATTCAAGATTCAACTCACAATACATGTATAAATCGATGAGAATCAATGGGTGAACCTATTTTCACATAGAATCAATGGTGAATCATGTAACAGTAAGTATCAAGAAACCAACCATATTGAATCTTGATCAAATGGGAAACAAAAAACATCTTAGAGATGAAAACAAATGACACAAACAAGATAATCGGTCTTTCAGGCATTTAATCAGACAGAAAGTAGACAATTCAAGACAAACCAAGCATTAACACAGCTTGCATCTTTAGAATTAGCAAATCAAATGAATCTGTTTGTGTTTATGTTCATATATGGATGTATTATTATATACCCATATGAATCAAGAGCATATAAATTTCTTCAAAATCTTAAATTGACAACACACATTTGATATTCCAAGTAATATTCTCAGAAAACAACACCATCAGTGTGGGAACATACTTAACAAATCGTTCCTTCACCGGCATTCTAGTGGGATGCCCACCTGTTAATTTAACAATTCAATTATGATTATGTTTTGGTGGACTAGTCTTACGCTCTCACTGCTGCTTACTATCAATTTGATCCCTACACCAGTCATTCATAATCACACTCCATATGAGCGTTTACATGGCACCCGTCCCCCTTACGACACCCTTAGGGTTTTTGCTCTGCCTGTTTTGTTCTTCTCCAACCTCATGAACGTACCAAACTTGAACCTCGTTCTCGCCTTTGTTGCTTCTTGGGGTATGGTATTGAACATAAAGGGTATCGCTGTTGGGATCCTCTCTCCAGCGTCTCCGTATCTCTCGTCATGTGGTCTTTTGGGAAACACACAATGTTTTCCTCCCTCTCTCAATTCCGTTTATCCGTTCCCTCACCCTCTCTGTGTTTTACTAACCCTTCTGCAGATCTGTTTTCTGATGAGCTTCCTTCACTGCCCATGCCTAACTCTCTTGAGACTGCCTTGC
>NW_021025046.1:7739-18613 GCF_004153795.1 Camellia sinensis | reverse complement strand
GCTTCACCCCAAAAATTTTCTGGACAAGAGGAAGAGAGAAGGAGGGCTCGAGTAGTGTCAAGTAGATGCCGATGTTTTCGTTCAGCACGGCCATTTTGTTGGGACGTACCTGGACAGGAACGATGAGGTTGAGTACCATGACTCCTAAGGAAGGAAAGAAAGTCAAAATCTTTATATTCCATGGCATTGTCGGAGCGAAAAATCTTGATAGTTTTAGAAAATTGTGTGTTAACTATTGCAGCAAAATTGTAATAAATTTGTTTGAGTTCAGAGCGATTTTTCATAAGAAACAACCATGTAAAACGGGAAAAATCATCTATAAAAACAACAAAATAACGTGCGCCTCCCATAGTAGGAGTAGGAGAGGGTCCCTAAATATCAGAATGAATGAGATCAAAGGGCGCAAGAGAAACAGAATTACTTTTATTAAACGACAAAGCAGGTTGTTTTGCAAGTTGACAGGACACACAATTGAAAGCATCAGAACTTACAGTACCCAAATGACCACTAGAAATTAAAGACTTCAAACGACCAACAGAAAGATGGCCCAAACGATAGTGCCAAAGCTGAAAATGAGATAAAGGAGGAGCAGTGGTAGTAGTGGTAGTAGTGGTAGGAGCAGTGATTTGAGAGGAATCCGGAACATGAAGATGGATAAGTTCGTAGAGACGTCCTTGCTTACGGCTTATCCCAAGAGTTTGCCTGGTCCGAGGGTCCTGCACCAAACAACCAGTATGGGAAAATGTAACAGTTAGACCATGCTCACATAATTGACTAATGGAGATAAGATTTAAAGTGAGAGCAGGCATAAGATATACATGGGATAAAGATAAGTGAGAGGTGGAAACAGACCCAACATGACTTACAGACAGAAGAGACCCATCAGCAGTATGGATAGAAGGAACATGAGGAGTCGAAGAGAGAGGAGTAAAAATAGTAGGATCAAAGGTCATGTGATTACAACAAGCGGAGTCAAAGTACCAGGAAGTGTTACCTGCAGTGGTAGACAGAGCAGTAGATGGAGGAGTACCGGAATGCTGCCAAAAATGTTGAAACATGGCTTCAACATCGGTATGAGAGAAGACCGGAGTGGAAGGGTCTATAGGGACAGAAGAAGGTGAATCTTCGGAGGCGGCAGCAGCAGTGCGTGGAGCAGGCATGTTTTTAAATGGAGTCCCAGAACGGTGAGAGTTGCTGCGGGAAAAATTCTCGGTGGAAGGACCATGGCGAGAGGCACGGGTAGGATTGCGGAAGCAATCTTGTTGGAGATGACCGGGGCCAGTCTTGTTGCAAAATCGACAAAGACGAACGGGACAATGAACCAGAAGATGAGTCGATGGAAGATTGCGGTTGTGACAATAGTTGCAGGTAGTGGACCGCTGTGGTGAAGGAGAACTCTGAATCTGGGGAGTAGCAAGAACAGAGTCCACAGGGTGTGGATGGAGAGTACCAAACCTGGTTTCCTCGGACAGGAGTTCTTGCTCAAGAGTGGGTAAAGGAGTGCGATGTAGGAGAGATGCGCGGACGGGCTCAAAACGAGGAGTGAGAGCCATGAGAAACTGAACCAAGCGCTGTTGGTCACGGTAGGTAGTAAACAAGGCAGCATCCTCAGTATGAGGCCATGGAGGCTCAGAAAGAGCGAGTTGATCCCAAACATAATACATTTGGGAGAGGAAATCATTAATGGTCTGAGTGTTTTCTTGGCGCATACGGTGAAGATGACTCAGAAGCTGATATTGGTGAGCAAGACCGGTAGTCTGATAGCGTTCTTGCAAAAAATCCCAGATGGCCTTGGCTGGAGAGGAAGCAGACTCAAGTTGGAACCTACCAAACTGAAGGCTGATGGATGTAATAGAAGTATTGCGAAGCCAGGTGATGATCTGATAGTTTTTACTATCCCAATCTTCTAGTCGGTCGATATATTTGGCAGCGGAGTCCGTGGCAGCGGATTCCGTGGTTGCTGGGACTGGTTTGCACACATCCCCAGTAATGATACGCCAAAGTTTCTTGCCTTTGAGGAAGCCAGACATGGCTTGTGCCCAAAGGACATAATTAGTCCCGTCAAGAATAACGGAAATAGGGTGATTAGAGGAATCCGGGCGATCCATGAGGGAAAAATAGCACAATGGTGGTAGAATCTGAAAAAACCGAGGTTACCAGTGAATTCAGAAGGCCGAAATTAGTGGGAAAAGGAGTGAAACGACCCAAAATATGACCACAGAGGCACAAAAATGAGAGGCAAAGGGGCGCGGCGCACGTTAGCAAGAAAGGCGCGGCGCACGTTAGCAAAAACAGGCAGGCAGTGCACGGTAGCAGAGAGGGCTGACGTGTGCTGACGTCAGAAACACGCGGCGCACGTTAGCAAGAAAGGGCGCGGCGCACATTAGCAAAACAGGCCAGGCAGTGCACGGTAGCAGAGAGGGCTGACGTGTGCTGACGTCAGAAACACGCGACGCACGTTAGCAAGGTAGTGCGCGGTGCACGTTAGCACGGGACAGTGTGGAGGACGCGTAGAGCGCGCGTGAGGCGGAAGGCAGAGGCAGGCGACGCGCCGTTCACAGAAGTGGCGCGTGAGAGCGCGTGTAACGTATGATTGGGCTGAAATTGGTGGCGTTGGAATCGTCCGGAGGAGACGAAGGCTCTGGTGTGGTGAAAACTGTATTTCAGAGATGGGCGAAAAAGGGATACGAATGAAATGCAATCTGCAGAAAAAATATGTTAGAAGAAGAGGCTAGGCAGAAAACCTGTGCTCTGATACCATATAAGAAATTGAGAGAGATTGAGAGAGCAAATTAGCTCTGTGTTTTTTATGTGTATTGCAACCAAATGGAACCTCCATTATATAGGAGATGTTTTACAAGACAAAATGATGAAGCCACCGAAAGATAGCAAAAGGAAAAGAAAGCATCTCTGTGCTAGGCTAGCAACAACTATGCAACAACTATCTATATTTAATATAATCTATTAAATATAATATCTACAGATATTATCTACTATTATAATATCTACATACTATTAACACAGAGAAAGTGTCTTTGCTCAAGCTACAATTGCTAAAGCATTCAACTTTGCAGACTCTGCAATATCCATCCAGATAAAATCTATTTTTCTTTTATTCTTTTTATATAATAAAAAAAGCACCGGATCATAACTCTAGATGCCGAGTGTGAGTTTGTGGGTTTTAAGTCTTAGGATAACCATTTGTGCATATTATGCCAAATATTAAGATTTATATCAAATTCAAATCTACACCTCCCAAGACCCTCATATAATGGGAGCCAGTAAGTAGGGATGAACTTTCTAATAAAACAATGCAGGACATAAAATTCAACCCCTCAGGGCATGTTTGATAGGAAGGATTAAAGCATGGGATTAGGATTATTAATCCGTGGGCCCAATCATCCTATGTTTGTTTTGACATTTTGGTTTAGGACTATTAATTCAATGGATAATTAATCCAACAAATTTGTAGGATTATTAGTAATGGGGTAGGGGTGGGATAGTTAATATCACACTAATTTGATAGGATTATTAATACCTCACTATTAGGATTGTGAATCAAACATGGCCTCAAAGTATTCAAGAGCTATGAGTTGCCACTTAAATCTAATGCTAGGATTTATGGTTCAACAATTTCTAATTTTCAAAAGAATGTGATTAATTGGTTTCCTAAAAGAGTGCAAAAACTCTTGACTTGTTCCAAATACTATGCTTGGCCTTTTCAATAAGTAATTTTCAACATATGCGCAAGCAGGACCATATGAATTAGACAAAATAAAAATGGCCGCTATATATTGACTAAGATACATGTTGGTTAAATATGCAGGACTCGCTGTATCTACTCTCAAGTAAGTATACATTTTCATACTGCACGCTTCCGCTTCAATGGCTTACTCCTCCTTGGCCTAGAATAATTTGGAACTGGTTTACTTCCATTAGAAGCATAAACCTCTTCCAAAACCTCCCCGTCCTGCAGAAAACCTTGAATTTGTAATATTTAATTTATTGTGGAGTTTATAAAGTTGAGAGTTTACTCTATTTTCCATTATGTAAGAAATCTAGTCCCTGAGTTCATGTAGATATCTCTAGTTACATCTTTCAATCAGTGTCAAAATCCTCTAAAGCTTTATTTATTTATTTTTTTTGGTCATGAAAATTAAGAAATTCATACTCACATTTACAGCACACTAATTTACTGCAACAAAACCAGTCCTCTGTAACCATATAATGAACAAATGAAATAAAGTTAAGATATCTGCATCCTATCTGTCCCTACACAGGATGTAAATCCTACCTGCCAATCAATGACCTACCTACCCTAGGTTGATCTACATGGCTGAAATAATCTCCAACTAAATAATGAATTTGATCAAGTAATTATTGGCAGCAGAACAGAAGAAGATGGTGTCATCTACAAATGAACTTTTATTCTGTACCGATGAGAGTTGGTGAAAAACAAAAGATTCTCCTAGTCCATGCCTTTGTCACTGAACAACGTTCTTCAAGCCAAAACGTTTCAACAGATGAACATATAGTTATGTTGGTTCCTTTCAAGCGTTTGGAACAAAGCATGCATGATAAGGGACGTCAACATAAAAAATGATGTCAAAGAAATAAAATTCCAAATATAGATAAAAGAAACAACAAAGACAATGGATAGAGAACATGGTGTTATTACCACAAACGGAATAAGCCAGGAAATTCCAGCTCCACTTTGTCGAGCAGCTATTGTAGTTGGGCCTTCGAAAGAGGGATCCAAAAGAAACCTTCTGTCAGCAGTCCCTTTGAGTAAAGATGATGTGAAAAATCAGAAATAAACTATTTATTCTGCATTTAAAAAAAAAAAATTCCATCGACATTGTTTAAAAGCCAAAGATTTAACAACTTCTTAACTACCTCATTTGCCACATTTGAAAGAGCTTGATATAAACCAACCCAGACTGGTATTGTAGCCAAAGTAGGTAAACATCCTGTTAAACACAACATTAAATAAGCCATCGGCATGCATTCGAATCATATAAATTTATGAGCGCCAAGCAGATGTGATAAAAAGGAAATGTTAGGTCTCTAAGTCTTGTAAATTCCACGAACAAACTTATGTAATCGAGTTGTAATTTCTGTGCTGTTTTGTGTTGCTCGCTCGAGCGAAGAAGGCCTCGCTCGAGCGAAGGACTGCGTCTGGCTGCAAACCTGAAAGAGGTCATTGTGCGCTCGAGCGAAGCATTGGAGGCTCGAGCGAAGAACTGCATCTGCGTATAAACCTGAAAGAGTTTATTCCTCGCTTGAGCGAAGACTTTATGGCTCAAGCGAAGGTACTTATGGAAATCACGCGAGATAAGCTTCTCGCTCGAGCGAGATAAGCTTCGCTCGAGCGAGCTTCAGAATCCGGAAATCTATAAGTAGTTGGTTTCTCCAAGCTTTAGGATTACTTTTTAGATCTACTTTGAGATTTTCTGAGGTCTTCTTGTAGAGAGATTTTGGTGAGTTTTCCTTGATGTCTTGAGAAGAGTTCTTCACTCATGATCTAAAATACATACATCAAGGAGTTGGTTTCTTTAAATTCAAGAGAGAGTTCTCTTCGGTGGATTCCGAAGATTCTAGCGTATAGTTTCAAAAGGTGTTTGATTCTATATGTGAGTGAGGTTGTGGAATCAACTTCAAGATTGATCAGTTCCGAGACGAAGTCGTGAAAAAGAGTTACAGAAGATTCGAAGACAGATTGACTAAATTGGGTAATCTTTGTATGATATCTTTGTAATCTTTTTACTTCAGTAGTGGATTGATTTGTGGCGTTTCGCCCGTGGTTTTTTAATCATAGTTGGAGGTGTCCAATTGTGGTTTTTTTTCCACGTTAAAATCGTTTGTGTCGATTTATTATTTAATCTGAAAAACAAACAATCTAAATCACTTTCGTAAGTGCTTGTTGATTTAGATTGTGTGTTTTGGATTTTTTTGGGATTTGGAATATTTTAATCTTGATCTAATCACGAATCACTTAGATTTTCAGGAAAAAATTGGAATGGAAACTTAGAACAAGGAGGGGTTGGGTGGGGAAAGGGACACTGGACTCCAGTGACAGGGGCACACATAAATGAACACGATGCATAAAAAAACTACAGACGTGTAATAACCCACAACAGCTATCCTATCCCAAGCCACAATTAAATTATAACCTAAAAAAGGAGGACATCTTACATGAAAGCACAGACAGCCAAACAAATTATAAGTAAATAGTTCTCACAACTCATGTCAGTTATGCTATCTTTTACCGATTCCACAGCAGAAACGTTGCATCAGTTATAGCACCTCTGATTCCGTCTCCGATCGAATCGATCAAGGTATGTTTAACTCTCTTTTCTTTTTCTTTTTCTTTTTCTTTTATCTATAATCTTTGTATATTCACACAAACCCAATTCAATCACTTCATCTTTACAATCAATGGAAGACATACAAAACCAATTTGCCTTTATGGATTCTGCGTTTTTACTTGTTTTTTTTCTTCTTTCTAGCCCTTTTTTGAAAAGTTTAGGTTCAAATGATGTTACTGTATGTTATGATTGACTGATCATTTTTTTGTATAACAGGTGATGGGAATTTGGGGGCTAGGGTTTACAATTTGCTCGACCCACTTCAAAATTTTAGTGTATTATTCCATTTGCAGTTGCAAGAACCTCAGGAAAAAAGCCAAGAAGAGCAGTAGTGGGGCCTGAAAGTGGAAACATCGTTCTTGAGACTTGTATGCTTCATTTATTTAGATCAGTGCATCTGAACAGAAAATAAATAAATAAAATAAATAAATAAATAAAATTATAAATTATAAATATACTTTTTGAGATTTACTTAAAGTATAAATTGTTTCTTGTAATTTAAAAAATTACAAATATCTCTTTATTAGAATTTTTTTATTTAATAGAATTAACTAAAAAAATAAAATTCATAATTACTCTCTTATGCAATAATAAAATTACTTAAATTATTAATTGAAACATATTTCTAACATTATAAAAAACTGTTAATTGACTTGATAATTTATTAATAAAATGAGAGATTTGTTATGAAATTAAAAATCTCAAGATGACAATTTGTATTTTAATCAAATCTCAAAGGGTGTATATGTAATTTACCCCAAAAAAATTGGCAAAAATACAAAATAAAAAAGTTTACTAAAGATAACAAAACACAAGAAATAAAAATCTCCAAACCAAACAAGTTTTGAATTTTTAAATTTCTAAAAATTATTTTCAAAATATACAATCAAATAAATTTTTAAAAATTTATTTTTCAAAATTGATTATGAAAACCAAAACAAACACACTAATGATGTTGATGATAATTGTGAGTTTTGGTAGAGTGAATTGGAGTTGTGAAGTAAGAAAGAAGATGAAAAGAAAATAATTAAAATTTAGAGAAGAAGATGAAGAGATCTAAATATACAAAATAAGTGTGTGGGTGAAAATCTGACCACACTGCTTGCTTAGTGATCAACTGGAGAGCACAGGCAGAATAGATGGCTTCAGCAACCTGAAACAGAAAGAATAGGCTCCGGCGGTGGTTCTTCCACCCGGGGGCACTCCGACGATCAAGTCAGTATATCTCTCAAAGATAATCAAGTGCAAAACTTAATACTCAAAACATAAATTGCATACCTTAGACCCACGGGGGTGCCTCTCTTTTATATTATACTCAATCCAAGTCCCACTAGAAGTATGACTTCTATGTACTCCAATTCTGTGCTTACTTTGGACTCCTCAAGAGATAAAGATAAACTCCCTAAGAGGTTTATCCTTATCTTGGTTAAGTCCCTTGTTCTTCTTAGGACTCTTGTCCCTTATCCGTTTATCTCGGATTCCGATATCTTCGGAGGAAACCTCGGCCTAGCCGAGATGACCTCGGCACAATGACCAAGACACGTGGCACGTCGGCTGACACATCGGCGTCACCTTGCCACGTGTTGGTACTCAGAAAATATATCTCCACAACTGTCCCCTAGGTCCCCTGTTCTTCTTAGGACTCTTGTCCCTTATCCGTTTATCTCGGATTCCGATATCTTCGGAGGAAACCTCGGCCTAGCCGAGATGACCTCGGCACAATGACCAAGACACGTGGCACGTCGGCTGACACATCGGCGTCACCTTGCCACGTGTTGGTACTCAGAAAATATATCTCCACAACTGTCCCCTAGGTTCTATTACATCGGCATTCTGAGGTGATGGAACCTATATTGACATTTCTTTCTGCATTGTGGCCAAGAAACTGTTTAGCCGAGATAATCCGCTTCCAGCCGATGTGTTCTCTTCGGAGAACAAGGTTTCAAACGTACTCTTCCACGCGCATGAGCTGTCATGCATATCTAACCGTTCCTTTCACGTGTTTTATTTTTATTGGCCCGTTCCTACGACGCGCCTTAAGGCTGTCTCTTCATCCGTCTGCGTCGTCTGACGTATACGGTGCTCCAGGCGTAATAAGTGCCCTATTTTTGCCGCCGTTTCAAGTTTTTGATAAAACTTTTCCTTCCATCTTTTCCTTTCTTTACTTTTTGTATTATGACTTCTTGCATTCTCTCTCTCTAAACTTTCTGAAATCCACCATTGTTCTAACTCGAAGTTCTGCGATTTTCTTTCCCTTCACCTTAGCGAAGTTTCCTCTGTTTCGTCGTGCCTGCAATCCTTACCATTTCTCGGCGTCGTTCCTTCCGACTTCATTTGTTCTGGTAAGGCCCTGTTCTCTTTACTCCCAATCTTTTTCTGTGTTTTTACCCTTACTGCTTTGTTGCTTGATTTCTCTTATATTTTGAACATTTGCACTGTTTCAACATTTTTCTTGCCACTGTTCTTGATTTTTTTTTCACTTCTGTATTTCTTTTGTTTCTGAGAACTATACCTCTGGTCTTGAATCTGAAACTCCGTCTTTGTTTTCTCTTTTTGTATCTGCCCCAGATCTGTGCCTTCAATCATGATCTTTATAGTTCTTAGGCTTGGGATTTGTGTGTAGAACCTTGAAATTTTAGGAAAAAACCGAAACAAGCCTAATCAGTCCTTTCCTAGGCCTTTGGCGAGGTTTTTCCAATCCTTCTAAAACGCCCATCTTCTGAAAAACACTCCTTTTTGTTTAGGCCGACGTAATGGGTATGTGGAGGCATAGGGTAAATACCCCAACAAAACTCGAATACTTTAGGCAAGAATTCTCTATCCCAGTCGATGTTCATCTTAAGCTAGCTGGGGATAATGATACCATTATGCCTACAGACCATACGATGCCCTTTCCTATAGTGGCTTTTACCGAATGTGGACTTCGGCTTCCACTTGATCCCTTGTTTCGCGAAGTTCTTCATTTCTACAGACTGAACCCCATGCAACTTACTATCAACTCCTACAGGGTGATTAACGGTATTATAGCTTTAGCTAGGCAGGAGAATCTTAGGATCTGGCCGACCTTCAGTACTGTTATACAATGTGCCCCCTTAACCTGAAAGATAGGGGCTTTGTTTATTACCTTAAGCCGAGGTCAACTGAGTTTAAAATTGTAGCCGACCTCCCAGACTCCAACAAGGGGGCTGGGGATGACTTTCTTATTGCTTCGGGAAATTGGGAATTTGGCCCAGATGAAGATGTCCACCTCTACCCTCTTCCTCGAACAATTACAGAGGGCAAGGGTAAGAGCCCTGAGCCAACACTTAGTTGTTTTTATTTAAGTCTTTAATACTTTCTGTTTCTGACGTCTGTTTCTTTGTCCTGCAGATCTTCATCAGCCACCGAAAAACTTCCGTCAATCCTTCTTCCCAGGAACAGATCTGAAAAAACTCCTTGACCTTCCAGTCCATAAACGAAAAGCCCCACTGTTACTAAACTTCATCCCTACATATAAATCCACTTTGCCCGACATCCCAAAAAGGAAGAAAAAGAGTCTCTCTCCACCTACTGCTACAACTGTAACCGCTTCTTCATCCCGAACAGATCAAGGATCCACCTCTGACCCAGTCGATCTTCCATCAACTTCGGCCCCCTACTTAATACCAATTCCAGAACGTAAACGTCGACGACGACTTGTAAAGACTGCCGAGATGGTTCGTCCAAGGCCTGTCGTTCAAGATCTTCTTGCCGACCTTCCAACTGACGCCGAAGCTGTACCAACGCAATCAATGCCCCCACCAAAGCCAAAGAGAGTTAAAAAGGCTCAGCCCAAGGCCAAGGCTACAGATGCCGAGGCTGAGGATGCTTTGCCTATTTCTAAACTGGCAGAAAGCAAAAAACCAACCTCTGCTTCCACCAAGAGGTCTGCTGAGGGCCAACCCTTAAGGTCTACACAATCAAAGAGGCCAAGGTCATCGTCCGCGACGACCTCGGCGTCAAAGAAGCCCGACGTTCCATGGGCTCCTGAACTGACTCTGGAGGATAGGCCCATCATGGCCAATGAAAGTGCCGACGATATTAACGTTGGTGTCGCCCTCAGCACTGCTCTTCTTCTTCCAAAGGATTTGAACCGTTCAAGTAAGTGTTCCTGTCTGTACTTGTGATTCTTCCTTCTCGTTTCTTACTGAGAATATGTTCTAATACTTCTGTTTTTTCTTCAGGCTATCCAACACGCCCATTCATTTTCGATGCAATCCTTTGAAAATCGGCAAAGGTTGGTTGATATGAAGAGGGAAGCATCTTCCATGAAGAAAGAGATCAAATCTCTTGAATCAAGGATGAAAAAATTGGAAGATCAGGCCGAGGCAGCTACTAAGGCCCAAACTTTAGCTCTTGAGAAGGCCGAATCCGCTGAGGCCGTTAAAAAAGTTGCTGAGGCCGAGAAAAGAGAGGCTGAGGCTAAGAAGGCCCAAGCGGAGAAAGAACTACAGCAAGCTCTGGCCACCAAAGAGGCCGAAATCAAGG
>NW_021025045.1:386736-406700 GCF_004153795.1 Camellia sinensis | reverse complement strand
CTAGCCTCTCCTCACGATTTTCAAAAAAATATTTAAACTTGTCTTCCTTTCTCTTTCCCAAAAAATTAGATAATATTTTTTATGAAGTTATGGATGATTCTATTGTATATCTTATATATTTATTTCATACACCAAAAAAAAAAAAAAAAATTAAAATCAGATATTAAATAGATAAATCAATAAATTTGATTTTTATTTATTCAGTCAAAATCTTCTTTTTGCCTTCATTATCCAATTTTTAAATTTTAAAAATCTTTAAAGTTTATCTAAACAAATTATATTTGAAAATCTCCCACCATCATACTTTAATCAATAAAACTCACATGTCTATCACATATCTAACTCACTAAAATAATTAAATAACTAAATCAGTCAATCGTTTTTTTTATATCTATTTTATAATGAGAAAGCAAAAATTTTTAGAAAAATGATTAATTTATCAATTAAGTGATTTTAAAATTTTTAATAGTATACATCAAAAAAATAAATAATTATATTACGTAATCATAATTCAAATTTTAAATGTTGTTATATTTTTATCTAATATTCTTATCTTCTTATATTTTGTATGGTTTCTATTTTTTCTTTAATTATTTTAGGTGGATTTGTGGGTTTCTATTTTTTTTTAAATTTAATTATCTATGGTTTACTATTTGTTTTAATTATTAGTATTTAGATAATTATCTATGCGATTTAAATATGTGAGTTTTATTTATTAAAGTATGATAGTGAGAGATATTTTCAAACCATATTTGGTTAGATAGACTTTATAAAACAATTTGATCATTTTTAATTTAAAAAATTAAAAAGTAAAAAAAATAGATTGGATTTTTTAGAAGATAAAAGAAATCATCTAACTCTTCTATATACTTTATGATGGCTATTTTCAATTTAAAAAAATTTAAAAGTAAAAAAAAAAATAGATTGGATTTTTTAGAGATAAAAGAAACCATCTAACTTTTCTATATACTATTACGATGGACTATTTTAATCACATTAAAAAAATATAATTTACATTTAGAGATTATCCCTATATTATGCCATTATATACAACTATAGTAGTAACAAATTAACTATAATATATATGAAAAGTTATATTAAGCTTTCACTTTCAATTAATTGAATTATAATTAATAAACTTACAAATAACAGTTAATGGTCTGATGTGATAAAAAGAGATAAAAATAAAGAACTAATGAATATTTAAAATTTTTAAATTTACCTAGTTACACAAAAATCTAATATTATAGTAAAATCTTGAACTTCTCATTAATTTTCACATTTTTTTAAATAAAATGACAAAAAAACATAAAAAAAAAATTGATATCTTTTTTTTTTTTACTTCAATTTTATGGTCTTCATTGAAGAAAACAAATTCGATCAAAATCATTGGCATGGAAGGACATAGATACTTCGATTGCAACCATAATCACTAATATTATTCTCTACAATGCAACTTGTAAACAAATGCGATAAATCTACTAAACCAAAACCTAAAGCAAAAACCTAACAGATAGAGAAAGAAAATCACACAGGGAAAAAATAAATTAAAAATAAATAAATTTATAGAGTTGGAAAATGATACTTCCAACAACTTAAATCTTACCCTAACCCAATTCGTTAGCTCCTCACGAGTGCCCGTGAAGGTTAAGAGTTGGTTAAGCAATTCCTTCGGTTTCCTCCATTGTTTATTGTATCTGGACTCGGTTCCTGTGGATGATTGTTGTTGTCTGTATCGCATTCTACTCTTTAATTCTTTGTATTTGAGTTTTGAGATGGTTGGGCAGGTTTTGTAAAGCTGGGTTGAGTGTTGGGAACAAGTGGTTATCTGTCCAGATTTTAGTTCCTTCGCTCGGAGCGAGCTTTGGGTTTTTAGTCCCTCGCCTTGAGCCAGGGGGGTTTTTCTTCGCTCGACGGTCATGTGAGTGTGTTGTGTCTTTGGCTCGAGCGCACGCACTCTTGTGGCTCGAGCATGCATCTGCGTTTAGTTTTAGACCTTGAAAGTTGTGTTTCTTCGCTCAGCAACGAGGTCTATGTTTTGGGTTCTCGCCGAGAGAGCATCTCTTACACGCTCGAGCAATGCTTCTGGGTTGCAGACTGAAGCTTCGATGTGCTCTGATCGATGCAGCGTACGGCTTTGGCCCGATTCGAGGTTTCTTGTGTGTTTGCTGGTCGACTCGAGCGACACTTCTTCGCTCGAGCGGAGCTCGATACTCATCAGTCTCGATCATCGCTCGCGGTTTAAACTCATCTTTTTCTGATCATATCTTTATTATACCCTTTAAAGGCTCCCTCAGCCCTCCCCCCCCCTGGTGCTTCTCTCTACTAAACCGACCACTCTCTACTCTATTAAGACTCTTGATCTAGGGTTTTCCTACACTACTTTTTTGTGTTACAATAAGCTTGAGCTTCACGTGATCTTCGTTTGATCTGAAAATCCTTGGATTTTGGGAGCATCTTGAGTTCAGTATTCATCATCTTCTCCTTTGAGTCTCTTCATTTGACGTATATTGGGTGGACATATGCTCTCTTGTTCATGTGTGGACTTGACCTAGAATGTTGTTTTGATTTAGTGTTGTTTGGAAATTTTGGAAATTTAAGTGTTTTGAAGTTAAAAATGTGAAAAGAGAGGGTTCTTGAACTGGTTGCAACCCCATGCTAGTCACACATGTGTTTATGGTTCTAATTTGGTGTGAATTCATGTTGAATTCTTAATTAGCGGAATGTTTTGCAGAAAAGGGGAAAAAGTAATACCTATTGAAAAGTAATTAATTTGTTAATGTGTGAGGTTACGAGATTGAATCGAAAATATCATAAATTGGATGGATTGGGACTAGTTGGTGTGCGTCGTGTGTTTGATAATCACTTCGCATATGACGACGATTGTTTGACTAATTATCTGTTTTATGACATCTATATTGTTTTAATGTGGCTGTATCGGTGGGTGGATGATCTTGATTATGCGTGGCTAGTGTATAGGTTAACTTGAATGTAACACTGGAATATGTCTTTGAATTGATGATTGGAATGGACAACATGGATATGTGGTTTATTGGTCATTCTATATGACACTTGTTTAAATACATTGTATATGTACATATGGTTGTTGGGAAAAACAGAGAGTACTCCACAGTTCTAGGAGCGAGCTAGAGAGGATGTACTCCCTGGTTTGGGAGGAGATATGGATTGTACTCTATTGTTTGGAAGGAGCTAGGGGATGGACTTCCACTGATATTGAGTTGAGCCTGTGTCTTAGGGTGAAAGTCTTAGAATCTTAATAACACTGTATTCATAATACACGTAGTACAATTTAAGGGGTGGTCTGACGGTGTCGAGATGAATCAGACTAGTCTCAAGTTCTCGAATTCGTCTCGTGGAATACTCTCGGTTATGATTTAGATGTTGATTGGACGTTGAGAATATCGTCTAATTGTTGCTCGTCTGAGCCTATGAAAGAGTGGTATTATGGTGGTTTAAGAGCATGTATGTGATTTTTGTCGAATGCATAATAGTTGTCATTTCGATGTGTGTGTGTGAGCATATCTATACTGGGTTTTGGCCCCTATTTGGGGACACCATTTTCAGGTACAGTGACACCGCGCCCAGACTTAGCTTCAGATGGCGTGACGGGTGACAGGCTTCTTTTGTTGTTGTATTTATTGTGGATTATATATATAAGTTCAAGCCGAGGCCTTAATATGCTTAAAGAGTTAACTCTTCTTTTGTATAACCGAGTGTTGATTGGAAGTGTAACCTAGTAGGGCGTTTACTTTTTGTCAACTTGTACATACTTTGTAAACAATGAATACTTCGATGTGATGAATATTTATATTGTCCATTTATGTTATGGAGTATATTTTATGATGGGTTATGTATTTTTGGGGCGTTGGCGTTGGGTATTTGTACTAATCAAATTAGTTTTTAAATAGATTTGAAAGTTGATAATTTTGTTTCTTAAGTGATTTAAATTGGATATGTATACTTCATTAAAAATAGATAATATTTACTAAATCATATTCAATTAAGCATATTGTCATTAATTTTTAGATCTATTTTATCCTTTTTATTTTGTGTGGTTTTTATTCGGGTTTTTTTGCAATTTATTTAAGATGACGTTGTGGGTATCTATTTTTTTTTTAAATTTATATGATCGATGGGTTTCTATTTCTTTTTAATTATTCATTATTTAGGTAAGTTATGTGTTGGTTAGATTGTATGATAAACATGTGAGTTTTATCTGATTTAAAATATAAATGGTTGGAAATATTTGTTCAAATAGATTTGTTTAGATACTTTAAAGATTTTTAAAAATTAAAATTGATATTGGATTCAAAAGAAAGATTTTAACTAGTAAATAAAATCAATTTTTAAATGTGATTTTAGTTTTGTTTTGTATTATATATATAAAAGATATAGTTAGATATTTCGAAATCTTTATGGAAATTATTTTAATTTTTTGGGGAAAAAGAGGAAGTAGTTTTATGATTTTTTTTGGAAATCGGTGAGAGAGCTTAGGATGAAGAGATATGAAAAATATTTTTTGTTATTAAATAATAAATCAGCATGTTTTTTTATCTATTTTATCAATTAAAAAAACAATAATTTTAAAAAAATTGATTAATGTCCGTAGTTATTTTTGATAGATATTAACATTAAAAATAATTATTACTAATCATAATTCAAATTTAGATGTTATATTTTTGAGACCATAGATTAAATTCTTATTTTCTTTATTTTTGTGTGTAACCACAGTTGTATAGGATATTGAAATGGTGTACTGCAGTAATTATGAGAGAGTCAAAAGGGTTTGTTTTAATTCATTTTATTAATTAAAAATATTATTTTAAAAATTGATTAATTTGTCCATTAAGTGATTTTTGCGTAGATATACATCAAAAAAATAGATGATTATATTACTAAATCATACTTCAAATTATAGATGTTATATCTATTTGAGTCCATATCTAACATTGTTATCTTCTTTTATTTTTGTGTGTAACCTAGTGGTATCTATACGATATTAAGCAAAATGGGGTTTTACTCACTGCCTTGTGAGAGCTCCAATATTCCTAATTCTGAATTTTTTAATTTTTTGATTAACGAAAAAAAACTCAGCATTATTGTTTCTCCCACCAACACTGCAACATTTATTACTTCTTCCAAGCCACAATCCCTTTGACTTCTCTCTAATTCCTGCAGCACTTTTTCATTTCTCTATACACTTTGTTACACCAAAATAAAATCGATAAGAAATTTAGTTATAGATCTCAAAAAAACTACCTACATCTAAATGTTGATTATGATTTAACATAATATAATTATGTATTTTTTTTTTATATTTATCAAATTTTAATAACTATGAGACAAATTAATCCAAATTTTCTAAAATTATTAATTTTTATTACAAATGAGATAAAAAAAATATTAGCTGATTTATTTTTTAATAAAAAATATTTCCATAATCCTCCTCTAATCTCTCTCGCCGTTTCAAAAAAAATTAAAAACTTACATTCGTTTTATCTTCCCAAAAAATAAATAATGGGTTTTTGCACTCACAGGCCTTGTGGAGTCTCAATATCTTATTCTAATTTTTGATTTAACAAAAAAAAAAACTCAAGCATTTTTGTTTCTCCCAACCCAACTCAACATTTATTAACTTCCCTAACCCATAATCTTTTTTGGACTTCTCTCATAAATTACTGCAGGCACTTTTTCATTTCTCTCATTACACTATGGTTACACACAAAAAAATTAAAATAAGATAAGAAGTTTAGCCTATAGATCTCAAACAAAATTAACATCTAATTTGGATTATCGATTTAATAGTATAATATGTATTTTTTTTTGTATATTTCTATCAAAATTTTAATCACTTAATGAGAAATTAATCATTTTCTAAATTCGATTAATTTTTTAATTTACAAATAGATTAAAATAATATATGATTTTATATGTTTAATACAAAATATTCATTAATCTTCTCCCTCCTATCTTCTCACCGATTTCAAAAAAAAATTAAACTTAATTCGTTTTCTCATCCAAAGAATCACGATAATATTTTTGATAAAGTTTGTATATCTTCATCTCTTCTCTATATATTACTATTACAAAAAAAATAAAAAAAAGTTAAAAACTTAAACAAGATAGAGAGATTATGAAATTTTTATGTTATCTTTCCATTTGAAATCTATAAATTAAAATAATAATAATTAGAAACAAATAGATACTACAGATAAATTAAATTAAAAAAAATAGAAACCCCCAACTTCAGCTTAAATAAATTGAAAAAAAAAAAATAGAAACCACACAAAAATAAAAAAGATAATAATTTCGATATGAATCTAAAAATAAATGACAATATCTAAATTTGAATTATGATTTAGTAATATAATTATCTATTTTTCTGATGTATATATATCAAAATTTTAAATCACTTAATGGGACAAATTAATCAATTTTCAAGTCTCATTTAAAGAATAATTTGATTAGTCATCTCAACTCCTAGACTTCGTGGGCACCGGCAAAAGGGCTAACGGATTGGGTTAGGTGAGGTCTAAGTTGTTGGAAATAACATTCTCCTACTTCATAAATTTATTTGTTTTTTAATTTTATTTTTTTTCCTTATGTGATTCTTTTTTTTGCTGTTGGTTTGGTTTTGGTTTCAGTTTTAGTGAGGTTTATGTGTTTGTTTACAAGTTTGCATGGTGGAAAAAAATTATTGGTGATTATGGTTACAATAGAAGTATATATGTTTGTTCTGTGTCAAAGATTTTGATTAGATTTTGTTTTCTTCAATAAAGACCATAAAATTGAAGTAAAAAAAAAAAAAAATGAGTATGAAATTTTTTATTTTTTATTGTCATTTTATTTTATAGAAAATGTGAAAATTTATCGAAAATTCAATATTTTACTATAACATTAGATTTTTGTATAACTAGGTAAATTTAAAATTTTTAAATATTATTGTGTTTTTTATTTTTACCCTCTTTCTATCCCATTATACCATTACTGCTATTTGTTAGTTTGTTAATTATAATTTAATCAATTGAAAACGAAAGCTTAATATAACTTTTCATATATATTATAGTTAATTTGTTACAGCTATAATTGTATATAATAACATAATTTATAGCGATAATCTCTAAATATAATTTATATTTTTTTATGTGATTAAATAGTATATCTTAAATAGTATATAGAAGAGTTAGATGATCCTACATGATCCTCAACAATGAATAGTCTATCTTAAATAGGGATCTCTACATGATCCTCAACATGATTCTCAACAATAATGACTTACAGATAGCTATGATCATGAATGCTCAATCTTGTACGAGAATAGTAATGTGGCAGTTTATACAAAAATATACATAAGTATAAACTTTTCTCAAAACAGTCAATCCATTCAGCGCTATAAGCGATTCATCTTTCATTTCATTTCATTATCCCTTGTTCCCGAACTTCGTGACAATAACATTTCTTAGAAAAACAATTTCACTAAGCCCGTTATTTCTCTCCCATTTTCCATACTTACAACATATTTGCCTTTCTCAAAACATATTTTCAAATACTTAATTTCCTTCACATTTCCTAAAATCCTAAAAATGGCATTTTGGTTTGTTTCCAATACATTCATATCTCTACATGCATGCCTTTAATAAAAGGGAGACAACAAATCATCAACATGTATATAATCAACAAATGAGGTAACTTGGCCCTCCAAACCTGTAACCATCGCAATCCATAATATACTCAGGCACACTGAGATAACAACAATAAAAACTCTGCTCTATCGGCTAAATCAGTTCTCCAGGCGCTAAGCTAGAAGGTAACGGTACTTCTGATTATAAGCGCAGTCAGTTCTCCAGGTGCTAGCTGGAAGGTAATGGTACCTCTGATTATAAGCGCAGGGTATAACACCAAAAATCACAATACAACAGGGCATAACCAACAAGTGTAATGCACACACATAAACTATCAAGATACATAAGTAATGTGTTAAAGTATATAAACACATAGGTATGTGGAGGACATCCCCTATCTCCTCCCACACACTGGAGTACGTCCCCTATCTCCTCCCAAACCATTATACATATATAATGTATCTTAGCACTTCATTACATATAATGTTCAATTGACACCAATGTAATGCATATACAACAATTCAGTACAACAATGTCATCTTCTACCAATGACCAAGGACAAAACCTCTAGATGCATGTATTCAGTACATCTATTAAAAGACTCAACTATCGTGAGATCTTAAACCAAACAACAACGCTAATATGATATGTAAAGGTAAAACCCCAAATGTGTGTATTCAATACTCAAGAATACAATCTTTCAATTCCCAAATTCATTTTTCATTTTCAAAATTGACTTGTTCCACCACTTATTCCAAAAACACTTTTCCCATTTCACAAAACCAATTTCATTCTTTCATAACTTTCCAAATCAATTATGCAAATTAATTCATAACAGTAAATTAGGGCTTTTCTCCATCTTTCTCAATATTGACAAAAAAGGCTCAAATACCAACAACAAACAACAATAACCTCATTTGAGACCCAAAATACATATGCATTGGCCCAAAGAACAAAACCCCTCTTTTAGTTTATCAAATCAAATATAAATTAGGTCTTTTTCTTCTTTCAACAATGATATACTAATTTACACCCCAATTAGTCCAAACCACAATCAATGATGACAAACCCATTTTCAAACAACCAACCCTAGGTTCATCCTCATGATTTTCAAACAAACCCAACATGGATATGATTTTCATGCAATACAAAACTATCACACGTCTATTTATAGATGAAGCATTGTAAAAGAACAAGGAAATCCTTACCTCAAATTCGGAGCTCAAATGGAGAAGATGAAGAATTTCGAAATGCTCCAAACCTCAAGATTTTCAGATTGATAGGAAGCCCACACCAAGCCCTACACTTTTTACAAAGGCACTAGGGTGGAAGATCACTCAAACTAGATCAAACCCTAAGAGAAGGTGTATTCTAGAGAGAGGAGTTCTCAAAAGAGGGTTTAGAAAAGTAAGAGAGAGAAAGGAAATGTGAAAAATGATTTAAAATCATCCTGCTGCCAACTGATATACGTATGACCCGCTCGAGCGGAGAATAGGACGCTCGAGCGTCAAACACAAAAACTGGACCCGCTCGAGTGTAAGAATACCCGCTCGAGCGCCAAGACACAACTGCAAATTACACTCGCTCAAGCGCAAAGGAAAGCCCGCTCGAGCGTAGATTACACTCCTCCAGTATTTTTACAGACATCGAACACCCGCTGGAGCGCCAAGAGGCCCGCTTGAGTGCGACCCGCTCGAGCGTAAAAAACACATCTACAGTAGTTTTGCAGACACACAAGTTACTGAAAGTATGCAAACTTCGCTCGAGCGCGAAAGGGTCCGTTCGAGTGAAACACCAAAAATCCGGGCAACAAGGAATGAGACTAAAGCTCAACCAACCTGTTCGAAACACGCCTAATACAACCCAAAACTCAAATACAACGAGTAAAGGATGGAAATGAGAATACGACAACAACACATCCACAGAATCGAGTCTGGAATACAATAAAATAAAGAAAGGGAAAATCGGGGTCACTATAACCTCCCCCCCTTAAAGAATTTCATCCCCGAAATTAAGGAAACGCCAAAACACAAGGCCAACCGATCACAAAGCACCCAACTCTAGAACACTTAGGAAAGAAACTATTCTCACAACAAACCTTAGGTTCACTCTCACAAAAGAAAGGCTTACCAAGGAAACACATTCCAAAAGACAGCACTTAGGTACGAAAGCCTCAACAAAACCGAACTCTTCCCGACACAAATCACCAAAACACCCGACTAGCACTCCATGCTAAGTTACTAATCAACAACCATAACTCCCAACAAGACGACCAAGCAAATCTTTTGTATAAATATAAAGAAAATTATTTTCTTGTTCATGAGACATTTCTCAAAGATAGTCCAATTTTCAATGTTGACATTCTGAAATAAATCTTGCATTTTCCATGCGAAACTCAAAAGTTTTGTAAACATTTCTCACAAACACGGTGTTACCCATAACACATAACCATCCATAGTTTATTTGCCAAAAACTATTCGTTTGGAAATTCTCATAACTTTCAAATTAATTCAAATCCTCAACATTTTCCCTTTTAACAATGTCCTTAAAAGGCCATAACACTAGGAATAATTTATTTTTTTCATTCCTTTTCAAAATAACACTAGCAACCTCCATCACTCACACGATGATGTCATAAGCAACACAAAACATAACATTTCTATAATGATAGTTAATAGAAATAACAACAGTGCTATCAACACATAAGGCAAAGAAATTCATGATTTTACAATTTCATTCCACCTTTCTTTACTTAACCAATTTAAAATCATAAACATGGCTTAGAACCTAGCCGGACAATTTAAATGAGACTACAGCTCATATAAAAAAAACACTTCCAATATCAGCAGTTCAAATGAAATCACAACTTTATATTAAAAACACTTTCATACTTCAATTGATACACAAATTTGCTGTAGCAGTGGAGTCCATCCCTTATCTCCTCCAAAACAATATACATATACAATGTATTTAAATGCTTATCATACACAATGATCAACCAATACACAGATTTGTTGTATTGTTCTAACCGTCAAATTCAATGACACATTCCGGGTGATTAGTTTTTGTTTTCCCTAATCAACACACGATGACTACAACAATCAAGAATATCCTCAAGGTGACCAATGCCAACCCAAAACCCGATGCCAACAAGCTGACTAATCAACTCAATAAACCCCCACACTCAGTAAACCACACGCTGATGTGCCACTCAAACCACTAACCCCAAACACAGAGTCCCTTACACAAACCCCCAAGTTTTGGAATCTAAGCGGATTTCTTAAGATCGAATCACACCATCACTGTTTCTAAGGGAATCATCACCCCCACGCCTACATGGAAAGCCTGCCCATCTCCTCAACTTAAGACCGACATGGTCGACCTCAATCACACAGTCCCTAACTCAAAGGACAATTTTAACCAACGCTATTCTCATTACTCGAGAACCCAAATAGTTTTTCCTTTCAAAGAATGCCGCTAGCATCCACTCAAGAAATTCCCTTTCCTCTCTCAATCCATACCCAATAACCAATAACACCACTAACTCGTCTTACCCACATAGTCACCAACCGATAGCAAGTCACAATACGAACACTACCCATAAACATAACTGGTGGGATCACAACAAACTCATTAACTAGCAAAGCCCAAAACACTAATCAACACACCGGCGCCATTACGGCTAACCCGAGATACAAATCTCATGCTACCTCATACATTCTCACACAACTTTGCCAAGACCACACAACTCTTGAAACCATCAAACTAACCACATTCACCTACGGATTCCCCGTTCTCAACAGACATTTAATAAATTGAACAAGGCCCACAGGCCATCACATAATTATCTCATAATTCGGTGCCAAGCACACAACAACATTAAGATCATCGATCCCATTGACAACTTCTCAATATATATAAAAGAGGGTTCGAGATTCCATGCATGCCCCCCCAATACATGAGGATTAAGCAAACAACAATATAAATACATGTGCAATACATAATCATGATGCCTCAGCATCCAACAGTACACCGGTCAACAACAAAATGATTTACATAATACATCACCGGCCAACAATACAAAAGTCCCTCTCCGGGGTAACACTATAGGGCTAGCTAATAAGTTGCCCCTCGCGAGGCCCTCGAAGCCTGACCTACCCGTTTCTGGCACCGATAACGTCCCCGACTGGACGGGTACGACTGAGTTTGACTAGGCTTTAAAACACTTGCAGAATTCACACGCAAAGGGCAAAAACGTCTACCATGGCCCGGCTGACCATAAACAAAACAACCAACAGACCCCCTACTCTAGGACTGGTCTGAAATCTGAACCTCCCTGGACCTCCCAACAGAAGAGTCCGAAACCCCTGGCGAAGAAAAGGATTTAGCCTGGGACTGAGCATTTTTTCGCCTCCACCCCTTACTGAGCCTAGAGTGCTTATGAACCGTAGGAGTTATCGAGATGGCCTCCTCCCTAACCTGACCAGCACTCACAACCATGGCCTCCACATGGGCCGCTGCCTCGACTAGACTATTATAGTCCTTTCCAAAGGATCTAGCTACCTTCTCCCGAATATCGAAACACAACCAACTTTCAAACTCATAACAACGACGCTCCTCTGTTGCCACCAACTCTGGAGCGAACCTCGACAAACTGGTAAACCGCATCTTAAACTGTGCCACAGGAGTAGCATCCTGACGTAACTCAATAAACTGTTCCCTCAACCTTTCCCGAGCAGAAGGAGGGAAATACTTGGCCCAAAAGGCTTCGGTAAAAGCAACCTACTTGCTACCTACAGTATTCGTAGCATACTTCCACCAATAACTCGCATCTCCCTTCAATTGAAAAGTCGCCAAAGAAACCCTCAACTCCTCATCTTCGATTTTGAGCATATCAAGAGTCTTGGTTATCTGCTCTAACCAACTCTCTGCCTCCAACGGTTTGGCCTCCCCCACAAATTCTGGTGGGCCGGAGCGGAAAAACTCCTTAGTAAGCTTGAGGGCACGCCCGCTGCTGCCCTCAGTGCGAGCTAGGGCATCATGTACTGCTCTCACAATCTCGCATGCGACGTCCTCGCCGACAGCCGATGCTGCAACGACGAGTGCTAAAGGAACTGTCGTGCCCCTACCGACACTCCTACTACTCATCCGTCCTCTACTCCCTCATGTAGACATCCTATAAAACCCAAAGACAAAACCACACTTAGTGCACAACATAATAGTTTTCTCCAAGGCACACACTACCACTAATAGGTCACAAGACACACTTAGTCTTAAAACATACATTATGATTGCTTATAAACATCCAAACATTTAAACACATAATCGAATCAAGTCCACAAAGATAGCCACTCATCCCGGAACTCTCAAGGAATTCCTATCAGAAACCACGTTGATTAGGCGTGTTTCCAAAAGGACCTCAAAACAAGTTCACCGGTTATGAATACTATCCAGGAAACTCAATCCCATGCTCACATAAATGCAACACACAAGTCCTAACATTCATGTTAACTATATGCAACGTCCTCACCATACGTAGTACACCCACTGTGGTAAAAACCACTTCCCACGAGCCCAAAGTATTCAAACCCGGCTCGCTCTGATACCAAGTTGTCACGCCCTACTTTTTATTACTCAAAATCGTTACCAACTTCATTAATTTAATTCCAATATCAGAGATAACAAGCGGAAAAAAACTCTTTAATTCTACGAGTGGAAATAAACAACAATCCTCTCATCCGAATGCAAATTAAATACAACATGAGCATTCTAAATAAACTGCCCGAGGGCTTACATCATTAAGGAATCAAGAAGAAGGGTGTAACCCTTTTTACATATATGGCACCGCCAACACAAAAGAGGCCCCGTGGCCAACAAATAAGAATATCCAAATCTTATAGCACATCCTGCTCAATACCTGAAAAAGATTCAACAACGTGGGATGAACATATAGTCCAGTAGGGATCTCTACATGATCCTCAACAATAGCAACTTACAGATAGTTATGATCATGAATGCTCAATCTCGTACTAGAATAATAATGTGACAGTTTATACAAAAATATACATAAGTATAAAATTTTCTCAAAACAGTCAATCCATTCAGCGCTATAAGCGATTCATCTTTCATTTCATTTCATTATCTCTTGTTCCCGAACTTTCGTGACAATAACATTTCTTAGAAAAACAATTTCACTAAGCCCGTTATTTCTCTCCCATGTTCCATACTTACAACAGATTTGCCTTTCTCAAAACATATTTTCAAATACTTAATTTCCTTCACATTTCCCAAAATCTTGAAAATGGCATTTTGGTTTATTCCCAATATATTCATATCTCTACATACATGCCTTTAATAAAAGGGAGACAACAAATCATCAACATGTATATAATAAACAAATGAGGTAACTTGGCCCTCCAAACTGTAACCATCGCAATCCATAATATACTCAGGCACACTGAGATAACAACAATAAAAACTCTGCTCTATCGGCTAAATAAGTTCTCTAGGCGCTAAGCTGGAAGGTAATGGTACCTCTGATTATAAGCGCAGTCAATTCTCCAGGCGCTAGCTGGAAGGTAATGGTACCTCTGATTATAAGCGCAGGGTATAACACCAAAAATCACAATACAATAGGGCATAACCAACAAGTGTAATGCACACACATAAACTATCAAGATACATAAGCAATGTGTTAAAGTATATGAACACATAGGTGTGTGGAGTATATCCCCTATCTCCTCCCAACCATTATACATATATAATGTATCTTAGCACTTCATTACGTATAATGTTCAATTGACACCGATGTAATGCATATACAACAATTCAGTACAACAATGTCATCCTCCATCGATGACCAAGGACAAAACCTTTAGATGCATGTACTCAGTACATTTATTAAAAGACTCAACTATCATGAGATCTTAAACCCAACAACAACGCTAATATGATATGTAAAGGTAAAACCCCAAATATGTGTATTCAATACTCAAGAATACAATCTTTCAATTCCCAAATTCATTTTCCATTTTCAAAATCGACTTGTTCCACCACTTATTCCAAAAACACTTTTCCCATTTCACAAAACCAATTTCATTCTTTCATAACTTTCCAAATCAATTATGCAAATTAATTCATAACAGTAAATTAGGGCTTTTCTCCCTCTTTCTCAATATTGACAAAAAAGGCTCAAATACCAACAATAAACAATAATAACCTCATTTGAGACCCAAAATACATATGTATTGGCCCAAAAAACAAAACCCCTCTTTTAGTTTATCAAATCAAATATAAATTAGGGTTTTTTCTTCTTTCAACAATGATATACTAATTTACACCCCAATTAGTCCAAACCACGATGAATGATGACAAACCCATTTTCAAACAACCAACCCTAGGTTCACCCTCATGATTTTCAAACAAACCCAACATGGATGTGATTTTCATGCAATACAAAACTACCATACGTCTATCTATAGACGAAGCATTGTAAAAGAACAAGGAAATCCCTATCGCAAATTCGGAGCTCAAATGGAGAAGATGAAGAATTTCGAAATGCTCCAAACCTCAAGATTTTCATATTGATAGAAAGCCCACACCAAGCCCTACACTTTTTACAAAGGCACTAGGGTGGAATATCACTCAAACTCGATCAAACCCTAGAGAGAAGGTGTATTCTAGAGAGAGGAGTTCTCAAAAGAGGGTTTAGAAAAGTAAGAGAGAGAAAGGAAATGTGAAAAGTGATTTAAAATCACCCAGCTACCAACTGATATACGTATGACCCGCTCGAGTGGAGAATAGGACGCTCGAGCGTCAAACACAAAAATTGGACCCGCTCGAGCGCAAGAATACCCGCTCAAGCACCAAGACACAACTGCAAATTACACTCGCTCGAGCGCAAAGGAAAGCCCGTTCGAGTGTAGATTACATTCCTCCAGTATTTTTACAGGCATCGAACACCCGCTTGAGCGCCAAGAGGCCCGCTCGAGCTTGACCCGCTCGAGCGTAAAAAACACATCTGTAGTAGTTTTGCAGACGCACAAGATACTGAAAGTATGCAAACTCCGCTCAAGCGCGAAAGGGTCCGTTTGAGCGGAACACCAAAAATCCGGGCAACAAGGAATGAGACTAAAGCTCAACCAACCTGTTCGCAACACGCCCAATACAACCCAAAACTCAAATACAACGAGTAAAGGATGGAAATGAAAATACGACAACAACACATCCACAGAATCGAGTTTGGAATACAATAAAATAAAGAAAGGAAAAACCGGGATCGCTATATATAAATATAAAAGTTAACTTATAAATTTCATGTATTACACAAGATAAAATATTAAATTACTTCAAGATAATTATAATAATTTGTTTTAATTTATACATTCCCGTGCATAGCACGGGTTAACACTAGTACTATGCAATACAAAAATACTAGAGATATCAAAAATTCTACCAGATGTCTCACATAGGTGTGAGACCCACATGGGACCTACATTGTGTGGATCTCACGCATGTGAAACATTTGGTAAAATTTTTAGAGTCGCTAGCATTACTTTATGCAATATACCCCGACCTTGAAGAACTTGTAAGGTTTCAAATTCCAAGCTCTATTATTATCACACACTGAAACTTTGATTGTTGAAAAATCTTAAAAATCTCTAAAATATTGATTTGTAATTATGTATTAATTTTAAACAGTAAATAACAATCCTAATCAAACAATCAAAGACAAATCAACACAATGATTTAACGTGAAAAAATCACAATTGGAGTACTTCTAATTGTGATAAAAAAAATTATGGGCCAAAGCCACCAAATAATTTACTAAGAAGACAAAAAGGAATTACACAAGTGTACCTTCAATTACCTAGCAAATCTACGCCTGAATTGAACCGACCCCTATGTGTCTCTTCTTCCACCGCTGTCTTCACCTCAGAATTGTCTTGCTCAACATTGAATCCACAACGCCGATGTAAAACCCATGATGATGAGCCATTTCGGAATCCACCAAAGTTTCAGGCCCAAGTTTCCTAGAATTTACCGAAAACATCTTTGTCTTTAGAAAATAAAAGAAAATAAACAAACTCTTGATGATGTTGACATGAAGTTCACAGATCCATTGATCACTCTTAAAATCATCAAGGAAACACTCATAAAGCACTATCCAATATAAAATACTTTGTTTTTTTCTTCCTCTCTGAAAATCTAGGCGGCTCCAACTCTAAAAAAATGAACAGCGCACTTTATAGAAAACAGGCTCGAGCAGACCACTCGAGTGAACATTTCACCGCTCGAGCAGTGTAACTAAAGGCGATGTAAAATATATAGGCTAATCGCTCGAGCGCAACTTTCACCGCTCGAGCTGTAAAACTTGCTTCTTAGAAGTTCAGGCGCTCTGCAAAAATACTGGATAATTTGTTTTCTCGCTCGAGCTCACAAATGACTGTTCGAGCGGTCAAATAATTTCAACAACATTTTTGCTTTTTGCTTCGAGGGCGCTACACATACATAATCAATGAAGAGGCAAACATGAAAGGATCAAGATCATAAACTTATCTATATAGCCACAGTTCGAGTTGGGTTCGCATCTAAACACTTATAGCCTCTCTGAAACAAAAGAGCGAATAAAATTACAACTAAAACGAGTTTTGTCAAACGGGATTATCAGTTACAAAAACCTAACAATTGTAAATAAGTTTCCCTTGACACGGTCATGATGAATAAGTGTTTTTTTTTTTTAATTAATAAAAATTAAAGGAACAAGAAGAACAACTAGACTACAATAAAAACAAGAAGCCAAAACAGCTACCTTATTTGTCAACATCTACAATACAAATCAGAAGTAATAAATATATAGCGGAAAAAAGCTAGTTTTTTTGATTTTTTTAAACTTTTTTTAAAAAATATGTAAAAAAAATAGAAAAATTATATGATCCAAAAAAAAATAAAAATTAAAAAATTGCTTTTAACCTCGTCTCTAAAAGAGAGCTAGTGACAATATTACTAACTAATGAGAAATTTATATATTGCATTAATGAGAGAGACTACATTGATACCTTTGATGGCACATCAACTTGTTCAAATAGGGATTTGAAAACTGGGGTGTTATCTCTAGCTGGGAGGGAAACACTGATTCAATCAGTGACCAATGCAATCCCAGCTTATACCATGCAGACATTAGAGCTTCCTCGTAAGGTTTGTGATGAGATTGATAAACTCAATCGTAATTTTCTCTGGGGTGATTCCTTGGAGAGGAAAAAAGTGCACTTAGTCAACTGGCAACAGGTGTGTCATAAGAAAAAGAATGGTGGCCTTGGGATTAGAAGGGCTAGGGATCAAAATCTAGCCTTACTATCCAAGCTTAGCTGGAAACTGTTGAATGAGGAAGAGGGTCTCTGGTTAGAGGTCTTGAGAAATAAATACTTGGGAAATCAACACTTTCTCAGTAAGAGGAAGAGTAAAGTTTCCTCCCATATCTGGAAAGAGATCCTGAATACCAGAAATCTCCTTGTTAAAGGGGTTCATTGGACCATAGGTTGGGGCTCTAAGGTGAGAGTTTGGAAAGACTGGTGGTGTGGTGAAAGGGCCTTGTTTAAGGCTCCTACTACCAACACAAGGCAAGCCATTGAGATGGAGGATCCCACTATGGGCTCCTTTGTTGATATTAATGGAGAATGGAATTTAACTCACATCTATAACACTTTTCCTATGCCCATTATATCTGAGATTCTGAAAATTCAACCCCCTAGAAATAATGGTGGCAGGGACAAACCGAGATGGAGAAAATCTCCTTATGGGGATTTTTCTACATCTAGTGCATATGACCTTATTATGCAGTCTCAATCCTTTGAGAATAATTGGGTTTGGCTTTGGAAACTCAAGCTTCCTCCAAAGATTAAGAACTTCTTGTGGCTTATTTTGATTGGGAAACTAATGACAAATAGATTCAGACACACGAGGGGTTACAGTGACAATCCCAATTGCCCTAGCTGTGAAACTGTGGAGGATCTAGACCACTTACTGCGGCTCTGTCCTAATGCCATGAATATTTGGAAACAGGTTTTTGATCAAGCTTGGTATTTGAAAATGTGTGCTCTCCCGTTTGATGTTTGGTTAACTCTGAATATTAAAGGGAAGCATTCCCAACCTTAGCTTTTTGTTATCTCTCTATGGATTATTTGAAAAAATAGAAATAAATTGATTTTTGAGAACAAACAACCAAACTGCCATGTTTCGGTTAAGCTAATTTTTTATTACAATAAAGAAGTTAAAAAAACCTTTGAATCTGCTGTTACTACCCCTTTACAGACTAAAAGCTCATCTTTGTGGTTGTGTCCACCTGCAGGGAGAATCAAACTCAATACAGATGGAAGTCTTAAAGGTACTAATAACAATGGAGGATTCGGTGGGCTGTTTCGGAATGAGAAAGGAAGTTGGATTGGTGGATATTATGGCAGAATGGAGAGATGCACCAGTTTGGAGGCGGAGCTCTGGGCAGTGTATAAAGGGCTCACGATCATTCTGTAGCGAGGAATGAACAAGGTAATCATCGAAACGGATGCAGAACAAGTGGTGCAGCTGCTAAATGAAGAACCAGGTACTAAATGCCCTTTCCATGGCATTGTGGAGGACTCAAGGATCATCTTAAGGGGCTGTGAGTATATAGTTCAACATGTCTGCAGAGGAGGCAACATTTGTGCAGATGATTTAGCTAAACTTGGACCTAATCAACCTCTTGAGTTGCTCATTGTGAATGAACCTCCAGACGAAATTCGCCATGCGTTAGTTGCGGATTTGTTGTATCTGGATAGAAGTAATGAGGCCTAGTCCTCTTGTTTTTCTTTGAATTTCCGATATACCCAAAAAAAAATTATGTCAAGGTGAATAGCCAACAGAGCATTTGAGCGTTGTAGGCTCATTTTAGAGACAATCTCAATTATTTGAACTATGCACTTTTTAACACTCGTTCATTTTTGTTTTAAAAAAAAAAAAAAAAAAAAGACTACATATAATTTTAGAAATAGTCAATTATTTTTTACAATACAGACGTGATTCAAATATATATTGTCTATATTCGATCATCTTAATTTTTTTTAAATAAATATTTTACTTAAGGAATTTTAAAAAGTGAATTGTTCAGCTTACCAAAATTAATGTCACGACCCAAATCCGCCCCTACGGGTTTAGCACCGTAACTGGCCAGTAATCCGAGATTACCGAAGGCTTGCTTAACAGTAATACAGTAATACAAAGTACAGGGGCTGGCGGAAGCCAATACAGTAAATAAACAATGTCCAATGAGCTGTGACAGTCTATACG
>NW_021025045.1:374255-386622 GCF_004153795.1 Camellia sinensis | reverse complement strand
CAATTCATGGAAACTTGTTTCTCAACATTCTTTTCTCAATGCAAGTTTTCAAATCAACTTTCAAAGTTTAATGTAATCAAATGAATTGATATGCCAATAAAACAAGATAAATATAAATACTTTTATTCCAATTCATTATCCAAGGAATAACACAATTCCCTCTTCTCAAGTATCCTCAACAATTAGTCATTTCAAGACTATTTCAACGTTTTGAACAATAATTTCCAAAACGAACAACAATTCTCATATTTACTGAAATTCATCATTTATATAAATATAAATAAGAAATCTTCCAAATATCCATTTGTTTTGACACACAAAATAAATGCAACAATATCACTCATGGATTTTCAGTCTCTTTTAAAAAATCCCCAAATTCTAAGTTTTCTCACCAAAACTATACAACTCAAATCCTTTGAAAGAAAACTTTCCAAAATCATTTTTCTTCAATCAACGAAGATCAAAACCCATAAGATCATTTAAAAGAACAAGAGACAAACCCGCTTTCAAAATCGCTCAACTTCTTGAATCAACAATCAAGTTTCAAAGCCATCGAAAGATGATTTCGAAAATCATCTAGATCTTGCAAAAATATATATATAACTCTAAGAAAATCCCTACCTCAAGTTTTGAAGAAGAAATGAGATGAAACTCCCAAAATCAACAGTGTCGAAACTCGATCTTCACCGCACACAACGAAACCCTCGAGATGGAAACCAACTTTGGTGAAGAACTTAGGTCTAAATCCCAATGGATTTGGAGAAATCAAAGAGAGAATATGACTTCTAGAGAGAGAAGCTCCCGATCTGGAATTATGGAGAGTTTTAGAGAGAGAAAGGATTGAAAAAGTGATCTAAAATATCAGATTCATGAACTGATATAACATGGTCCGCTCGAGCGTGGAATGCCCCGCTCGAGCATCAAATACACTAACCCAGTACTTTTGCAGACAGGTCAAACTTCTAAAACCAAACATTCTCTGCTTGAGCGCATAAACGGCCACCCGAGCGGACAAGCAACTTCGAATGCATTTTGACCGGCCCAGTGGAAGTGGTAAAACATGAAAGAAGGATCGAAACCGGGATCGCTACAACCTTCCCCCCTTAAAGAATTTCGTCCTCGAAATTTCAAATCAAACTACCCAAACAAAGGGGTTTCTAGCGATCAAAGCCGCGCTATTTCATTTTCAAATCACAATACTAACTCTCACCCAAATTCCACTATTTCCACCATGGTTATCTCATTAACAACAACCGTCCACATTAACCTAAACATGAAGCAAAGAAATGACAATCCGTAACTACTTCATGCTTAGCATAACAACATGTGGTCAACAATTTTAACACATTTCCCTCAAACACTAGAGAATATTACAAGGAAAACAACTTAATCATTTTCAAACAAATCCGGATACTTAGAGCGGACTTCTGCCTCCCGTTCCCACATCGCTTCTTCAACCCCATGGTGTCTCCACAACACCTTTACCAACGATATAGTTTTACCCCGTAGCACTTGCTCCCGGGTATCTAATATTTGAACCGGTCGTTCTTCGTAAGAGGCATCCTCATCTACCTCCAAGTCAACCCAGTCAAGCACATGAGAAGAGTCGGGTTCATACTTCCTAAGCATAGCTACATGAAATACGTTGTGAACTCCTGAAAGTTGTGGCGGTAAAGTTAATCGGTATGCCACTTCCCCAATTCGCTCTAAGATCTCAAAAGGCCCAATGAACCTTGAAGATAATTTGTCACTCTCACCAAATCTCATCAAACCCCACCTTGGTGAGATTTTTAGAAACACATGGTCACCAACTTCAAAAGATAAAGGTCGTCTCCTCTTATCGGCATAACTCTTTTGTCAGCTTTGGGCCGTAGCTAACCTCTTCTGAATGAGAACAACTTTCTCGGTTGTCTCTCTAACAATTTCTAGACACAGTAACGGTGCATCACCCACTTCGGCCCAACAAACCAGTGATCTACAAGGTTGGCCATACAAGGCCTCAAATGGTGCCATCCCAATACTAGCTTGGTAACTATTGTTGTAAGCAAATTCAATCAATGACAAGTGCCTTTCCCAAGGCCCCTTAAAATCAAGGCCACAAGCTCTAAGCATGTCCTCTAAAATCTGAATGGTACGTTCCAACTGTCCATCGGTTTGAGGATGATAAGCGATGCTAAGAGTCAACTTAGTTCCCAATGCCTCTTGAAGGCTTTGCCATAACTGGGCAGTAAAACGAGGATCCCTGTAGACTCGACTTTCTTCACGCGCCCCCTTTCGGAGAGGCGCGAATTGGTCTTACTACAGTTCGGACTCCTGTCACGGTTCTGAATCCAATCTCACAAAGTGCAATGTGAGACTGATAAACACCAAAGAGTCCAATCCGGCAAACCATTTTGGAAAATCAGATTTTAAATCAAATAATGCCAAAACTGAACTACTTTGCCAGATTATAGAGTCGCCACCTAAATGTTTTATTTTTGAGAAATTTAGGAAACCCTGACTCGTGCCAAAGGCCACGTGTCCGTCAACACCAAAGTTGCCTCGGCTCGGGAACTTGGGTACGAGAGGGGAAGGTCCTGAAATGAGCACCCCCGCTCGCCCAATCAAAGGATCGGCCTCTACTAAGCATGATATGTTGTTTTAAAAACACATGTGTTCTTATTCGGATTATTAGCTAACTTTACTATGTGGCGCACACATACAAGTATAGACTAAATCACGAGAATTAAAACAAAACAACTCATGTTTGCATTTTGAAAATGGTTTGAAAATACTACTCGCAAGTAGGCTAAAGTGCGAATTTACCACCCTCAAGTGGGTTTGAATACATGATTTTGCCACTTCGCAAAATAGGCTTAAAACATTCATTCGTCGAATTGTCCCAATTCAGGCAATCAAGCCTTCACCCACAAGCATTCAAGCAGTTAAGCACATAAGCATATAGCCTCATGGCAAGCATGTTATCATGGCAACACTCACACTCATGCAAGTATGCTAAAGCGTAAAACTTACAATGTACTCCGAGCCAAAACAAAAGCTAGTTAGAAACAATGCATGATCCTAAGTATGCCAGCAATGCCTAATGCAACACATGCAATAATGCAACTAAATAGGCTCGGCTATCTAAGATGGCATATGAATGCAGCAATTGATATACGTATTCAAATAAGTATCGAAATACGATGTAGTTTGAATGATGCACCAAGCCCGGTGCATGCAAGACAAAAATGAATAATGCACGCATGCAAAGCATAAGGTATGCTAATCAAAACGTGCCCTAAACTAACCATCGAAAGGAATTAAGTAAAAGGGAGAAAGAAGTGGGGTCGGAAGACATGCACACACGCACGCATGCTTATTACAACATTGCGCCCTCGCGAAGGAGGGTCCGAATAAATAAGCTAAGCTAAGCTAAGCTAATCAACTAATCTAATTAAACTAATTAGACTAATTATTACAAAACAAACGAATAACTAGCAAACTACTTACTAATTAATACAACACTTAACTAATTAGCACACTAATTAATTAAATTACAAATCAAATGCTAGCTAACAAGTAAAGCACTAAACTACACTGCCTCAGCACTGTTTGGAAAAGATGCATGCATGCATTTGGCTTCCACCCCAAAACACCTTCCGTTTTGCTCTTGAGATGCTCTGTTTGCAGGGTGTCTCCAAGAACTTCCTGGTCTACCTTACCAATTCCATACTGGGGAATGCACTAGTGGCCTGCCGGCCATGGGAAGCTGCTATCGGCCATATACCGGCCAAAGATGTGCATTGCCGGCCAAGGATGTAGCAGTGTCGGCCACCAATGAAGCACTGCCGGCCACTGGTATGCTGCATCACCATTCTGCAAAAGAGCTCAAACCAGAGGAAAATGGAGGGTCTCCCAAGGGTATATAGGTACTGTGCCACTCCTTATCATCTTAAAACATCAAAGGAGTTGCACTATTGGATCCAAAACCATCAATCAAGCATTTTGAATGCATAATGGCCAAAGATCCAACTTGTACACATTCAATAAATGGACAAACACAAGACTCAATACCACTACCATATCATGCATGATCAAGGGCAATGGAGACAAAACAGATTGGCTCATTTTCATCACTTCAAGTATGAAATGGACCAATCTTCCTTGTGTTCAATATAACGTCTGATTGAACACAATGCAATGCAAACAACAATGCTTATCTTGGCATGTTTTACTTGATTCAATTCTTACACATTTTAAGATTACCAAGCCATTCATTAATTGATTTGTCCAAATGTGAAAGTCCTCTAATAAGAGAGAGGTCAATCAAAAGATGACTTAAGACATGAGAGAGACCATGCCTCTGACTAGAAGGAACTCTCAAAAGAAGGTTAAAGCCATTTAAGCACAAGCCTCAATCCCAAGCTTAAACACAACTTTAAGACTAACCATCCCTCAAAACAAATAGAAAAATGAAGCAATGAGAGAGGTGGCAGAATTTCAATGCTGAAATGGCATGAAACAAAAGACTCTAACATGCAAACAACTCACGTACAACATGTTAGGAGACTTAAGCATTAAAACTAATGAAAAGCTTTACACTAGAACCATGCAACATCAAGCTCAAATGGCCAAACCAACTCTGGACAGACCTCAAACATGCCAAAACAAAGGCTAAAATGTGCTGAGATGGTAGCATGAAAAGCAAGAAAATCATATTCATGTATTGGCTCATAAACAAGGCACAAAGCACACCTCTCAAAAGTAATGAAAGAGTGGAATATCTGAGATTGTGACAAGGCTACATGCACTGAAATCACATACTAAAGCATGCTATATCATGCAATCATCTCATGCAAAACATGTTAGAAGCCTTTAAACACAAAGCTAGTGAAGGCACTTGCACTATATCTATGCAAAACATGAGCCATATGACCAAGACCACTCAAAATAGAGTTAAAGCATGACAAAACATGAGCAAAAGCATGCTAAGATGGAGCTAACAAAAGCTAAAATGATAGGCTAACTCATTAAGCACGTTAAGCTAGTAAGCATGATTACACTACAAGTGTAAGAAGCAAACAAGAGGTGCTCCAACCAGCCAAAAACAGAGTTATAACAAGTTAAAATAAGGCCAAAAACATGCTTAGATGAAGCCATGAGATGGTAGAAAAACATGTTCAACTATTAGGCCATCAACACATGCAAACAAGATATGGACCCCCTCCTATTTTGGTCCTCAAAACCAACTTTCTACCACTAAAATTCCTCTGAGTTTCAGTGGTGGAAAGGCCAAACAAAGGATGTTTCCAAAGCTTAGCAAGATGGCTCAAAAGGCTTTACAAGCCAAACAGCAAAGGAAAGGAACCACCCCCTAACCACACAAGGCTTAAACAATCATTTTAAGACCTTAAAAATAGAAATTTTTAAAGGCTAGAACCAGCTTCAAAGTAGCATACAAAGGTGGCCAAGCAATGAACTAAAACAAAGTTTAAAAGGAATAAATCCTTACCCTTGAAGCACAACACTAAAACAGCAAAAAAACAGCCAAACTTCTGAGCCAAAACCACTCCAAGGAGCTCAAACAAGGCCTCCAAGAACCTCAACTCTAAGGTGAAGGTGTTTGGCTAAGGGTGCTAGTGCAAATGTGTAGAGAAAGCACACTTTCAAGCACAAAATATCGAGAGAGAGGATTCTAAAGTGAGAGAGAGAGAACTCTTGCTCAGCTCAAACTTTGTAACCCTTTGCATGCATATAGATGAGCTCTATATATAGAAGATACAAAAGCCCCTTGAAGAGATCCAACCATCCACGTGCAAGCAGATGGGCTCATTTGTGCAAACAGCTGTCAAAATATCTGCAAAAATATCTACTGATGCATTGGTGGCTGGCCGGCCATTAGTGGTGGCCGACAGTGGCTCATTAATGGCCAGCAGGCCTCATCAATGGCCAACAGGCCAAGATGCATGGCCGGTAGAGCCCAATCATGGCCGGTAGTGCACCACAAACAACAAGATGGAAGGACCAAGACATGGTCCAAAAATGAAAAAGAATAGAAGTAGGGTTTAGAAAGCTCAAACTTGTGGCGCTCCGCCGCGGATTTCGAGTGCTCAACGAGCAATCACACTTGTCACTAGATGTACCTACAAGAACATCCAAGTCTTGAGCACAGTCAAAAATGAGGTATCTACAATCCCTATCCGACACAATAGTCATAGGGACTCCATGAAGTTGAACTATCTATCTAATGTAGAACTCTGTCAAGCGTTCAACTGAGACGCTGGTGCACATCGGAATGAAATGGGTAGACTTAGTCAACCTATCAACAATCACCCAAACGGCGTCATGACCTCGTTCTGTTCTAGGAAGCCCAACTTCAAAATCCATGGTAACACGCTCCTATTTCCACTCAGCTATCGGCAAGGACTGTAACAAACTTGCTGGTCTTTGGTGTTTGGCCTTCACTTGTTGACAAGTAAGGCACTTCAATACAAATAAAGCGACATCCCATTTCATACCCCTCCACCAAAATTGACGACTAAGATCATGATACATTTTAGTGCCTCCCGGGTGTACCGCAAGGCGTGAGTAATGGAACTCCCGAAGTACTTCCTCTCTACAAGATTCTGGTACAAACAAATGGTCTAGGTAACGTACACTCAGATCCGAGTGAACGTTCAAACCTTTCTCTTCCTTCCCATTGGAAATCTTAACATGGATTAATTCCACATCACGGTCTCCTTGTTGTGCCTCTATGACCTTACTAACCAAGGTAGGTTGAGCATTCAAAGTAAACAAGGTAGCACTCTCTCCGGACTCACCCAAGTGCAAATCAAACTTGCCAATAACATCTAGCATATCCCATTGCCAAATGGCCACACTTGCCAAACTACTCATAGATTTTCAACTCAAAGCATCGGCCACCACATTAGCCTTCCCTGGATGATAGTGTAACTCAAAGTCATAATCCTCCATAAATTCCATCCACCTCTGTTGCCGTGAATTCAAGTCTTTTTGAGAAAACAAATACTTTAGACTCTTATGATCAAAGAATACTTCAAACTTCTCACCGCACAAGCAATGCCTCCAAATTTTCAAGGCAAAAATCACCGCTACTAATTCTAGATCATGGGTGGGATAATTTTTCTCATGAGTTTTCAATTATCGTGAACCGTGGGCCACAACTTTTCCCTCTTGCATCAAGACATAACCAAGTCCATCCCCGGACGCATCACAATAGACAGTGTAATTCAAATCCCTTTCCGGAATTATCAAAACTAGTGCAGTAGTCAATCTAGTCTTAAGCTCTTGGAATGACTCTTCACAAGCCTCACTCCACACAAATTTGATACCCTTTCTTGTCAACCTAGTCAAAGGTGCAACTAGTCTAGAGAAGTCCCTTACAAAACGTCGATAATACCCCGCTAATCCCAAGAAACTTCGGATTTCAAAAACATTCTTAGGTTGTTCCCAATCCTATATGGCATCTATCTTTGAGGAGTCCACAGTCACTCCCTCTCTACACACTACATGCCCCAAAAACTTCACCTCTATTAACCAAAACTCGCATTTTTCAAATTTGGCATATAATTGGTGCTCACTAAGTAAACCCAGCACTACCCGCAAGTGAGTCTCGTGCTCCTCTTCAGAGATTGAATAAATCAATATGTCGTCCACAAAGACGACCACAAAACAGTCCAAGTATTCCCAAAAAATTATGTTCATCAAATCTATAAAGGAAGTCGATGCATTGGTCAGCCCAAAAGGCTTTACAAGGAATTCATAGTGCCCATAACGAGTACGAAAGGCCGTCTTCTAAGTGTCCTCCTCCCGAACTCTCAACTGATGGTACCCCGACCTCAAATCTGTTTTTGAGAAGCAGTGAGACCCTCTAAGTTGGTCAAACAAATCATCTATTCTAGGTAAAGGATACTTGTTCTTAATTGTAACTCCACACAACCGTAATGACCCATCCTTCTTCTTCGCAAAGAAAGCCAGCGCTCCCTAAGGCAATGTACTAGGGCAAATGAAGCCCTTGTCTAAAAGTTCTTAGAGTTGAATCTTCAGCTTATGCAATTCAGCGGGTGCAAATCTATACGGTGACATGGAAATCGGAGTCGTGCCAGGCACTAATTCGATGGAGAACTCGATCTCCCGGTGAGGTGGTAAACTAGTAAGATCTTCTGGAAAGAGATCCAGGTATTCACAAACTACCCTTGGTAACTCAACCCGAGCCCCGTCACTCTCACTATCCAAGAGAGTTGCAAGAAGGTCACTAAGCTTGCTCCTACTACGAGGGTCAACAACTGGCGACAAGGCTCTAATAACTCGGTTCCGCAGAAAATAGAACTGATCACCACCCGAAGTGCAGACCGTAACCCTCTGATGGTAACAATCAATCACAGCTTGATAAGAACACAACCAGTCCATGCCTAAAATGACATCAAAACTCGACATATCTAACAACACAAAAGCAAACGAAAGTCAACGCCCGTCAACTTCTATTTCACAATCACGACAACCCGGGTCTAAATCAACTGTACCCCTAACAGGTGACTCTACTCTAAGTGGAGGCACTAACCGTGCTACCTCTAACACTAATGCAGAAGCACATGCAGTAGATATAAATGAATGAGACGCACCCGTGTCTATCAATACATTAGCTAAGGAATTACATAAAACAAAAATACCTCTCATAACTGAGGATTCTGGTAACTACTCTGGCACGGTTATAGCATACGCGCGCCGTTGTGGCCCCTGATTAACTTGCTCCCCTCTCGGAGCATAGGCCTATTGTACTGACTGAGTCGAAGCGGCTCCTTGATTAACTTACGAAGCTTGGACTGATTGAGCCTGTTGGTGGCTCTGAGTCTGCATCGACCCTGATGCGCCAGATGCGCCTCTCAACTATGGGCAAGTTCTCTTCATATGCCCCGGCTGACCACACTGATAACAATTAAACCCTTGACCTTTATTCTGAGACTGAGACTGACTTCGAGATTAGTTAGGTGGTGGTAACATTAACTGCCCTCCTCCCTTCTATGGGCATGAGAAGGCTTTGTGACCTGATTGGCCACACTTGCAACATGAGAAGCTACTCGATGCACTTTTTCCCAGACCCGCACTAGGCAAAGGAAAAGTTGATCTGGACTGCTGTGGTTGGGATTGGGATGGATAGGTGTTCTTGCTCTTCTTGTTCTGCTTATAGTCTCCTTGAGACTCTCGGCCCCTAGACCTCAAACTCCGAAGCCTCTTCTCCTTGGCTTGTATGGAAATTTGTACATGTGTCAGCGTCTCCACGAGACAATCATATTCTCGAATCATATTTCCGATAAGCTTGAACATAATTTTTGTTTTTAATTTCTTTTCAAATTCAATGCAACGGTGCTCTTCCGTTGCCACCAACTCTAGTGCAAATCTGGACAAACTAGAGAAGACCACCTCAAAACTTGGCCACAGGCATGTCAAGTTGTTTGAGGTCTTTAAACTCTTGCCTCAATCTCTCCCTAGCAGTGGGAGGTATGTACTTATCTTGGAAAGCAACCGCAAAGGCTTCCCATGTCGGCTCCACTCTACTCTTGGCATATTTCCACCATTGACCCACGTCTCCCTTAAGGCAGTAACTTGCTAGAGTCACCCTAGTTCACTATCTTCGATGTGAAGCATCTCAAATGTCTTCACAGTTTGTTCGAGCCACTCATCCGCTTTCTTGGGCTCGGGGCCACCATGGAACTCATCCAGTTTGGCCCGCAAGAACTCTCTAGTAAGGAAACTCGCCCTTGACTCCGCGGTGTTCTCTTGGGCTTGATTCTCCACCCTCAACAAGTTCATTGACTCTCTTAAAGCCCCTACCATTTCTCGAGCTAGGGCCCCCATTGCGGTTTGACCCACTTATCCTCGGACTCTTCCTCTTGCACCAAAACCTCATGGACCGATACCTTATGCACATCTTGGCGAGCCTTACCACGCCTCCCACCTCTACCACCATGGGTTTGACCTCTTCCTAACATCTTATAAATGAAAATAGAATTAATTTAGAACACTAACCCACACGTGCCCGCAACTTGCCTTACACGTTTGATCACAATAATTCTATATATTCCTCTACCATATAACAATTAAATTTCACCCCACATAACCACTTAGTCACGCAAACACATACGGATTATACTGTTATGATGAGATTCATCCCACGAAAAACCAAAAATTCTTAGTAGAATGAGTATTGATCAAGTACCCTTCTAATAAGACCGCAAGGAATTTAACAAGGGCAAACAACATCCCAAAAGTCCAATCCCCTACCCATTTAGTCACATAAGCATTTTATCACATAATCACAAAATGCATAACACTTCCTAAGCATGCTAAATGAACCCATTGTGGTTAAACAACCATTTCCCACAAGCTCTAAGTATTCAAACCCGGTAGCTCTGATACCAAGTTGTAACGCCCCAATTTTTATACCCAAATGATAATATGATAACCATGGTTCTTTAAAGTAAAACTGAAAATAAATACCAACACTTGCATTACATGATACAAATAGTCTTCAGACGATAATTGTAGACCCGACTTTCTTCGCGCGCCCCCCTTTCGGAGAGGCGCGAATTAGTCTTACTACAGTTCGGACTCTTGTCACGGTTCTGAATCTAATCTCACAAAGTGCAATGTGAGACTGATAAACACCAAAGAGTCCAATCCGGCAAATCATTTTGGAAAATCGATTTTGAATCAAATAATGCCAAAACTGGACTACTTTGCCAGATTACAAAGTCGCCACCTAAATAATTTATTTTTGAAAAATTTAGGAAACCCTGACTCGTGCCAAAGGCCACGTGTCCGTCATCACCAAAGTTGCCTCGGCTCGGGAACTTGGGTACGAGAGGGGAAGGTCCTGAAATGAGCACCCTTGCTCGCCCGATCAAAGGATCGGCCTCTACTAAGCACGATATGTTGTTTTATAAACACATGTGTTCTTATCCCGGTTTTAATCTAACTTTACTATGTGATGAGCACAACATACAAGTATAGACTCAATCACAAGAATTGGAACAAAATAACTCATGTTTGTTTTTGAAAATGGTTTGAAAGTACTACTCGCAAGTAGGCTAAAGCACGGATTTGCCACCCTCAAGTGGGCTTTAAAACATGATTTTGCCACTTTGCAAAGTGGGCTTAAAACTCACAATCATCCGTAGACACCCCATTTTTGACCGACCTTAAGACTCAGACGTCACTGATTGAGCGCTTGGTGATGTTGAATATTGTGCTCGTTCAGAAGTTTCAGAGTTGCGGCCGTGAGCCCTGCCTCCGGACTTCCGAACCCTCTTTTGTACTTTGCCTCGGTTTGCGAACCAGGCTCGGTTTTCTTTGTTTCTTTTCCTGAGGGAAGGGAGAGGTCCCGTAGACCATCTCTCAATGTCCGTAGGCTACATTTCATGGTCGTAGGCCATTTTGCCCATTTCAGAGTCCGGTTCCCGGTTTTCGGGATCGTTGGCCGTGTGCCTCGGTTTGGGAACCGCTTAACCATCTCCATTTGCTCTAATTTTTGGCATACTTCCTTTTTATTCCCTTTTGAGGGACACTGGGGCCTGAGAAACCCACTTCGTGGCCGAATGCCACTTTCGGTGCTTAACAGCCCATTTTCGGGACATCGAACTGCGTGTTTTGGCCCCCGAACATTCATTTTGCAACGGTTTTCGTTCATTTTTGGCAGGTACCTCTGTTTTATCACTAGGAAGGTCACTGAAGGGTGGGAGGCCAGTAATTGTTGCAGCAACCAGTTATACATCCTCCGACGCCCTTCGGCGCCCGTTTTTCACACTTCCGGGCTAATGTTGAACACCTTGGGGCCACATTCTTGAACTTTGAACCACATATTTGTGATGTACACACTTGGGAGGACCCTAAAAGTTGGTGGCCGGCCAGTAATTCCACTTGACCCTTTTGAACCCCTCCTTCCGGACTAATGTTAAACACCTTGGGGCCACATTCTTGAACTTTGAACCACATATTTGTGATGTACACACTTGGGAGGACCCTAAAAGTTGGTGGCCGGCCAGTAATTCCACTTGACCCTTTTGAACTCCTCCTTCCGGGCTAATGTTGAACACCTTGGACCCACTTTCTTGAACTTTGACAAGCTGCCATTTGCTCTGTGGGGCTACAGGACTTCAATCAGAACTTCTACTGGAGCAACTCCATATTCATTGGTCTATGGAATGGAGGCTGTTCTACCCATTGAGATTGAGGTTCCATCGTTACGAGTATTGGCTGAATGCCAAATAGCCGAAGCAGATTGGCAGCAAAACAGATTCGAAGAACTCATGCTCTTTGATGAAAGAAGACAGAAAGCACTGTACCACATCCAAGGCTATCAACGAAGAAT
>NW_021025045.1:359070-370916 GCF_004153795.1 Camellia sinensis | reverse complement strand
GTCGAGCCTCGGTGCATGCAATACAAATGAATGGATGCAAGCATACGATATGCTAATTAAAACGTGATGCACCTAAACTAACCATCGTAAGCGGATAAATATAAGGGAGAAAAATGTGGGATTGGAAGACATACACATTATTACATTATGCTCTCACGAAGGAGAGTTCGAATGAATAAAGCTAACTAGCTAATTAAGCTAATTATTACAAGCCGAATAAATAACTAAACTAATTAACTAATTATTACAACACTTAAATTAACTAGCTAATAAACTAATTAATTAAATAATTACAACACAAGTGAAAGTAAACTAAGTAATTAAACTAAGCAATTAACTACTCGGGAAATGAGAGATATGCATGCGCATGCTCGATTTCCTCCCGAAAATACCACCGTTTGGCTCCCAAAAGCCTCTGTTTGCACGGTTGAACACTTCCAGAACAATTTTGTTCCACCTTACCAACATTCTGCTGAGACTTGCATCAGTGGCCAGCCGACCATTGGTAAAGCTTGCCGGCCACCAGTCGGCTATGGAAAGTGGCATGCTGGCCACTGATGCACATGTTCATCTTACTGCAATAGAGGACAAACAGAGCATATACAGGGTATTTTCAAGGGTTGTCTGCACAACTCACCCCTCCTTTTCATGAGCAAATCCAAGGAATGGTAAATCTTAAGTTACAAACCACCAATTCAAGCAATTTCATTGTATGATGGCTTGTAACTTAAGATGTGCAATCTCAATAAATGCAAAACAAGACACAAGACCCTTTCATGAAAGATCAAGGGAAGAAATTGACCTTGGAGACTTGGATCATTTCATCACTAGCAAGTATGAAACAGTCCAAGTTCCATGTGTTCAATTAACGTCCGATTGAACACACCAAGTTATTATCTTGCTCATTTTTAGTTTCAAGTTTTAATTACTCATTTTAGTTTACCAACCATTCTTTAATCCAATTAAGTCCATTAGGTGAATTATAGTCCTCTAATGGAAAGAGGGCTCAAAACATAAGTTGCTTTAGGTATGAAAGAAGCATCATACCGTTGCTAATGAACCCCCTAAGGGATTAAACCATTAAGTATGAAACCTCAATTTCACACTTAGGCAAACAAGTGACTTGAAAACCACTTTCAAAGCAAAATTAAAAGCCAAGAAAGGAGGGAGATTGCAGAGATGATTAGTGTCGAAATGAAGTAAGTAAAACACTAAAACAATGCAATCAACTCAAACAAGTGGTGTCTAAAGACCTAAAACACCAAGCTTATAAGGACTATTACACTACAGCTATGCAGAACAAAGCTCACATGCAACAAATAGCCAAAAATAGAGGCAAAACAGTCTAATTTTGAGCCTAAAACATGCTGAAATTAAGCTAAAACAAGCTAGAAAAATAAGCTAAAGCATGGCACCAACTAGGCTAACAAACAAGACACAAGGAGGGGAGGCTAACCCCTTCAAATTTGGACTTCAAAACATGATTTTAACCACTAAAAATACTCTAAAATTCAGTGTTTAAAGGCCCAAAAAAGATGATTTGAAAGTGGAAAACAAAGGTGAAAAGGCCTTACCAACAAGGAATAAAGAAGGGTGAACCACCCTCTAACCTTAAATGGCCTAAAACACCAATTTTAGCCCACAAAAACAGAGTTTTTTATAGCCCAAAATAGTGGAAAAAAGATAGAAAAATAAGTATGCAAAGCAAGCTAATAAAGCAAGTATTATACCTCTTGAAGAGAAGAGTAACTCCAAGCAACAAAACCAAGCAAGTACACCCTCTAGAGCTCAAACTAAGCTCAAGAACACCTCAGCTCAAAGATGAAAGGATTTGGTTAAGGGTGTATAGGCAAAGGTGTAGTGAATGTAGGCTAAAGTGTAAAGAATTTGTAGAGAGAGAGAGAGAGGAAAATTTTTTAGTCTAAAATTTTCTAACCTTTGCTATAAGAAAAAGGGGGTCTCTATATATAGAAAACATGAAATTCCTACAAGGAGATCCAGCCCTCCACATGTGGATAAACACATGCCTCTATGTAAACAGCTGGCACGGCTGGCATAAAATATCTGCAAAAAACACTGGTGGTCGGCCAGCCATCAGTGGTAGTCGGCCGGCCGGCCATCACTGGTGGCTGGCAAGCCACATCAGTGGCCAGCAAACCAAAAGTGATGGCCGGCAGGCCACCAGAGGTTGCAGGCTGGAAAGACCAAGGCATGGTCCAAAAATGAGACAAAAAGGATAGAGGATGAGAAAGGCTCAAAGTTATGGCATTCCACTAAGGACTTCAAGCACTTGGCGAGCAAACAGACTCATCATCGGGTGTTCCTGCAAGGACATCCAAATCGTAAGGGCCGTCAAAAATGGGGTGTCTACAGTTGCCCCTCTTTGACAGAACTCGAAGTCATAAAATGATGTGAGTGAATGTCAAAGCCCAGAGACAACCCATTTTAACAAAGCCGTAAGACTTGGACAAACAATCAGGACAAAAAATAAAATGGTTACGCCCATAGGCTGCCTACGTATCCCTTTGCAAAGAATCAAACCCATGTGGTTCTGGGGCAACGCATTAGGATTACAAATCGGTTAAAAACATTCAGGTGTGCCCGGTGTTCACACCATCCCTCCTCTTCTCGTGTGCGATGCGTTAGGATTACAAATCGGTTAAAAACATTCGGGTGCACCCGGTGTTCACACCACCCTTCCTCCTCTTGCATGTAACACGTCAGGATTGCAAATCAGTTAAAAACATTCAGGTGCGCCTGGTGTTCACACCACCCTTCCTCCTCTCATGTGCAATGCGTTAGGATTACAAATTGGTTAAAAACATTCGAGTGCGCCCGGTGTTCACGTCACCTCTCCTCCTATCACGTGAGACACATTAAAATTGTTTGCATCAGTTAAAAACATTCGGATGCACCTGGTGTTCACACCACCCTTTCCTCCTCACACGTGCAACGTGTTAGGATCTCGGTTGAGACCTCAGGTGTGCCCGACGGTTATGTCGCCCTTCGCCATTCCCGTGTGACGCGTACTTAAGCTTGCATAATTTTCTTATATCCTTTCTGCATGAAATGTGGTTTGGCTCGTGTTTCTTACGTGAGGCGTGTTTATTTACTTACTTATTTTCATGATTGGAATTGTTGTACCTTGTTTTAGTTCGTTAAATGTGGCATTTTCTTTGCATTGCCTTTGCATTCAAATGTTTCATTGTACAGCCTCATTGTATGATCATAAGTTATGTTCTTACATTTTGCATATCATTCGCGTTAAGAGGAAAGGTGGCGTAAACACCAGGCGCACCCGAATGTTTTTAACCGATTTGCAATCCTAACGCATTGCACGTAAGTGGAGGAAGGGTGGTGTGAACATCGGGCACACCCTAATGTTTTTAACCGATTTGTAATCCTAACGCATCGCACGCGAAAGGAGGAAGGGTGGTGTGAACGCCAGGCGCACCCAAATGTTTTTAATTGATTTGCAATCCTAACGCGTCACACATGAGAGGAAGAAGGGTGGTGTGAACATCAGGTGCACCTGAATGTTTTTAACCGATTTGTAATCCTAGCGCATCGCACGCGAGAGGAGGAAGGGTGGTGTGAACACGGGGCGCACTTGAATGTTTTTAACCGATTTGCAATCCTAATGCGTCGCATGCAAGAGGAGGAAGGGTGGTGTGAACACCGAACGCACCCCGAATATTTTTAACCGATTTGCAATCCTAGCACATTGCACGCGAGAGGAGGGAGGGTGGTGTGAACACTGGGTGCACCCGAATGTTTTTAACCGATTGTGAAAAGGATGTGATCCAAATATGTCACATATGATTTTATCTGGAACTCCTCTGAACCGTACATACAATAACATTTGCCTGTATGAGAAAGAAACTTAACAAGTGCAATACAGTAAGAATGCACGTTTTATGCAAAATAAACAACCGAGATACAATGTTAATGGCATGCTCTATGAGAAAAAAACAATTGATGGACAATGTTAATAGCATGTTCTATGCGAGAAACAAAAACAGAAGCATATTCTATGCGTGATTCAAGAGCAGAAGAATGTTCTATGCATGATTCATAATAGATGCAAGACGCGCATGCAATATACATGAAATACATATCTTATGTAACAACATATGTGAAATGCATGTTCTATGCAAAGAAGCAAAATGCATGTTCATGCAACAACGTGAAATTCATATCCATGCACCAATGGGGAAATGCATATTCATGCACCAATGGGGAAATGCATATTCCACGCAAGGTAACTTCCGATTTACCTCTTGGAAGAGTTATAATATGTTTAAAGGGTACACCTCGTTCATGTTGGCAAGTGATGAACATCGTGCATTGAAAGCACAATTTTGAGCTTCCGTAGAGACAATACGAACCAAACAGTGGACTATCCCTACACTTCTTGGAGACCAAGGACACAAAACAGCATCAAGACCCCAAGGGAGGCCACCGGCCACCAGCTGGCCACAAGAAGGATAGTCCAACAACGTGAAATGCATATTCATGCACCAATGGGGAAATGCATATTCCACGCAAGGTAACTTCCGATTTACCTCTTGGAAGAGTTATAATATGTTTAAAGGACACAACTCGTTCATGTTGGCAAGTGACGAACATCGTCCATTGAAAACACAGTTTTGAGCTTCTGTAGAGACAATCTGAACCAAATAATGAACTATCCCTACACTTCTTGGAAACCAAGGACACAAAATAGCATCAAGACCCCAAGGGAGGCCACCGGCCACAAGAGGAGGCCGCCGGCCAGGTGTTGGCCACTGGTGAGCCTTCCCGACCACGGATGGGCCTTGCCGGCCCCATGCCGGTCATCGATGGCAGATTCGGGGCCTTTTGGTCTTTTAGCTTCGGGTCTTTAAATATAGGCCACAACTCTTCATTTCCTCACAACCTTATATCCGAAAATCCTCTCTCTCTCTCTAGGTGCTCCTTCTCTCTAGATTTGCACTTTCTACGAATTTTCCAACGTCCCACGCACATTTTCTTCGCTAAACCCTCTTTGTTTCCTTCACTTTGAATCGATTGAAATTTGAATTCGGCACCTTTTCCTTCACTTTCACCATTCTAGGTTTGTTTTCCTCGAGTTTCTCTCGAGTTCTATACACTTTTCCCCGCTTTGACTTTTTCTTCCATTTTCTCTCTTCTAGGGCTAACTTTTTCCAAGTTTACCCTCTTTTCAACATTTTTCTTCACTTTTTCAACTACTTCGCACCCTTTTTTCAAATGGCGGATGAGATTCCTTATGACGGAGCTCCTCCAGAGGTTCTACCTGCATCTCCACCCGTTCCTGAGGTAGTAGAGCTAGCAACTGTCCTTGAGGCCGACCTGGAGGCAGAGTTCGAGCCTGAGGCTAAGCCTAAGTCGCTACCGCTAAGGGTATGACCTTTCGATCTGGAGAGATATCACCCCAAGACACATATCTTGTCTGCCGAAGGCGTCAGACGCTTCACTAAGTTTGCTCACGGCGCACTGGAGGACCTCTTACTGAGGGAGCCGGCTTCTCACTTGTCAGCCATTGTCGTTGAGGTATGAACTCTGCTTTCATGCATTTCTACCTTTCTTTACTTGCATTTCTTGCACTGCCTTTCATTCGACTATACTATCATCACTGTTTTATATAATTCATCTATCCTTTATCTGTTGCATCTGGTCTCTGCCACAGGGGGAGTCTCTGCCTTCAAAGGATACTGTGCTACGACCACTCGAGACTGGTGTGACGAGCTCCTGTAGACACCCCATTTTTTACCGTCCTCAAGACTTGGATGTGCTTGTAGGTACACCTAGCAACAAGTTTGATTGCTCGTCGAGTGCTCAGATTTCGCAGCGGAACATCACAGGTTTAAGCTTTCCAAACCCTGTTTCATTTCTGCCCCATTTTGGACCATGTGTTGGTCTTTTCTTTGTGGTATTCTAGGTGGCCTGCCGGCCATCAGAGAGGACTGTCGGCCATCAATTTGTGCTTGCCGACCATTGATGAGGCCTGCCAGCCATCCATGAGGCACTACCAGTGGCCACTGATGGCCGGCAGGACACCATGTTTCAACAGATATTATGTTAGATATTTTGGGCCAGTTGTGGCTCATTGAGCCATCATCCATACACGTGTATGGAGGGATGAAGGCAGGTTTAAGCTTGTCAAGCAAACTTGTGCTTGCATTGCTCTATATAAGGGGAGGTGCTTCCCCCTTATTGAGGGTTTAGAAAATTTGAGAGCTGAAAATATCTCTCTCTCTCTCTCTCTATATTGTGCTCAATAATGCTTTAAAGTGTATTTTCTTCACACTTTTGCACTACAACACCTAGTAAAGCACCACTGCCTTGTTCCCGAGGTATTTGAGGGTCTTGTTTGGTCTCAAAAAGTTGGTTTTGGCTCAGAGAACTTGTTGTTTTGCTACTGTGCACCAAGGGTGAGCATGTTCCCCTTTTAAGCTTATTTTTGTATACCATGTTAGCCACCTTTGCATGTTGTTTTAGGCTTGGTTGTTAACTACAAAAAGCTTTATTTTTAAGTGTTTAAAATGGTTGTTTAAGGCCTTGTTGGGGTTAGGGGTGTAGACACCCCATTTTTGACCATCCTCAAGACTTGGACGTCACCGTTTGAACACTCGGTGATTATCCATGTTTGTGTTCATTTGGAGTTCCTGGAGGTCTCGGCTACGCGCCCTGCCTCAGGATCTCCGAACTTGACCGTTTTGTGTCTGGTTTTGCACCAAACACTTGTGTTTTGCCTTGGAAGGGGAGGGAATGCCTTGTGAGACATCCCCACACACCACCGGCAGTGGCTGGAGGCCACCGGCTAGATTTTGCTTCCATTGGCAATCTTTTATGCCGGTCGGCACATTTTGTTGCCGATCGGCACTCTTTTTTGTCAAAATGACATTTTTGGGCAGCCGACTACTGTTCATCTACTTTATGTAGATATTTTGTGCCAGCTGTGATAGCTGGCACCAACTCTGCCTCCCTCCATACACGTGTATGGAGGGAGGCAGAGTTGGTGCCAGCTATCACAGCTGGCACAAAATATCTACATAAAGTAGATGAACAGTAGTCGGCTGCCCAAAAATGTCATTTTGACAAAAAAAAGTGCCGACCGGCAACAAATAATGCCGACCGACCTTGAAGATCCTTTCAAGAACAAATGGTCCAGCCCTCTTCTTTTGATCAAAATTAGTTCCAAAACACAAGAATCAACCCCCCAAGTCCCTCAAACTCGGAGCAAGGTGTAATAGTGTGTGTAATGGTGCAAAAGTAAGGTAAAATCACACTTTTGGGCCAAATAACACACACAAAGGAGGAGGAGGGAGGAGATATAGAGATAGGATGTATCTATATGTGGAACCTCTGGTTTTTGCTTCAAGTCTCTAACCTAGAGCCAAGAGGAGAGCCTTCCTCTTATAGGACTCCCTCTTGCAAAGCTTATACAACAAGCTTGCTTAGAAGGAGATCCCTCCATACACGTGTATGGAGGGAGGCAGAGTTGGTGCCAGCTATCACAGCTGGCACAAAATATCTACATAAAGTAGATGAACAGTAGTCGGCTGCCCAAAAATGTCATTTTGACAAAAAAGAGTGCCGATCGGCAACAAAATGTGCCGACCGGCATAAAAGATTGCCAATGGAAGCAAAATCTAGCCGGTGGCCTCCAGCCACTGCCGGTGGTGTGTGGGGATGTCTCACAAGGCATTCCCTCCCCTTCCAAGGCAAAACACAAGTGTTTGGTGCAAAACCGACACAAAACGGTCAAGTTCGGAGATCCTGAGCAGGGCGCGTAGCCGAGACTCCAGACCAAATGAACACAAACATGGATAATCACCGAGTGTCAAACGGTGACGTCCAAGTCTTGAGGATGGTCAAAAATGGGTGTCTACACCCCTAACCCCAACAAGGCCTTAAACAACCATTTTAAACACTTAAAAATAAAGCTTTTTGTAGTTAACAACCAAGCCTAAAACAACATGCAAAGGTGGCTAACATGGTATACAAAAATAAGCTTAAAAGGGGAACATGCTCACCCTTGGTGCACAGTAGCAAAACAACAAGTTCTCTGAGCCAAAACCAACTTTTTGAGACCAAACAAGACCCTCAAATACCTCGGGAACAAGGCAGTGGTGCTTTACTAGGTGTTGTAGTGCAAAAGTGTGAAGAAAATACACTTTAAAGCATTATTGAGCACAATATAGAGAGAGAGAGAGAGAGATATTTTCAGCTCTCAAATTTTCTAAACCCTCAATAAGGGGGAAGCACCTCCCCTTATATAGAGCAATGCAAGCACAAGTTTGCTTGACAAGCTTAAACCTGCCTTCATCCCTCCATACACGTGTATGGATGATGGCTCAATGAGCCACAACTGGCCCAAAATATTCAACATAATATCTGTTGAAACATGGTGTCCTGCCGGCCATCAGTGGCCACTGGTAGTGCCTCATGGATGGCTGGCAGGCCTCATCAATGGTCGGCAAGCACAAATTGATGGCCGACAGTCCTCTCTGATGGCCGGCAGGCCACCTAGAATACCACAAAGAAAAGACCAACACATGGTCCAAAATGGGGCAGAAATGAAACAGGGTTTGGAAAGCTTAAACCTGTGATGTTCCGCTGCGAAATCTGAGCACTCGACGAGCAATCAAAACTTGTTGCTAGGTGTACCTACAAGCACATCCAAGTCTTGAGGACGGTAAAAATGGGGTGTCTACAGGAGCTCGTCACACCAGTCTCGAGTGGTCGTAGACAGTATCCTTTGAAAGCAGATACTCCCCTGTGGCAGAGACCAGATGCAACAGTATAAAGGATAAGATGAATTATATAAAACAGTGATGATAGTATATCGATGAATGAAAGGCAGTGCAAGAAATGCAAGTAAAGAAAAAGGTAGAATGCATGAACACAGATTAGTTCAACCTCAAACGACAATGGCTGGACAAGTGAAAAGCCGGCTCCCTCAGTAAGAGGTCCTCCAGTGCGCCTAAGGTGAGCAAACTTAGTGAGCGTCTGACGCCTTCGGCAGACAAGTATGTGTCTTGGGTGATATCTCTCCAGATCGAGAAGTCATACCCTTAGCGGTAGCGACTTAGGCTTAGCCTCAGGGCTCGAACTCTGCCTCCAGGTCGGCCTCAAAGGACAGTGTGCTAGCTCTACTACCTCAGGAACGGGTGGAGATGCAGGTAGAACCTCTGGAGGAGCTCCGTCATAAGGAATCTCATCCGGCCATTTAAAAAAAGGGTGCGAGTAGTTGAAAAAGTGAAGAAAAATGTTGAAAAGAGGGGGTTAACTTGGAAAAAGTTAGCCCTAGAAGAGAGAAAATGGAAGAAAAAGTCAAAGCGGGGAAAAGTGTATAGAACTCGAGAGAAACTCGAGGAAAACAAACCTAGAATGGTGAAAGTGAAGGAAAAAGGTGCCGAATTCAAATTTCAATCGATTCAAAGTGAAGGAAACAAAGAGGTTTAGCGAAGAAAATGTGCGTGGGACGTTGGAAAATTCGTAGAAAGTGCAAATCTAGAGAGAAGGAGCACCTGAGAGAGAGAGAGAGGATTTTCGGATATAAGGTTGTGAGGAAATAGAGAGTTGTGGCCTATATTTAAAGACCCGAAGCTAAAAGACCAAAAAGCCCCAAATCTGCCATCGATGACCGCATGGGGCGGCAAGGGTCCATCCGTGGTCGGCAAGGCTCACCAGTGTCCAACACCTAGCCAGCGGGCCTCTCTTGTGGCCGTGGGTGACCGGTGGCCTCCCCCTTGGGGTCTTGATGCTTATTTTGTGTCCTTGGTTTCCAAGGTGTAAAGGGTATAGTGTTCATTATTTGGTTCAGATTGTCTCTATAGAAGCTCAAAAACTGTGTTTTCAATGCACGATGTTCGTCACTTGCCAACAATGAACGAGTTGTGTCCTTTAAACATATTGTAACTCTTTCTGAGAGGTAAATCGGTAAATTACCTTGCGTGGAATGCATACTTTCTCCATTGGTGCATGAATATGCATTTCACGTTGTTGGACTATCCCTCTTGTGGCCGGCCACCGTGGCCTCCTTGGGGTCTTGATGTTTTTTTGTGTCCTTGGTCTCCAGAAGTGTGGGGATAGTCCATTGTTTGGTTCAAATTGTCTCTACGGGAAGCTCAAAACTGTTGCTTTCAAATGCACGATGTTCGTCATTTGCCAACAGATGAACGAGTGTATTTCCTTTAAACATATTGTAACTTTTCCAAGAGGTAAATCGGAAGTTACCTTGCATGGAATATGCATCTTTCCCATTGGTGCTATGAATATGCATTTCCCCATTGGTTCGCATGGATATGCCATTCCGTTTGTCGCATGTATATGTATTTCACGTTGTTGCATGAACATGCATTTTGCTTCTTTTGCGTAGAACATGAATTTTCGTATATGTTGTTTACATAAAGATATGTATTTCATGTATATACTGCGATGCGCGTTCTGCATCTGTTATGAATCATGCATAGAACATTCTTCCGCTTCTGAATCACGCATAGTAATATGCTTTTTTTTTGTTTCTCGCATAGAGACATGCTATTAACATTGTATATCAATTGTTTTTTTCGCATAGAGCATGCCATTAACATGTATCTCGGTTGTTTGTTTTGCATAAAACATGCATTCTTACTGTATTGCACTTGTTAAGTTTCTTTCTTATACAGGAAAATGTTATTGTATGTACGGTTCAGAGGAGTTCCAGATAAAATCATTTGTGCCATATTCGGATAACACCTTTTCACAATCGGTTATAAAACATTCGGGTGCCCAGTTTTCTACACCACCCTCCCTCCTCTCGCGTGCAATGTGCTAGGATTGCAAATCGGTTAAAATATTCGGGGTACGTTCGGTGTTCACACCACCCTTCCTCCTCTTGTATGCGACGCATTAGGATTGCAAATCGGGTTAAAACATTCAAGTGCGGCCCCATGTTCACACCACCCTTCCTCCTCTCCGCGTTGACGCATTAGGATTACAAATCAGTTAAAAAACATTCAGGTGCACCCGATGTTCACACCACCTTTCCTCCTCTCGTGTGTGACGCATTAGGATTGCAAATCGGTTTAAAAACATTTGGGTGCGCCTGTGTTCACACCACCTTTCCTCCTCTCGCGTGCGACGCCGTTAGGATTACAAATCGGTTAAAAACATTAGGGTGTGCCCGGTGTTCACACCACCCTTCCTCCACTTACGATGCGATGCGTTAGGATTACAAATCGGTTTAAAAATATTCGGTGCGCCTGGTTGTTTACACCACCCTCCTCTTAATGGCAAATGATATGCAAAATGTAAGAACATTAACTTATGATCATAGCAATGAGGCTATACAATGAAACATTTGAATGCAAAGGGCAATGCAAAGAAAATGCCACATTTAATGAACTAAACAAGGTACAGTAATTCCAATCATGAAAAAGAAGTAAGTAAATAAACACGCCTCACGTGAGAAACACGAGAGCCAAACCACATTTCATGCAGAAAGGATATAAGAAGATTATGCAAGCTTAAGTACGCGTCGTGGCGGGAATGGCAAAGGCGACATAATCGGTCGGGCACCACCGCCGGGTCTCCAAACCGAGATCCTAACGCATTGCACGTGTGAGGAGGAAAAGGGGTTGTGAACACCGGCGTGCATCCGAATGTTTTTTAACGATGCACAACAATCTTAACGCAATCTCACGTCTCAACGTAGATAGGAGGAGGAGGGTGACGTGAACACGGCGCGCTGGGCGCAGCATTTCGATGTTTTTAAAAATCCGATCTTGTCACAATCCTAACGAAGCTTGCAACATGACTGGACAGGTGGTATAAAGCATCTTTCCCTTTTTCCCTCC
>NW_021025045.1:285729-359045 GCF_004153795.1 Camellia sinensis | reverse complement strand
GTGAGCACTTTACTTTAGATTCCCCAAACTTGTAATAGTTTTTTACCTATCTTGCTTGCTGATTTAGCTTTTGTGTATAACATAAAAAAGGCTTACATTTTCATGCTTTAGAACTTTCATTAAGGTTGTTTTGTGGTTTGAGTGCAAACTCACCTTATTAAGCCTTGTTTGGCCCCTTTTTGTACCATCTTTGTTAAGCTTTGGTCACTCTTGTGTCTTGGCCTTCTCACCATTGAAATCCAGTGGATTTTCAGTGGTGAAGAAGGGATTTTGAAGTCTTGCATAGGGGAGGGACACCCCTCTCCCTTGGTCCCTCTTTTGTCCTCATTTTTGGCTTAATATGGTAGCATGTATGCTCAGTTGTTTATGACTGCTTTTCAGAGGTTTTTTGGGTGTTTTGGATCATGTTATACCTCTTTCCTATGTTGGGTTTATTGGCCTTTTGCATGAATAACATACTTGCTTTGAAATCCCATCATTTGGCTTAAAGAGTGTCATGTTGTAACACATCATTTGAGCATGATTTTGGTTCGGCACTAAGAAGTTTTTAGCATTGTTTTTCCATGCTTAAAGTTTGTTGGTTATCAATTTGGTCATGTTTGTTATGGTTGCTATGCATTTTGGCTTGCAAGCTTTGAGTATGTTGACCTCTAGCATGCATAGTTTTGACCATCCTCATGATTTGACATCATTTAGGACCACATTTCAGTCTAAGAATCATGTTTGTATGTGTGCATACATGACCTCTTTCATGCCTTAAAGGTGCGCCTTTTTGTGCCTACACATGAGCCTTGGTGCATACACCCCTTTGGAGCCACCTCAGCTGCCATATTAGGAGGTTTTGGAGTCTTATTTTGCCTGTAAAAATTCTGTTTCTTACTTGTCTGAATCATGCTATGATTGGTCTTGTTTTTGGAAGTGAAGTGGCCCTTTTTGTGCCTTAGCCTTAGGGCCTTTGGTTTGCTTGTTGGCATGAGCATTGGTCCACCTTTTGGACACTTTTTGGCCACTGTTTTGGGGTGGATCAAGGTCTGCCCCTTTATGGTTCAAAGCCTTCTTGCATGCTTGTCTCATGTCCATTGCTTGATTGCTTCATTAAGCCTTGTAATGTGTTGATCCCATTGCTCGAACGGTCCATGTTTGCATTATGTTTATGTCTTGCATACCTAGCATTGCATACTTGCCATACGAGTTGCATAACATTCGGTATGCCTTGCATTTCCATGTCATTGTTGCATTTTGAACCATGTTTGCATAACATGCATTGCATTACTTGGTTTGGGGTGTCAAACCAAGTGTGAGGGTCAAGGAACATTCATACTTCAAGTGATGTAATGTCCCTTGATTCTCGGTCACTGGGGCTTTTGATTTCGACATGATAAGGCTTTGGTCTTCATTTGTGTAATTGCATGCATTTTTACATCAAGTGGCAAACTTGATCCTTTGGGCTATCATGCACCATTGATGGTTCGGGGATCGAGGGCCATGCTTCCCTGAGTTCAAAGCATGAGGGGAAGCATGATCATGCTCACATGTGCCTGAAAATCCCATACCGTATACTGTCTGTTCTCTGTTGCTGTCAAAACTGTCTTCTGCAGGAAGCTTCTGCCGACCGGCAGAATTAAGTGCCGACCGGCAATATTTTAACAGCCGATAAATCCAAGGACAGCCGATGGAAATTCTGGACTGCCGGTGAGGATTCCCCCCAGCCGGTGGTACTCTGTGGCATGCAAGGAACCTGTCCTAGGGCTTTGGCAATTTTCAGAGAGACAGGGCAGTATAAACAGAGGCAGCAATGGTAGGGTACGGGTTTTTCAGGCGAGCCGGATTTCGAGCACGCATCATTCGCGCATCCCGAGGCAGAGGCTGTGGCCATCCCCTTTTTTTTCTTTTGCATTCTTTCTATTAATTAATTAGAAATTCTGTAATAATTTATTTGCTTATCATTTGGACTGTAATATTTATTTGGCCCCTCCGAGTGAGGGCAATTATGTAATAAGTGTGCGTGAGTGTGTGTATGTCTTCCAACCTCACGTCTTTTTTCCCTTTTATTTACCTGCTTATGATGGTAGACTAGGGCATTTTTTTTTTTAGCATACCTTATGCTACGCATACGTGCATTCATGCATTTGTATTGCATGCATCAGGCTCGGTACATCATGCTAACTGCATTTGTACTTTAATTCACAAATTGAATATGTGGTAGTTGATCGCATTTCACATGCCATGTTTAGGTTAGCCGAGCCTATCTAGATTGCATTTTTGCATGCGATGCATTAGCCATTCTTAACATGAACTAGGACATGCATGTTTGCTAACTAGTTTATTGTTTTGGCACGGAGTACGATGTAAGTATTCATGCTTTAGCATCCCGCATGCGTGTGAGTGTTGCCATGACAGCATGTTTACCATGTGGCTAGATACTTATGTGATAAATTGTTTGAATGCCTGTGGGTGAAGGTTAGATTGTTTGAGTTGGAGAAACTCATTGAAATCCGTATTTTAGCCTACTTGCGAGTAGCAAATTCCAAAGTGTTTTCTAAAACAAACGGATATGCAATGCTTATTTCCAAATTAGGCAATCTAGTCTATACTTGTTTGTTGCGCGCATAACATAGTAATTCTAGGCTAAAAAATGGAATAAGAACACATAACGTTTTCAAAATCGGATATCATGGTTAGTAGAGGCTGGTCTTCGGACCGGGCGAAAGGGGGTGCTCATAGCTGACCTTCCCCGATCGTACCCAAGCTCCCGAGCCGAGACAACTCCGGTGATGACGGACATGTGGCCTTCGGCACTGAGTCAGGGTTTCCTAAATTTCCCAATTAAAAAATATTTAGGTGGCGACTCTGTATCTGGCAAAGCAGTCCATGTTTGGCACTTCTTTTCAAAAAATCTGTTTCTCAAAACGATTTGCCAGATTTGGACTCTTTGGTTCAAGATTAGGAACCGCAAACAAAGATCGAGTCCGAACTGTAGCGAAGGCCCCACGCGGGCACGTCTACAAGGGGTGTTCCCCCCTCCCCTCTTTTGTGGCTTGTTTGCTTTTCTTTGTGCTATCTTTTGAGGCCTTTAAAACTATCTTGTTTTGGCCTTTTAACCACTAAAATTCCTCTGAATTCTAGAGGAATTTCAGTGGTGAAAAACTTGTTTTGAGGTCTCAAATGGGAGGGGGTGGTCCCCTCTCCTCTTGCCTTGTCTGCTTGCCTTGTTAGTCTCATACTTGAGCATGCTTTCCTACTCTTTTGTGACTTCAAGCATGATTTTGTGACTTTTTGGACCTGCCATAACTCTGTTTTTGGTTGGTTTGGTCATTGGTTGCTTGCATCTTATACTTGTAGTGCAATCATGCTCATTGGCCTAACATGCTCCATGCTTTAGTTCATCATTCTAGCATGTGTTAGCTTTGCCCTAGCATATTTTTGCCACTGACTTAACATGCTTGAGGTCTGTTTTAAGTGGTCTTGGTCATATATGCTTAGCTTTGTATAGCTATAGTGTAGTTAGACTTCACTAGCTTTAGGTTTAAGATCCCTAACATGCTTTGAATGTGATGACTGCATGCCTTTGCCTCACTTCTTACATGATTTCAGTGTGTATGGTGTAGTCACACTCTCACATATTCCACTCTTTCAATACTTTAGAGAGTTGTGCCTTATGCTTTGATCATGAGCCAATTTGCATGCATGCTTGTCTAAGCTCTTGGGCTAACATTTTAGTATATTTTTGGCCTCTAATTTGGCATGTTTGAGCTCTGTCCAGAGCTGGTTTAGTCATTTAGACTATGTATTGCATGCCTCTTGTGTGAATGCCTTGACTAGCTTTGAGTTTTAGGGCCTCTTACATGCTAAGCTTGAGTTGTTTGCATGCCTTGGTGTCGTTTAACATGTTATTTCAGAGCATATGCCCCCTGTCATACATGTATCACTCTTTCAACATGTTTGAGAGTTGAGCTTTATGCCTTGCTTGCGAGCCATGAGTTGAGTATGCAATCCTTGCTTTTTGTGCCTAAGTTTCAGTGTGTTTTGGCCACTGTTTTGGAGTATCTTAGGTCTGTCCATAGTTGGTTTGACCATTTGAGATTAGTGTTGCATGCCTCTTGTATGATACTCTTCACTTGCTTTAGTGCTCTTGGCTCCATAACATGTCTTGCATGCATTGCTTCCATGATAGAGTCTTGTGCATGCCACCTTAGCATTTGATAGATGAGCATGTTGCATTTTGCATTGCATTGTGTTCAACTAGACATTATGTTGAACACAAGGTGAATTGGCTCACTTCATACTCAAAGTGATGAAAGTGAGCCAACCCCCATTGTCTCCATTGCCTTTGATCACTCATGATAAGGTCGTGGTCTTAGTGTCTTGTTTGTTGTGCATTCATCGAATTTGTGCAAGTTGGATCTTTGGCCACCAGGCATTGAGATGCTCGATTGATGGTCTTGGATCCAATGATGCCTCTCCATTGAGGTTTTGAAGTGATATGAGGTGGCATAGTACACACATGCCCTAGGGAGACTCTCTCTTTCCTCTGTTTTTGTGCTCTATTGCAGAATGGAGTCACAGCACACCAGTGGCCGGCAGTGCCACATAGATGGTCGGCACCCTTCCATTGTTGGCCAGCAAAGGACCACTCTTGGCCGGCAAGTGGCCAATAGGTGGCCGGCAGGCCACTGGTGCACTCCTCAGCCTTGATTTGGTAAGATCCAACAGCAAGTTCCCAAGGACACCCTGCAAACAGAGCCTCAAGAGAGCAACCAGAGAGCTTTTCGGGGCAGAAACCAAGCATGCATCCTCTTCTTCTTCGAATAGAGCTGGAGCAGCTTAGTTTATGCTTACTTGTTAGTTAGCATTGAATTTGTAATTAATTAATTAATTTGTTAATTAGTTAAGTGATGTAATAATTAGTAAATAGATTGCTTATTATTCGATTTGGTTGTGTAATAATTAGTCTAATTAGATTATTAGATTAGTTGCTAGCTTAGCTTAGATGTAGCTTAGCTTATTCATTCGAACCCTCCTGGGAGAGGGTGTATTATTGTAATAAGGGTGCGTGTGTGTATGCATGTTTTCTAACCCCCATTTCTTTCTCCCTTCTACTTATCAGCTTTTGATGGTTAATTTAGGGCATATGTCGATTAGCATACCTTATGCTTGCATGCGTGCATCATTCATTTGTCTTGCATGCACCGGGCTCGGCGTATCATTCAAACTGCATTGAATTTCAATACTTACTTGAATACGTGTTCCAAAGTATGTTATCAAGTGTTGCATTTATATGCCATCTTAGATAGCCGAGCCTATTTTAGTTGCATTTTTGCATGTGTTGCATTAGGCACTTAACATAGTTAGGATCATGCATTGATTTCTAATTAGCTTCTGTTTTGGTTAGGAGTACACTGTAAGTGTTTATGCTTTAGCATCCTTACATGTGTGTAAGTGACTGCCATGATAGCATGCTTGCCATAAGGCTATATGCTTAAATGATTAACTGCATGAATGCCTGTGGATGATGGCTTCATTACTTGAATTGGAACAATTCATCAAAATGTGAGTTTTAAGCCCACTTGAGGGTGGCAAAATCATCATGTTTTAAGCCCACTAGAGGGTGGCAAATCCGCGTTTTAGCCTACTTGCGAGTAGCATCTTCAAACCACTTTCAAAAAACCAAACATGAGATGTTTTGTTCCAAATCGAGCGATTTAGTCTATACTTGTGTGTTGTGCGCAGCACATAGTAAGGTTAGCTAATAAATTGGAATAAGAACACATGTGTTTTCAAAAACAACATATCATGTTTAGTAGAGGCTGATCTTTGATCGGGCGAGCGGGGGTGCTCGTTTCATGACCTTCCCCCCTCATACCTAAGTTCCCGAGCCGAGGCAACTTTGGTGATGACGGACACGTGGCCTTTGGCACGAGTCAGGGTTTCCTAAATTTCCCAAAACAAAATATTTAGGTGGTGACTCTAAAATCTGGCAAAACAGTCCATGTTTGGCGCTTTTTGATTAAAATCGATTTTCCAAAATGATTTGTCAGATTTGGACTCTTTGGTGATTTATCAGTCTTACATTGCACTTTGTGAAATTAGATTCAGAACCGTGACAGGAGTCTGAACTGTAGTAGCTAGAACCCAATTCGCGCCCTTGCACGCGGAAGGAGTTCGGGCGGTCTACAGCTCCCCACTGGAGTTCGCAACATCATTGACGAGGCTAGCTTTGGCCTTTTCTACTCTGGCCTTTTCTACTTTGTTCTACGGCTCCCCACTGGAGTTCGCAACTTGGGTCGTCGCGAGTCATCCTCTCCTAGGAGCGCTTGTAGAGAGGTAGTGGGACACGACCAACTCCTTCTACTTTTCCACCACAGGGGAGATGACGATGACTCCCTACGACTTTGCTTTGATCACCAGCTTAAACGTAAGGGCGATCTGATCCCTCTCGATACAGATATGGAGGAGTCAGAGGCGGCCTGGTTCAAGCTTCTAGGAGCGCATCCACCTATATACTGGATGGGCATGGTCGAATATACCTGGTTTGTCGAGCGATTCAGAGGGACCGAGCCCGAGACGATAAAGGAGATTGAGTAGTATGTCAGGGGCTTCCCGATGTTCATCTTCGGTACCACCTTGTTTTTTAACAGGTGGAACACCGTAGGCCTACATTTGTTGAGTGCCCTGGTGACCCTTTATCGAGTTCATTTTTATGACTAGGGCGAAGCCGACCTCACCACGCTATACGAATACATAAGCTCGACCTCCCGTCTGAGAGGAGATTTGATCAGAGGCTACTGGCGAGCTTGAGAGGTACACATCTCACTTCCCTCTTAGCACTTTCATTTTCTACTTTACAATTTCTTCTTTACATCTGTTCAACACCTATGCTTTCTGCTTTGCACTTTCTGCATCTGTTCATGCTATATGCTTTCTGCCTTGCACTTCTGTATCTACTCATGCTGATCACATATCACTGCATTTTCCCATAGTTATGGGTGTATGCATACTTTCCAACTTTTGCCCCAAAGCCTATAGAGGAGCTTCCATTGACGGTCCCCTTACTCGCGGAGATATGACGGTCGGCTCCACTGTAAGACCCATGAGCCCTTCACATTCTTCAAGCATTACTTTAACATGGTAGCTGCCCATGAGGTAATCCGAAACACAGTCATTTTTGCTTTAAAACTGTTTTGATTCACATATTTAGCAATTGACAACAACTAATAATCTGTACAATTTCTACTTATAGATCATGTGGCAGCCATAAGCCATGATGTCAGTGGGGGTTCGAGACCAGCATGTCGGGGATTGGGCCACTTCCCACTATCGTATTTTACTCGAGGGCCCAGTCTGCCGGGCCTGGTTCTTGGGCGAGCGGTTCGTGCGCCAGATTATGGGCCTGTCTGACCCGATCATTCCGATGGCTCCGCTAGGGTCAATGCGATCAGCAGATGGCCTATCTGTTGAGGAGGTCATCCAGTTTATGGTAGGCCTGGATGCCAACTACTTTCGAGTAGAGGGTGACTATGCGGCCTTCATCCAGACACATCTGATGCTGCCTCTGACTGGTGCTCATGAAGCTGAGGAGGAGAGAGCGCCTGCCACGAGAGAGAGGCCTAGAGTGACCCGGGCGAGCAGGGCCCATGGTAGAGGGACTTCCCAGGTGGGGCAGAGGACCGGCTGGCCAAAGCTTCCGACTGCGTTAACATGCTGACGGCATACCAAAGATGTTTAACAGATTCTGATTGAGCCTGTAGCAGCTGGTCATGAGCTTGTCGGGGTTCGAGGCCCGACTCAGGTATGGACCATTCTTTATGTTTGCACCCCACATTCCATTTCAGATATGTTCATTGCAGATACTAATCATCCAAATGCATTTGTAGGCCTCCATCAAGTACACAAGAGGCGTTCTCGAATTGATAGCCTTGTTGACGGAGATGGTACAGAGGAGAGAGGCACTGCTCAGCCTCTACGGTATTCAGGTAATTTCTCCAGTTTGCACTCCAAGCATCAAATTTCCACTAACACACTGACACTGACATTTCAACTAAAAACTTCCCAAACTGCGTTGATACACTGCATCGATACACCGCATCTGACACACTGTACTCACACACTATATTCATACACTGTATCTGACTTCTACATACACTCATTCTGTACATCATACTTGCATCTAATACACATACTGTAATTGACATGTGATAACTTTCTTTTCAAATCCCATCTTTACCGATGGCACCAGCGGTAGTTGCAGCACCTGCACCAACAGTACCTCTTCCAGTAACAAAGAGGAGAGAGAGAGAGATAGAGAGACAGGCTTCGGCACACGGCCGAGGCAGAGGTAGAGGCATCCAAGTCGAGAGCGATCCTTCAGAGCCCATTCTGAGTGATGATGATGATACTGAGACGAACAACTCTAAGGAGGCAGCGTGTCAGCATTTGCAGTCATCTAAGAGTGGAGATGATGACGCCGGCTCAGGTTCTAAGTGTAGAGGCGATGCTGAGGCGAGCTCTAAGGTGGAGAGCAGTGATGATGCCAGCTTAGGTTCTGGGACAGATTTAGACAGTGGCACTAACGAAAACAATGCCCCAGAGTCCTCTCCTCCAAGGAAGAGGACAAAGAGGGCCTCTCGAGCCTGAGACTACTAGCGTTGATTTTTTTATACTTTTGCTTAGTTTCTTTTTGTTGGTAGCATTAGTACATTGTATAGCTTCAGATAAGTTTTAGTTGCTTTAAAAACTTGTGCCCCTCTTTTGTAAAAACAACCATGATCGGAATAAAAGCAGTTTTTATGAAAACAATGTTATTTTTTGCATCATGAACACCACATAGCATGAAATGGACATGGAATCGAATTGGCCAAGGGCACTCTTGATTGAAACAAAATCTTAATCGAATAACGAATTGACCAACAACTGACATAAAAAGGAATAAACAACTCGATAAACAAAACAACATATAACTCGATAAACAAAACTATATACAACTCGATAAACAAAACAAAACAACATACAACTCGATAAACAAAACAACACACTTGCTAAAACCAAAAAGGACTCAAAACAAGACCTTAAGACACACAAAGAGCAGAACAAAACACATGCTTTCAGCATTGTTCAGCACAAAGGAGGATAGCAGGCCTGAGAGGAAGGCTGTCGGCCACAAATAGGGGTTATCGGCCACATGTTGGCCATGAGATGCGGCTTGCTGGCCACAAATGCCTCTTGCCGGCTACCTGCCGGCTATCAACGTGCAGGACCTCCAAATTGTTGACACCTGGCTTCCACTCACTGCCTTATCTTCTACAAAAGGTTTAAGCTTCGTGGTTTCTTCATTTCAGCTGCAAATTCTTCACAAATGAAGCCATTTTTTGCCCAAAAACTCTCAAATTGGATTGCGACTTTAGATAGCTTGGAAAAGGTGAATTTTTGGGGTTTCGGCATAAATGCACTTTTCCTTCTGAGCCATTCTCCACTTTTTTTTTCGTTCCTTCATGCCACGGCTAAATGTTGGAACTCGATTAAGCATGTCTTTAGCTTCGGAGGACAAGAGATATGCCCAACAGTTAAAGAATTTCAGGCGCTAATGGAATCCTGTAGACACCCCATTTTTGACCGCCCTCAAGACGTGGATGTGCTTGCAGGTACATCCAGCAACAAGTTTGATTGTTCGCCGAGCACTCGAATTTCACCGCAGAACGTCACAAGTTTGAGCTTTCCGAGCCCTGTTTCATTTCTACCCCATTTTTGGACCATGCTTTGGTCCCTCCCTAGTGCTTGTTTTAGTGCACTGCTGGCCATGATCAAGGGTTGTCGGCCATGGTATCTGCCCTGCCGACCACAGATAGGCCCTACCGGCCATCAATGAGGCACTGTCGGCCACCATTATTTCAACAGATATATTTTAGATATTTTGAGTCAGCTGTGGCTCACTAAGCCATTCTCCATACACGTGTATGGAGAGATGGAGGCAAGTTTCAAGCTTGTCCGCAAGCTTTTGCTTTCATTGCCTATGTAAGGGGGGGCCTCTCCCCCTATTCAGGGGTTCATAAAAATTTAGAGACAAAATCTCTCTCTCTCTCTCTCTCTCTCTCTCTAGAATCCTCACTCTCTCTCTATATATTGTGCTCAATAGTGCCTTAAAGTGTGTTTTCTTCACATTTTTGCAAAGGAACACCTAGTCAAACACCACTACCTTGGAGCTGAGGTCCTTGAAGGTTTGTTTGGAGTTCAAAAGGCTGGTTTTTGGGCTCAGAAGTTGTCCTCTTGCTGTTATGCTTCAAAGGTGAGTATATTCCTCTTTTAAGCTTATGTTTGTATATCATATTAGCCACCTTTTCATGTTATTTTAGGCCTAGCTTTCAACTACAAAAAGCTTTATTTTTAAGTGTTAAAAATGGCTGTTTGAGGCCTTGTGGGAGTTGGGGGTGTTTTACCCCCTTGTATGTCTTATTTGTTAAGCTTTTGAGCCATTCTTTGAAGATTTTGTAATAGCCTTTGCATGGCCTTTCTACCACTGAAACTCAGAGGAATTTTAGTGGTGGAAAGATGGTTTTGAGGTCCAAAATGGGAGGGGGTGGTCCCCTCTCCTCTTGCCTTGCTTGCTTGTGTTGTTAGCCTACCAAATGAGCATGTGTTTTTACTTCTTTGTGCTTTGTTCAAGCATTTTTTTGTGACCTTTCAGACCTACCATAACTCTGTTTTAGGCTGGTTTGGCTATTGCTTGCATGCTTCTTACACTTGTGGTGTAATTTTGCTAATTGGCCTAACATCCTTGATGCTTTAACCCACCATTCTAGCTTGTTTTGGCTACACTCCAGCAAGCTTTTACTCATGTTTTTCCATGCTTAAACTCTATTTTAAGTGGTTTTGGTCATGCATGCCTTGCTTTGTATAGCTATAGTGTAAAGGCCTTTGACTAGCTTTGGGTTTCAAAGTCCCTAGCATGCTTTGTATGTGATGATTGCATGCCTTAGCCTCTTTTCTCACATGATTTCAGTGTGTATGGTGTAGTCACACTCTCACATGTTCCACTCTTTCAATGCTTTTGAGAGATGTGCCTTATGCCTTGTTTGTGAGCCAACACATATTGCATGTTTGTCTAAGCTTTTGGGCTATAATTTCAGTATGTTTTGGCCCTTGATTTGGCATGGTTGAGCTCTGTCTAGAGCTGGTTTGGTTGTTTGGGCTATGTATTGCATACTTATTGTGTAGTGCTCTTTACTAGCCTTGTGTTTTAGGCCTTCTAGCATGCCTTATTTGTGATGTTTATGTGATATGGCATCATTTAACACATAATTTCAGAGCATATAGCCTTGTTATACTCTCATGTTTATCACTCTTTAATTGTGTTTGAGAGTTGAGCCTTATACCTTGTTTGTGAGTCAATTCATGAACATCATTCTCTTGCCTTTCATGCTATCATTTCAGATCATTTTGGCCACTGTTTTGGCATGGATGAGGTCTATTTGGGGCTGGTTTAGTCTATTGAGCATTGTATTACATGGTCCTAGTGTTGTATCCTTCACTAGCTTTAATGTTTAAGTCTCTTAACATATTGTGTATGCGTTGTTTGCAAGTTAGAGTCTTGCATTTCATGCCAAGATTAGCATGTCGTTTGCATAGCATGATTGTTTGCATAGCATGTTGTTTGCATTGCATTGTGTTCAACCGGACGTTATGTTGAACACAAGGTGGATTGGCCCGCTTCATACTCAAAGTGATGAAAGCGAGCCAATCCCCTTTCTCTCCATTGCCTTTGATCACTTATGATAAGGTCGTGGTCTTAGTGTCTTGTTTGTTGTGCATTCATCGAATTCGTGCCAGTTGGATTTTTGGCCATCATGCATTGAGATGCTTGATTGATGGTCTTGGATCCAATGATACCTCTCCCTTGATGTTTTGAGGTGATATGGAGTGGCATAGTATGTACATACCCTTGGGAGACCCTCCATTTTTCTCTAGTTTGTGCTCTGTTGCAGAACGGTGGTGCAGCACACCAGTGGCCGGCAGTGCCTTGCAAATGGCCGGCACTGCTTCATCATTGGCAGGCAGTGCACATCATTGGCCGGCAAGTGGCCGGCAGAAACTTCTCATGGCCGGCAAGCCACTGGTGGATTCCCCAGAGTTGGTTTGGTAAGGTGGAGCAGAAATTTCATAAAGACACCCTGCAAACAGAGCCTCTCAAAAGCAAACCGGAAGGCATTTCGAGGCGGCAACCGAGAGCATGCATCCTTCATTGTTCAAGGTAGAGCTGAGGTAGCCTAGTTTACATACCTTACATGCTTAGTTAGTTGCCATGATTAGTTAATTTGTTAATTAATTAAAGTGTTGTAACTAATTAGTTTATATTAGCTAGTTATTCAAATGTGTTGTAATTAGTTAGCTAGAATAGTTAGTTAATTAGTTTGGTTTGTAATAAGTAGCTTAATTAGCGTATCTAGTTAGCTCTCTTTCATTCGGACCCTCCATCAAGAGGGCAAATGTTGTAATAAGGGTGCGTATGTGTGTGCATGTCTTCCAACCCCATACCTTTCTCCCTTTTATTTATCCGCTTTCAGTGGTTAGATTAGGACATATTTGAATTAGCATACCTTATGTTTTGCATGTTTGCATCATTCATTTATCTTGCATGCACCGGGCTCGATGTATCATTCAAACTATATTGTATTTCAATACACTTTCTTGAATACATGTTCCAAAGCATGTTATCAAGTGTTGCATTCATATGCCATCTTAGATAGGCGAGCCTATTTTAGTTGCATTTTTGCATGTGTTGCATTAGGCATCTTACATAGTTAGGATCATGCATATTTCTAACTAGTTTTCTATTTTGGCTCGGAGTACACTGTGAGTGTTTACGCTTTAGCATCCTTGCATGTGTGTGAGTGTTGCCATGATAGCATGCTTGCCATGAGGCTATTTGCTTAAGTGATTAAATGCATGAATGCCTGTGGATGAAGGCTTCATTACTTGAATTGAAACAATTTATCAAAATGTGAGTTTTAAACCCACTTGGGGTGGCAAATCATCATGTTGCCCACCTTGTTTGGTGGCAAATTTGCGTTTTAGCCTACTTGCAAGTAACATCTTCAAACCATTTTTGAAAAACAAACATGAGATGTTTTGTTCCAAATCGAGCGATTTAGTCTATACTTGTGTGTTGTGCGCATCACATAGTAAGTTAGCTAATAATCAAACAAGGACACATGTGTTTTCAAAAACAACATATCATGTTTAGTAGAGACTGATCCTTTGATCGGGCGAGCGGGGGTGCTTATTTCAGGACCTTCCCCTCTCGTACCCAAGTTCCTGAGCTGAGGCAACTTTGGTGATGACGGACACATGGCCTTAGGCACGAGTCAGGGTTTCCTAAATTTCCCAAAATAAAATATTTAGGTGGCGCCTCTGAAATCTGACAAAGCAGTCCATGTTTGGCGCTTTTGATTCAAAATTGATTTTTCAAAACCAATTGCCGGATTTGGACTCTTTGGTGATTTATCAGTCTTACATTGCACTTTGTGAGATTAGATTCAAAACCGTGACAGGAGTCCGAACTGTAGTAACTAGAACCCAATCCGCGCCCTCTCCGAAAGGGGGGCTGCGCGGAGAGAGTTCAAGCGGTCTACAATCCCGACGTGATGAGAAAATCATACCTTACCCTCGTTTCGGCCACATCCACGCCTTGGGACAAATGTGCGGGCTAACTCTACACGAGACTCAATCTTTGGTCCACAATAGAGAGCTGGATATTCCCAATCTGATTCATCGATTTTCTGATGCCGGTGACCGCGAAAACCTTCTTTGGTGAAGTTTTAGGCAACATGCCCTTTGCTTATGTATACTGGCTCATTTCTTTCTTGCTCCAAATTTCGGCAAGTCTAGCATTCGATTGGTTAAAGTGGCCCAAGGTTTGAAAGAGGGCAAGAGTTGCATTGGCTTGGTACTGGCCGAGACTTTGATAGGCTTAGATGCCTTCCATCTTTGAGAGCCTACCAAATTCACAGGGAGTCCACTACTTCTTCAGGTAATGTTTCCTACCCTTTCTAATATGTGTTTCTCACGTCACTCGACACTCATGCTTTGTTTTTCCTCTCAAAGCCCTTTTCTCACTTTTCTCTCAACATACATCTCTATATTCTTTAATCTCTCTTTTCTTTCATCCCTCCCCAGGTGTGGCTAATGGACAAGCTGAAGGTAGTGGACTCTTGTCCTGCATACTTAGCTTGAGCATACTTCTTTCGCCAACAGCTAGTGGATTTCCCAAATAAGAGATGGTGGTGCCACTGGATGTGCAAGAGGTCTGCTGCTGACATTGCTTGGCGTTGTCCCTGGCTTAATCTGACCGAAATGAGCTACAGCATGACTCGACAACCTGGCATTCAGTTGATTGGCTTGACACACTATGTATTTTACTTTTCGTTCCGGTTCAGGCATCAGTTTGGACATGATCAGACTTGCCCAGAGAAGGGGTAGAATACCCCATTTCAATCCACATCTGAGGTTCACATTAGGCTAGGTACCTCACTACTTGGAGGACAAGAGAGCTTCTGGCTCCTGCCCCTAGTTTCAGCTGCGCCCTTTCTGGCGAGTGCCTGACTTGGCTCGAGGATGAGGTACAAATCAGGCCCACCTTAGCATCAGAAGCTTCCACAAGCACAAGCAGGGGATGCAGGAGCACCTGGCTCATCTATGCCCCTACTTTATTTCTTTGATCTTTACTTTTCAAGTTTTATGATGTAATAAAAGCAACTTTAACTTGAATAAAGAATCGGAGAACTTTGTATTGAAATCAATGAAATTAAAGTTGTGAGTACTGAAAATTTTCCTTTTGGTCCAAAAATGGTCTAACTCGTAAAAGGCAAAATTTGAACAAAATCAACTTTTATCAAAACTTTTCAAAACCATTTTCAAAAGGATTACCACTTGACACGCATGGAATCTATCCTCAAGATGTACAATCCCGAATCCAAAGATCACAAATTGCCCCTTGACTGAATAACACTGCTCAGCATTGTAACTAATTCTTCTATTAGAGTAAAGATCACAACCGAACCCTCAGGTAAAGAACATACAAAGATGACCTGATCGGACACATGGACAAGACAGTTGAGTTGAAGGTGTTTACGGCCGGACTTCAGAATGAAGTTGCCTACGTATCCCGAAGATGGTAATCAGGCCTTACGCAGTTCGGTTTAAGTTCACTCGAGTATTAACACTCTCCTTTTACGCTCTAACTTTTGCCAAGGCTACCATTCTGGGTTTTCAACCTTATAAGCTCATTTTTTCTTTATTTCCAGTTTTTTTGATGCTCTAACTTTTGCCTAGGTCGCCCTTCCGGGTTTTCGGCCTAGCGAGCCTCTCAGGGATAGTATTTCTTCAACTTATCCATGTTGATTGGTTGGGAAAATTCTAGGCCATCCAGGTCCATGAGAATAACAGCTCCACCCAACCAAATAGCTTTAATGATGTAAGGACCAGTCCAATTGGGTCTGACCTTGCCCCTAGGGTCATAGATGGGAGCTCGGTTGTCTTTCAGCACCAAATCCCTTTCTTTGAGATTCTGAGACTTAACCTTCTTGTTAAAAACCCTGGCAATCTTACGTCGATAACTCTGAACATGGTACAATGTTTTCAGCCTTCTCTCACCAAACAGCATCAGTTCTTCAAACCTACTCTGTTGCCAGTCTGCCTCTACTATTTGACACTCAGCCATAACTCCCAGTGATGAAACTTTTATTTTGTTTGGCAAAATAGCTTTCATCCCATAGACAAGAAAGTAAGGAGTTGCCCCTGTAGACGTCCGAATTGAAGTTTTGTAGCCTAGAGTGCAAATAGCAATTTTTCGTGCCAGTCCCTGTAGGACTCAATCATTTTTTGTAAAATATGCTTGATTTTCTTGTTGGTGGCCTGAACAGCTCCGTTGGTTTGTGGCCGGTATGTAGATGACTTATGGAAAGCCACGTTGTATTTCTCCAATAAGTCTATCACTTCTTTCTTGAAATAGGAGCCATTATCTGAAATGATCTCATGTAGGACTCCATATCGGCAAATGATGTTATTTCGGATGAACTTAACCACATACGCCGCTTTCAACACTACATAAGACTAAGCTTCCACGCACTTCGTGAAGTAGTCAATTGCCACCAGAATGTATTCATGGCCATTTGACCCTTTCGGTGTGACTGCCCCAATGACATCAATTCCCTAGATCGAGAAGGGCCATGGTGAAGTCATGTTGTACAGTTTTGATGGCGGGATATTCATGCGACTAGCATGGATTTGGCATTTGTGTCATCGCCGAACAAAGCCGATACAATTCTCTTCCATAGTAGACCAGTAGTAACCTTGCCTGAGAATCTTTCGAGCTAACATTACTCCATTCATGTGCGCTCCGCACTCTCCTCCATGGATGGCCTTCATCAGGCGCTTTGATTCCTTTACTTCAACACACAACTTGTGCATTCCTAGGTGACCTCTCTTGTACAGTTTACCTCCGTAGATGACAAATTGGGTGACCATCCGACGTATTGCCCTTTTGTCTTTGGCATTTTCCCCTAGTGGATAAACCTCCTTTTCCAAGAAGTTCCAGATATCATAGAACCAAGGGTTTTGATCTTGCACTTCATCTATTGCGGCGATAGTCTCATAAGCTGGCATATATCTCTGCTCAATGATGATTGGATGCATCCGGACTCCAAGCGGGATGTCTATCATAGAAAATAGAGTTAATAAGGCATCAGCAAACCTATTGTTCTCTCTCAGTAGATGCGTGAAAGTCAGCTTTTCAAACCTAGGAATCAGAACGTCCAAGGTCTGGTAATAGATCTTCATCTTTTCCTCTTTGACCTTCCAGTCTCCTTTTGCTTGAGACACAACTAGGTTTGAGTCCCCGATCACATCCAACCTTTTTGCCCCTAGTTCCAGGGCAGCTTCCAAACCAGCGATACACGCCTCGTACTCTGCTTCGTTATTGGATACTTTGAACCGGAGTTTGAAGGCTAAAGGTATATGGGAATTGTCGGGTGCTGTCGGCAACACACCTATCCCATAACCGTATTGATTAGACGCTCCATCAAAAGACATTGTCCAAATCTCTTCCTCGACTTGTAGAACAGCTTCATCTGGGAACAGGTATTCCACCGCTTCATTCCATTCCACTGGGTGATCTGCCAGGAACTCTGCTACTGCTATCCCTTTAACCGACTTGCGAGTGACATACTTCAGATCAAATTCAGAGAGAATAAGCAACCAATGAGCTAGCCTACCCGTAAGCGCTGGTTTCTCAAAGAGATATTTGATGGGATCTAATCTCGAAACTAGAATTATGGAGTGAGCTAACAAGTAGTGCCTCAACTTCCTGGTACCCCATACCAAGGCTAAGCAAGCTTTCTCCAGCGAGGTATAACGGGTCTCATAATCCAGCATTTTCTTGCTCAAGTAGTAGATGGCTTTCTCCACCCTATCCTCAGATTCCTGAGCAATCATGCATCCCATTGTGGTGTCCATTACTAATAGGTACAAAATCAACGGCTTCCCCGGTTCTGGTGGCAACAACACGAGCCAATTCTGAAGATACTACTTGATCTGCTCAAAAGCGAATTGGCATCGATCATCCCATCGGAATTTCTTTCTTTTCTTCAAGAGACCAAAAAGTGGTTTACAAGTCAAGGTTAATTTAGAAATAAACCATCTTATGAATTGCACTTTACCTAGAAAGCCTCGCACCTCATTTTCAGTCTTTGATGGTGGCATTTCTAGGATGGCCTTGATTTTGAAAGGATCTACCTCGTTGCCCTTCTGTGTGATCAAGAAATCCAGCATTTTCCCTGCTGTCACGCCGAAAGTACACTTCTGCAAATTCAACCTCAGTCTGAATTCTCTGATCCATTGGAAGAATTTTTTCAAGGCGGTGTAGTGACCCTCTCTTTCCTTGGACTTGACAATCATGTTGTCCACATACACCTCGACCTCTTTATGGATCATATCATGCAGAATAGTGGTCGTAGCCCTTTGATAGGTAGCCCCGGTATTCTTCAACCCAAACGGCATCACCCTGTAGCAGTAGGTTCCCCACGGCGTAGTGAAAGCAGTTTTCTCTCTATCCTCGGGCACCATCAGAATCTGGTTATATCTGGAAAATCCATCCACTAATTCATCGATGTACGGTAGGGAAAAGTCATCATTTGGACTGGCCTTATTCAGATCTCTAAAGTCCACACACACCCGAATTCTATCGTCTTTCTTCGGCACTGGGACAATGTTGGCCAACCACATTGGAAACTCAGATACTAGCAAAAACCCTGCATTTATCTACTTGGTGACCTCCTCCTTAATCTTTAAAGCCCAATTCAGACATATTCTCCATAGCTTCTGTTTGATGGGTCGGGCCCCGACGTCAAGATGGATCCAATGCTGTACAATCTCAAGATCGATTCCAGGCATGTCTTTATAGGACCACGCGAAAACATCTTTGAAATCTTTTAATAAAGCAACTAAGCGCTCGCGCTCCTCCGAAGACAACGTGGACCTGATCTGGACTAGATACGGATCTTTCTCAGTACCCACGTTAAAAGCAATGATTTCATCAGCAAGGGGTTTTACAAATGTCTCATCCTCTCGATTAATTAAGTTTTTCAAAACCAAAGGAATTCCTTCCTCTTCGTTTTCATTAAAATTTTGAGAGTCATGATCAATGCAAGAAACAAGCGGTGTAGAGAAATACTCAGAATCTGTCGTGGCATTGTCATTCACAAGGTCAAGCTCATCCAACTCTTCGGTTGCAACCGACTCAAAAGCAAAAGAAAACGACAGCCTGGACAAGACCTTGGCATCCGAGTTATCACTTCCAGGAATACCAGACTCAGACTCAGAAGAATCGGAATCTGATTCCGACTCCACAGACTCTGTGGAATCAGATTCTAGCTTACTACCTAACTCAGAACTACTAGACATGTAGCCCTTCTCCAGCTGCCAAACAAGGGATAGTGCGTCAGATGCATCCAAAATGCTGCTAGAAGGGCTCACACCCGGTTGGTCCCCGATCATGGAGATGGTCAGTTTATCCCCCAAGCTCTCTAAGTTGATCGAAGGATCTGAAAGGAGACATGCCAATGCTACCCCTACTTCAAGTTCGTTGCTGTCTGGGTCACTTATCAGCAATCAGTTCAGCCTTTTCCTCTGTATCACTGTCTTGTAACTACAACTCGAAGAAAATTTCAAAGTCGGGAACACGCTGCTTCTCAGAATTGAACCAGGGTTCGGAGAAACCGCAAAATGGAAAGTCTTCACCCTCTCGAACAAAATGACCATTCAGGGTTCCCCGGATTGGTCTATGTACAAGCTCATAGCATTTCCTAGCCTGCTTAGCTTTGGCTCTACCTACCATCTTTTTTCCTTTCCTAACCCAATCCTCTTTGGTGGGCGTATAGCCAAGACCAACGGCATGTGGATTATGGGGCATATCAGCCAGCGCTGTGACGCCTTTTCGGCCACTTCTTCCTAACCCCATTCCTAGCAAATGTTGGAGCTTGTTCATGAAATAGATTGATTGGGCACTGACATACAAGCCCTCATCCGTTGCCAAGATGTTTTGCAATGCCCGAGCCTTGGCCAGGGTAAACTCTGAAAGAAATACATCCCCCTCGTCATGAACAATTTCTAACACATGCGTAGTTACCTCTAGCAGAGGATGTATGGATGAATTCCTGAACACAATAGCCACCCCTTTCCCATAAGGGTATTTCAGCATTTGGTGGAGGGTAGAGGAGACAGCTTTCACCTAGTGCAACCAAGGTCTCCCTAACAGTAGATTAAAAGTAGCCGACATATCTAGGACATGGAACTCAATATCTTGTTGAGTTGGACCCACTTGAACTCTAATATGTACTATGCCCATAACTTCTCTGCTAGTGTTATCATACGTCCAAATCACCTGAGCTGTAGGCACGAAATCTGCTAGTTTCAGGCTAATGGCAAAAGCTGTGCATGACGGGCAGACGTTGATTGCTGACCTAGTGTCGAGTAACACCACTGGCACCCACTTTTCTCTGCACACTATTGATATGTACAGAGGTTTATTGTGTGCTGAGCCTTCTGGCGGCAGTTCTTTATCTAAGAAAGTTAAAGTTGGCACAGCACCTCTCGGGAAAACTAAGTCCACAAGCTATTCAAGAGTGGTGTCAATGGACAATTTGGCTTTGTCCATCACTGATAGTACAGCCTGTCGGTGCACTCAAGAACCCATGAGCAGACCCCAGATTAAAATATCGACTTGGATCTTCTTTAGCTGTTTTAGCACTGCCTCTTCTTCCAATTGTTTTTTCTTTTGCTTCTCAACCTCTTTATCTTTCCTAGAGGCCTCAGCTTGATCCAGGTGCGGTGGCTTGAAATACCACCCATTTCTAGTCATATGGTTTATCTCTTCAGAGTACCAAGTATTATCTGGCAGGGACTCATCCCAATCCTCGTCCATGTGGGCCAGATGTAGATCATCATCTTCCCACCATACACCTCCGGCAACTGACAAACAATTGTCTGGTTCCGGTCTGATCATTCTCTCATTGGAAATATCCCCCGCAGGGAATTGGGCTTTTCTAGCTTCTTGTTTGTCTGGATCTCTTTCTTGTACAAACTGCTTCAACACGGCTTCTTGCTCTGTATCATCAATACTCACGACACCCAATTCCTGAGCTAAATTCTTGATACCGGTGCTCTCTAGCAGTTTCCCCTTCTCTTCGGCCACTCCGGCCACTGCAGTTATTCTTGCTTCCTTTTCTTCAAGTTTTGGTTGAGTTTCCTCCTTTTTTGTCAGGCTCATCATTAAGCCACCCGGAGTTGTTTGTCGACCCATTCAGATCAAACCAGTCAATCTGCATGTGTCCCTGATCTTGTTCGTCATAGAACTGCAAATTGTCTAAATCTTCCTCTAGCTCCGCTAGATCATCCAAACCTTGGCTTGGGCCATCCTCTCTAACCACACTGACCTCTGCTATTGTTGGCAATGCCACTTCGGCTTGGCTTGATCAACTGGTACAATGTAACAGCACGGGTCGTATTCCCCCTTAGTCAAATCCTCAAAGCACTCAAGCAGCGGACTTGTACTCTTTTCCAAGACCAACTTCTCTTCTTCTACCATTGTCACCACCACAGGTTCAAGTTGAAGTATGGACGTGTCCATCATGCACAAGTCTGTGCTTTCAGGAATGAACACGGCCAGTTTGGGTAGGTGGAAAGGGGTAATATATACGCTGGGATTGTATGGGAAGGCCAGTGTATATATTAGGTTTAGGTTTCGGGGTGGGAGAACCTGGAAGAGGGTTGTGGGCCGGGAGAGGGTTGGTGGTCACATTTGGCTTTTGGGGTGGTACTATCACCTTGTTATCGATGAGATCTTGAATCTCATGACGCAGCCTATAGCATTGATCGGTGTTGTGGCCGTGCTGCTGGTGAATAGCACAATATTTGGCTAGGTTGTGTTTAGGTGGGAGAGGATCAGGTAGCGAGTGAGGCTCTAATGGCTTAAGATGCCCTTTTTTGATCAGTACCCTCAGGGCTTGGGATAAAGGCATGTAGAGTGGAGTAAAGATCCTTTGGGATCGAGCTTGGTTGTTTGAGGTTTATGGAGTTGTGCTGGCAAAAGGGTTGGCGGTCTTGGCTTTAGTGGTGACGACATTCACATCAGATGGTCGCGCAGTTGTGCTTCCACTGGTGGTTGCATTGGAACTACGCGTAAAAGGCCTATTGGCCTGCTCCTTTTCGTCGGTTATCAACCCCTGTTTCATTACATCTTCAATCTGAACTCCTATTTCGTGGAGCTCAGTGAATGTGAACAACAGCAAGACAATCATCTTCTGCAGTAATTTCCCTTGCAGATTGTGGACCACTATTCTGATTTGATCCTTCTCAGATAGCTTGGTAGTGATCATCGAAGCCTTGGCCCTCAACCTTGTTACAAAGTCTGAGAAGCCCTCATTTGGCTCCTGATGGGTTGCCTCAAGATCACGGGTTGTGACCTCGATTTACGTGTTATATGAGTATTGTGCGATGAAGGCCTCGACCATTTCCTCCCAGTTTTATTTCACAGAGTCCTCTAGATTTGCATTCCAGATAGCCGCTATCCTTAACAGGGTTCAACCGAAAAGTGATAGCTTTTAAAATTTGGTAAGGCCTATTGGCCGCAGGATATCAGAGAACAACCGCAAATGAACCATGGGATCCCCAGAGCCATCGAACTGGTCTATGTATGGCATTTTAAATCGGTCCGACAAAGTTACCGTGGAGTCGGTGTATCCATCTTCGATATCGAGGATTGAGTTCACACCCTATGCCCGCTTGAAAAGCTTCTCCAGCTTGTTGACCTTTAGTATAGTAGGGTCAACCTCGAATTCAAATGGAGGCTCGGTTTGGTACACTGGCACCTTGGAAGCTTGCGGTGGGATAGGGTTTACCGGAGTGCCTAGATTCTCTTGGACATTGGCAGTGATTCCTAGTACTGGGATACCCACATGGGGTGCATGGGAAGCAGAAGCCATTGCTGGCTGTGGTTGTTATTGCTGCAGCCTGTTTATTACTACAGCTTGATGGGTTGTAACTTCAGCTTGGTGGGTAGCATCTTGCTGCATGGTTTCCATTGTTTGTTGAAGATGACAACTCAAGTCCACTATACTGGCTGCAGGGTACTGAGTCATCTAAATAGGCGAGTGATCTTTTGCTGGCCTAGATGTAGAAGATTGTCCCTGACTGAATGCAGGTGATTGTTAAACTGGTGAATTGTGCCTAACTCTCATCTGTCTTGTAATCGATGGGAGCGAAGCAAACACAGGTTGCCCCCTAACAAGATCCCCAGATCTATAAAGCCTCCTTACACCGGTCCAGAGTGCTTGGGGGCAACCGAACTGTCCGAAGCAATTGTGATAAATTACCTTGCAAAAAGAAATAAAGAAAAAGGAAAGCGAAAATTAGAAACCGCACAGCACCTCAGCTCAAATGCTAACAACACATAGTTGTAATGAAAGCTGTAGGACTACACTCAATACTGAATTTCTACCTCCCAAATCTGATACCCAAACTGCAACTGATACACACATTCCTATAGAGTTTCACTCTAAAAGCACATACCAATTAAGTGAGAGCCAAAACACACCTATGAGGCGATAGGGTTACCCTATCCTAGTTTCGTCAGAAATTAGGGTTCACTATTCAAGCAATGCGGTTTCGCGCAATCCTGCATTTGGGTGAGCCACCTGACCTAGTTTGGAACAGTCTCTATGGCTTTTCGATATGCATCTAGGCCGAATGGTCAAAAAGGGTATCTTAACAAGACTACCTAATATACCTCCCACACCTAACATCGAGAAATGAAAGGAGGAATAGCAAATGGTAGTCCAGATCCAAGGGTTGTGTTCCCATCGTACAGCGATAGTCCAGATCTAAGGGTTGTGTTCCCATCGTGACAAAACCCGTAACTGGTCAGCCTTTTGGCAAGCTTTTCCAAGCAAGCCTCCGGCAAATCGTCCAGGAATAGCAAATGGCAAACACAGTGACTTAGGCGCACCAATGCAAATGCAATGCAAAGAAACACATAAGTGTAGATAAAAAGTCATATCATGAGTTCAAGTCAAGTTCTCTAAATCCCCAGCAGAGTCGCCAAAAACTGTAGCTCGCCTTTTCGCGCCCCCTTTCGGAAGCTCGGAATAAGCCTTACAGTTCGGACTCCCGTTGTTCTGAATCTAATCTCACAAGTGTAATGTGAAATTGATAAACACCAAAGAGTCCAAATCCGACAAATCTTTTGAAAAATCAATTTTTAAATCAAAAATGCCAAAATTGGACTGCTTTGCTAGATACAAAGTCGCCACCTAAATATTTTATTTTAGGGAAATTTAGGAAACCCATGACTCGTGCCAAAGGCCACATGTCCGTCATCACCAAAGTTGTCTCAGCTCAGAAACTTAGGTACAAGAATGGAAGGTCATGAATTGAACACCCCTGCTCGCCCGATCAAAGATCAGCCTCTACTAATCATGATATGATTTTTAACAACATTATATGCTCTTGTTCCGGTTTATTAGGCTATCATTACTATGTGATGTGCGCACACAAAATATAGACTAGTTTGCCTGAATTGGAACAATTCAATTTCATGTTTGTTTTTCAAAACGAGTTTGATTTTGCCAGCTCAAGTGGGCTTAAAGTTTGCAAATTGCCACTTGACAAAGTGGGCTTAAACGTACATTTGTTGAATTATTCCAATTCAAGCAACAAGCCTTGATCCACAGGTACTCAAACAATTATAGCAAATAAGCACTTAGCCTCATGGCAAGCATGCTAGTTATGGCAATCAGTCACACTCATGCAAGTATGCTAAAGCACTAAAAACTCACTTAGTACTCCAAGCTAAGATAAAACAAAAGAGTTAGAAAAATATGCATAATTCCTAACTATACAAGATGACTAATGCAACACATACAAAGAATGCAACTAATAATATGGCATATGAATCGATTTAAATAGCATCCCTTAAGACTTGGGCGTCGCTAATGGCTTGCTTGGTAATGAAAGTTGTGCAGGGGAAAGGTTCAATTTCTTCGACAAGGAGAGAGTCAAATCCCAACTTCACACCCCATTTTGGACCAAAGCTATTTTGGATGGTTTTTAGACCTTAAAACCCTCTCTTTCAAAATATTTTTGAAACAAAGTTCCTACAATGTTCCAAGGCTCACACTTTGTTAAATGTCGCGCTTTTCGGTAAACTGAGCCAAGACAAAGTGGAAATGATTGAAAGAGAGATGAAATCTTTGAAAAATCTTTCAAAACACCTTGCTTAGGGGTTTGAAGTTGAGAAAAATAGGAGAAGAGGGAAGAAACCCAGTTGGGGAAGAAAATGGGCACGAATCGCTAAGAGATGGACGAGCAGTCCTCGCTGAATCAGGCCTATTCATTTGCATACTTGAATTTCAGCTATGAGGCCACCACCATTGGAAATCTTACTTCTAGGGCTTCATTTTGCACTCAAGAATCTCCTAAAGCCAAGTACCGATGGGGGAGATATAGTTAGTTGACGTAGGGCATCAATTCGGTTGGACCGAATCTGCGCGGCTTTACCAAAATAGGCATAACTTTTTGCACAGTTGGAATTTTAATGCAAGGCTGGCGCCATTGGAAAGCTAACTTCTGGGGCTTCATCATAGGGGTTGGCCGACCACCTTGAACCTTTTGACCTGGTCGGCCGACCAGGTCAAGTGGTCGGCCAACCACTTGAACTGGTCAACCAGCTCTCTGCAGATTTGTCTCAACGAGTGTGTTCCAGCTGTGCCAGCTGGGAGGCATTTGCTGCACGTGTATGGAGGATATTTAATCTTGGTTTTAAGCTTCCAAGAGAAGCTTTGGCCCCTCTTCTCTATAAAGGAAGGGCCTCCCTTCCTTTGCAAGGGTTCTAAAGTTGGTTGAGCATATACACCATATCTCCCTTTGTTTCTCTCCATTTTAGCTTTAAAGGGTGAAGTTCTTGCCCTCCCTTACACTCCACCTCCTATCCTAACACCTCCACCATCACTCTAAGCACCTTGGAGCTGGTTTTCAGAGGTTGAAGGTTTGCTATTTTGGTCCAGAAGCTGCTAGAGGTCTTCTCTACAAGGGTAACACTTCTTTCCCTCTTTTTGACATTATTTTGCTCCATATCTTAGCTCTCTTTGTAAGCACTTTTGGGCTTTGTCATAAACTAAAAAAAGTCTTATTTTGAGCTCCTGTTGAAGTTTTTTTAAGGTCATTTTTCTGTTGGGGGGTCATCTACCCCCTTGCATGCTTGTTTTCATCTTGTTTTGAGCCATGCATCTAGGCCTTTGAAGTGAACTTTGTTTGGCCTTCTAGCCACTAAAATCCAGTGGATTTTCAGTGGCTAATATGCTGTTTTGAGCCCCAAAATCAGAGAGGGGTGACTCTCTCACCCCTTGTCTTGTTTACTAGCATTGTTGGCCTAACAAAGGGGCCTATATTTACACACTTCTTGAGCATGTTTCAGGCCATTTTTTATGAGTTTTAGGACTTGCATGAACTCTTTCCAAAGTTTTTTTTGCCATATTAGGTGTCCCTCTTGCATGTGTAAAGTAACCCTCTTCGTAGCCTTTCAAAGGAGCCTTTACTTGCATGCTTCCCAGCCTCATTTCAGGCCCTTTTCAGTGAGTTTTAGGGCCTTCATAACCTCTGTCCAGAGGTGGTTTTGCCATTTTTGATGTCTATCTTGCATGTGTAGAGTAACCCCTTGCATAGCCTTTCAAAGGAGCACATCATTCTAGCATGTGTTGACTGAGTTCCAGTGGGTTTTAGGTCATATTTTGGCATGCCTTGTTTCTTTTTTTGGCTGGTTTGGTAGTCCTTCACATGCTTCATATAGTTGTAGTGTAAGTCATGGTTCACTAGCTGGTTTTGCATGATGTTTTGGCCGCCTTTCCTAGTATATTTTGGCCTTGTCTTAAAATGGTTTTGTGCATGTTTTGGACTGCCTTAGCTCTGTTTTTTAGTCTCATGGTCGAATGATGCTTGTTTTACATGCTTGTAGTACAATATCCATGCCTAGCTTTGAGTTTTGGGGCCTATTGCATGCTTGTGTTGAGGTGTTTCCATATTTTGGGGCCATTATATATCATATTTCAGAGCTTATATGCATGCCATATATCCATGTTTTCCACTCTCTAAATGTGTTTGAGAGTTGTGCATAAATGCCTCATTTTCGGACCATTGCGTGAGCTTCATTTCTATGCATGTTGAGCCATCATTTCAGGCCATTTTCCCACTGTCTTGGACCTGCCTAGGGTCTATTTGGAGTCGGTTTGGTCATTTGTGCATTGCTTTTTGTACCTCTAGTGTAATCCGCTTCACTAGTTTCGGTATTTGGGCCATCTAGCATGCATTGGGTGACATATTTTCATGATTCAGGACCATGGTGCATCATGTTTCAGAGCTGGAAAATGTGTGTTCATATGCCATATTTCATCATTTCCCATGCTTTGATAAAGTTGCATTTGGTGATTTAGGATCGGTCCCTTGCATTGGGCATAGTTGCATGAGTGTTCTTGCCTTTAATTTCACCATGAATGGCCATTGATTTGAGTGTGGCTGAGGTCCACTCATATTGGTTTAAGTCCACCTTGCATTGTGTATGCCATTTGGTTCATGTTGTTGCATGTTTGACCATCGCATTGTGTATGCTTTGATTATGCCTTTGTGTATGTCCATCTTCGTATGTGTGCATTGTGTATGCCATATAGCTCATGTGCATTGTGTATGCCATTTTATTCCATAGCATTGCATATACTAGGTTGCATGTGTGCATATCATCCCTCGCATGCGAGCATGATTAGGTTGCATTGCATTTAGGGTTGCACGTTAGTCGCATTGTGTATGCCATCTCATTGCATTGTGTTTGGAGTAGGGTTAGTCCAAACACGAGAAACGAGGGGCGTTTCATACTCAAAGTGACGAAACGTGTCTCAATTTTCGGTTGCCGACACTCCGGATTACCCATGATGGAGTTTAGGCCTTGTTGTGTTTATATGTGCATTCATTTCACATTGAGTCGTGCAATTCGACTCCTCGGCCATCATGCATCGAGATACGTGATTGATGGCACGACGATCGAGGACTATACTTCCTAGAGCTTGTACAATGACGGGGAGAGTGGTCGTGCGCACATGTGTTGAAAATTCTTTGCCATGCCCCTTTCTTGCTCTCTGTTGCAGCAAACCAGAAACCAGCAGCCTTCTAGAGCTTTGTACAATATTCCAGGATCAATTGCAAACAGAGGCAAATCGGGGCATCGCGAGGAATTTCCTGACAAGGCGACTCGAGCATACATGCATCTTTCATCATTCAGAATAGAGCTGAGGCAGTCCATGGATTTGCATGCTAGTTTATTTCGTTTCTTAGTTAATTTGTTAATTAATTAGGATTTTGTAATATTTAATTGGCTAGAGTAGTTAATTATTTATTTGGTTGTGTAATATTTATTCGGACCCTCTGCGAGAGGGCAATGTTGTAATAAGTGTGCGTGTGTGTGATGTATGTCTTCCAACCCCACGTCTTTCTTCTTTTATTTACCAGCTTATGATGGTTAGTTTAGGGCATGTTTCAATTAGCATCATTATGCTTTGCATGTTTGCATTCATTCATCTATCTTGCATGCACCGGGCTCAGCGCATCATGCTAACTGCATTGTATTTCAACTCCAAGTTGAATACATGATCAATTGTTGCATTTCATATGCCATTTTAGAATAGCTGAGCCTATTGTAGTTGTATTTTTGCATGTGTTGCATTAGGCATTTCAGCATAGTTAGGATTCATGCATGATTTCTAATTAGCTTCTTTCTTTGGCTTAGAGTACTCGGTAAGTGTTTATGCTTTAGCATCATTGCATCCGTGTGAGTAGGGATGGCAATTTGAACCCGGCCCGACGGGGAATCGACCCCCCGATCCCGATTTGAGCGGTTTTTCCCCGAAAAATATCCCCAATGGGACGGGGATGGTATTTAAAATTCAATCCCCGATCAGTTTCGAGCCGGGGACGGGGATATGTGTCCTAGCCCCGTACCCGGCCCGTCCCCGTCCCTGTCCCTGTCCCCGTCCCCGCTGGTCCCCGAAATGAATTTACCATTTTACCCCTCTATATATATATATATAAACCAAACCCTCTCACACTCACACTCACCACCATGTCTCTCATCTCCCTCCCTCTCATTCTCTGTGTCCCTCTCCCTCTCACTCACCACAGCGTCTCTCATCTCCCTCCCTCTCACTCTCCGTGTCCCTCTCCCTCTTACTTTCCATCTCCCTCACTCACTCACTTTGATTTCTCTCTCATTCTCTCATTTCTCGTTATCATTATCATCATCGTCCAGATCCACGTTGATTTCTCTCTCATTCTCTTACTCCTCGTTATCATCATCATCACCCAGATCCACCACCGTGAAGCCACCGACCTGAACCGTGAAGCCACCAATCTAACAGATCGTGGTTCGTGAACCGTCAAGCCAAGCCACTGATCTGTGCATCTCTTTTCCTCTCTCTCTCTCTCTATATATATGTGTGTGTGTGTGTGTGATAGTGGTCTTCCTTGCCATTGTTCACCGTATTTGGTTCTAGAAATAATAATCTATATATAGATCTGTGTGTGTTCTAGATCTGTTGTCCATATATATACAGATTAATTTTTTTTAGATCTATTGTTGTATGGGTGTGTGTGTTCTAGATCTGTTGTAGATTGTTGTCCATATACATTTTTTTTTTTTTGTTGAACAGATCTGTGTGTGTGTGTGTGTTGAACAGATCAGTGTGTGTGTTGTGAATAGGTCTGTCGGGGATTTTTCAAGGTCGGGGAAACCCGATCCCCGTTAGGGGACGGGAGCGGGGGAGGAGATGCCTTCCCCATCGGGGATCGGGGCTGGGGACGGGGATTTTTTAACCTTCGGGGATCGGGAACGGAGAGTGTCATCCCCGGCCCCGCCCCGGCCCGTTGCCATTCCTACGTATGAGTGACTGCCATGATAGCATGCTTACCATGAGGCTAACTGCTTATGTGATATAACTGCCTGAATGCCTGTGGGTGGAGATTGGGTTATTTGAATTGAAACAATGCATTGAATGCGAGTTTTAAGCCCACTTGAGAGTGGCAAAATCATGTTTTCTAAGCCCACTTGAGGGTGGCAAAATCCGCATTTTAGCCTACTTGCGAGTAGCAAATCACTTTCAAAAACAAACATGAGATGTTTTGTTCCAATTCAGGCGACCCAATCTATACTTGTATGCTGTGCGCATCACATAGTAATTCTAGGCTAACAAGCCGGAATAAGAGCACATATGTTTTCAAAACTCGATATCATGGTTAATAGAGGCCGATCTTTGATCGGGCGAGCGGGGGTGCTCACGAAGTGACCTTCCCCAATCGTACCCAAGTTCCCGAGCCGAGGCAACTTTGGTGATGACGGACATGTGGCCTTAGGCAATGAGTCAGGATTTCCTAAATTCCCCCCAAAATAAAATATTTAGGTGGCGACTCTCTATCTGGCAAAGCAGTCCATGTTTGGCACTTCTTTCTAAAAATCTGTTTTCAAAACGATTTGTCGGATTTGGACTCTTTGATGATTCATCGGTCTTGCATTGCACTCTGCGAGATTAGATACAGGTTCGTGACATTGAGTCCGAACTGTAGTGAGCCCAAGTGAACAAAACGGGGGGATTTCCCCCAGGACGTTCGGGGACGTCTACAGCTAATAAACTAATTAATTAAATAATTACAACACAAGTGTGGCTCGCCTTTTTCGCACCCTCTTTCGGAAGCTCGAAAAGAAAGCCCTACAGTTCGGACTCTCGTGGTTCTGAATCTAATCTCACAAGTACAATGTGAAACTAATATACACTAAAGAGTTCAAATCCGGCAAATCGTTTTGGAAAACTGATTTTGAATCAAAAATGCCAAAATTGGACTGCTTTGCCAGATACAAAGTCGCCACCTAAATATTTTATTTTGGGAGAATTTAGGAAACCCATGACTCGTGCCAAAGGCCACGTGTCTGTCATCACCAAAGTTGCCTCTGCTCGAGAACTTAGGTACGAGAGAGGAAGGTCATGAGTTGAGCACCCCCGCTCACCTGATCAAAGATCGGCCTCTACTAACCATGATATGATTTTTTATAAACATTATGTGCTCTTGTTGATTATTAGACTAGCTTTACTATGTGATACACACAAGCAAGTATAGACTAGTTTGCTCAAGTTTGGAACAATTCAACTCATGTTTGTTTTTGCAAAAATGGTTTGAATTTGCCACCTCAAGTGGGCTTAAAAGTTTGCAAATTTGCCACCAAACATAGTGGGCTTTAAAATGGATTTGCCACTTAACAAAGTGGGCTTAAAACATACATTCGTTGAATCGTTCCAATTCAAACAAAATGTCTTCATCCACAGGTATTTATGCAGTTGTAGCAATTAAGCACTTAGCCTCATGGTAAGCATGCTAGACATGGCAATCACTTACACTCATGAAAATATGTGAAAGCACTAAAAAACTCACCCAGTACTCCAAGCTAAGAAGATATGAGTTAGAAAAATATGCATAATTCCTAACAATACAAGATGCCTAATGCAACACATGTAATATGCAATTTAATAGGCTCGGCTACTAATATGACATATGAAGCAATTTAAATAAAATACGATTAAACACGTATTCAAAGATTTATTGAAATGGAAATGCAATTTGAATGATGTGCCGAGCCTCGGTGCATGCAATACGAATGAATGAATGCAAGCATAAGCTATGCTAATTGAAACATGTCCCTAATCTAACCATCAAAAGCAGCTAAATAAAAGGGAGAAAGACGTGGGGTTGGAAGACATACACGCATGCACACTTATCACAACGTTACGCCCTTGCGAATGAGGGTCCAAATGAAAATAGCTAAGCTACACTAGTTATTTAATTAATACAACACTTTGAATAAATAAAAAGCTTACTCTAAGCTAATTAATTATTACAACACACTTAACTAATTAATCAATTAGACTAAGTTATTTAATTAATTAACTACACAACATGAACTAATTAACCAATCTACTTAAATAGTTACAACATTTGCATGAATTAGTCACAACTAATTAACTAAGCAAAATAACTAAATGGCCTAGAGAAACGAGAGATGCATGCATGCTCGGTTTTTCACCCGAAGAACATCCGCTGTCCACTACTAATTGCCTCTGTTGCACAACATTTACTCTGTTTTCCTTCTCCAGATCAACAATGCTCTGGTTTAGATGCACAATACTGAATTTCTCACTGGTGTCTGGCCGACCACAGATGAGAGTTTGCCGACCAACACTGAGGGGTTGTCGGCCATTGGAGGTGGCTTGCCGGCCACTGATGAGGGTTTGTCGGCCACTGAAGCCAAGTCATTCCTTGCTGTAACAAAGGACAAAACAGAGCAAGAAAGGGGTGGTCTCACAGGTTGTTTGTACCATGTATCACCCCTTATCATTAACACAAGCTCAAAGGAGTGATACATTTGGCCCTTAAACCATCAATCAAGTAATTTCCATGCATGATGGCTAAGGGACCAATTTGTACAAGTTCAATGAATGCGAAACAAGACTCAAATGCCATCACCCTATCATGCATGATCAAGGGCAATGGAGACCTAGGAAAGTGGCACATTCATCACTTTTGAGTATGAAAAGTCCCATTTTCCTTGTGTTCAAATTAACGTCCGATTTGAACACATGCAATGCAATACAAAGAAATGCTTAACTTGCCACTTTTACTTGCCAATTTTGTTTACACATTTTAGTTACCAAATCATTCTTTAATCAATTTGTCCATTGGTGAGTGTCCTCTAAGATGAAAGAAGTGTCAACCAAGGGATAATATAAGGCAAGAGAGAGATCATGTCATTGATAATGAACCCTCAAAGAGGATTAAACCATTAAGCATGACCTCAATCTCAAGCTTAAAGGATCCCAAGCTTGAAACAACCCTCAAAAGCAAATGAAAGAGTGAAACAAAGAGGGAGTTTGTAGAGTTTATAGTGCTGAAATGGAGTGAAAAACAACACCAAAAGATGCTATCAACTCAAACAAGAGATGTTTAAGACCCTAAAACACCAACTTGCGACGACTATTGCACTACAACCATGCAAAACAAGACTCAAATGAACTAACCAACCCAAAACAAAGCTAAAGCAGGCTATTTCAGAGGCTAAAACATGCTGGACTTGAGCTAAGTTAAGCTAGAAAAACATGCTAACATATAAAGCTAACTAAGCATGTAAACAAGACACAATGAGGGGAGGCTAACCCCTCTAAATTTGGACTTCAAAATGAGTTTTTTGCCACTGAAAAACTTCTGAAATTCAGTGGTTAAAAGGCCAAAAAAGTTGGTTTGAAAGTGGTGAAAAAGGTACAAAAGCTTTACAAACAAAGAAGTAAGAAAGGTGAACCACCCCCTAACTCAAACCACCACCTTTAGGCCACAAAAAAAGAGTTTTTTACAGTTCAAAATCAATTCCAAAACAGCCCAAAAAATAGTAGAAGAAGATGGCAAAGCAAGTATGTAAAACAAGCTAACAAAACAAGTGTTATACCTCTTAAAGCCAAGGCACAAGTTAGGCAACAAAACAAGCCACAACCACCTTCTAAAGCTCAAAGAGGGTCTCAAGTATCCTCAGCCCAAAGAGAAGCAACTTTGGTCAAGTGTTGATAGACAAAAGTGTAGAGACACTAAGCATCTAAGAACAAAATTTCAAGAGAGAGAATTTTGTAAAGAGAGAGAGAGAGAGAGAATTTTGCTCCAAAATTTTCTAACCTTTTGTAATGGGGGAGAAGGTCCCATATTTATAGAAAAACAAGCTTTCAGTTAAGTTAAATCAGTCCATACACGTGTATGGTGATCAAGAGTATTGTGCCAACAGCTGGAACAACTGTCAAGAAAATATCTGCAAAAAGGTCACTGGTGGCCGGCAGGCCACACCATTGGCTGGCAAGGCATAAGGGTGGCCGGTAGGGCACAATTGGTATCTGGCAGCCTCAAACAGTGGCCGTCTAGCCACTAGGGGTTGCAGGTTTGAAAAACAAAAGTTTTAGGTTTGAAACACTATGTTTTTGGTCCAAAACAAGGCACAAAATGGACGCAGTTTCAAGGCTCAAAAGCAGGGCACTCCGCCGAGGACTTCAAGCACTCAAAATGAACATACGCAATCACAATCATCGTGTGCACAAACGATGACATCCAAGTCTTGAGGACGGTTGAAAATGGAGTGTCTACAGTTGCCCTTCTTTGACAGAACTAGGAAGTCACAAAATGACGTGAGTGAGTGTCAAAGCCCAGAGACAACCCATTTTTGACAAGGCCAAAGACTTGGACAAACAAACAAGTCAGAAAACAAATGGTTGTGCCCACAGGCTGCCTACGTATCTCTTTACACGGAATCAAACCGGCGTAGTTCTGGGGCAAGATGCAAATGATATGCGCGATGCAAGAACATAACTTATGATCATGCAATGAGGCTGTAATGAAACATTTAAATGCAAATGCAATGCAATGAAAATGCCACATTCAAACAAACTAAAACAAGGTACAGCAATCTCAAACATGAAAAGAAGTAAGCAAATAAACACACCACGCGTGGGAATCACGAGCAAAACCACACTTCATGCAGAAAGGACGTAAGAAAATATGCAAGCTTAACTACGCGACGCATAGAAAAGGCGAAGAGCAACATAACTGTCGAGCGCACCCGACGTCTCAATCGAGATCCTAATGTGGTTCATACGTGAGAAGGAAAAAGGTGATGTGAACACCGGGACGCACCTGAATGTTTTTAACCAAAGGCGGTGGTGTGAACACCGTGACATACCCAAATGTTTTTAACCGAAGGGGGTGATGTGAACACCAGGACGCACCTGAATGTTTTTAACCGATGGGTTGGTGTGAACACCGGGACGCACTTGAATGTTTTTAAACGAGGGGAGTGGTGTGAACACCAGGACGCACCCGAATATTTTTAATCGAAGGGGGTAATGTGAACACCAGGATGCACCCGAATGTTTTTAACCGAAAGGTTGGTATGAACACTGGGACATACCTGAATGTTTTTAACAAAAGGGTTGGTGTGAACACTGTGATGCACCCAAATGTTTTTAACCGAAGGGGGTGGTGTGAACACCAGGACGCACTCGAATGTTTTTAACCGAAGGGTTGTTGCGAACACCAGAACGCACCTGAATGTTTTTAACCGAAGGGGGTGATGTGAACACCGGGACATACCTGAATGTTTTTAACCGAAGGCGGTGGTGTGAACACCGGGGCGCACCCGAATGTTTTTAACCGAAAGGTTAGTGTGAATACCGGGACGCACCCAAATATTTTTAATCAAAGGAGGTGGTGTGAACACCGGGACATACCCGAATGTTTTTAACCGAAGGGGGTGGTGTGAATACTGGGATGCACCTGAATTTTTTAACCGAAGAGGGTGGTGTGAATACCGGGACGCACCCGAATGTTTTTAACCGAAGGGGTTGGTGTGAACATCGGGATGCACCCGAATATTTTTAAACGAGGGGAGTGGTGTGAACACCAGGACGCACCTGAATGTTTTTAATCGAAGGGTTGGTGTAAACACCGAGATGCACCAGAATGTTTTTAACTGAGGGGAGTGGTGTGAACACCGGGACGCACCCGAATATTTTTAACCAAAGGGGGTAGTGTGAACACCGGGATGCACCCGAATGTTTTTAACCGAAAGGTTGGTGTGAACACTGGGACGCACCCGAATGTTTTTAACCGAAGGGTTGGTGTGAACACCGAGACGCACCCGAATGTTTTTAACCGAAAGGGGTAGTGTGAACACCGAGACGCACTCGAATGTTTTTAACCGAAGGGTTGTTGCAAGCACCGGGATGCACCCGAATATTTTTAACCGAAGGGTTGTTACGAGCATCGAGATGCACCCGAATGTTTTTAATCGAAGGGGGTGGTGTGAACACTAGGGCGCACCCGAATGTTTTTCATCGAAGGGTTAGTGTGAACACCGAGACGCACCCGAATATTTTTCACCAAAGGGGGTGGTGTGAACACCGGGACATACCTGAATGTTTTTAACCGAAGGGGGTAGTGTGAACACCGGGATGCACCCAAATGTTTTTAACCGAACAATTGGTGTGAACACCAAGACGCACCCGAATGTTTTTAAACGAAGGGAGTGGTGTGAACACCAGGACGCACCCAAATGTTTTTAACCGAAGGGTTGGTGTAAACACCGAGATGCACCCAAATGTTTTTAACCAAGGGAAGTGGTGTGAACAGCGAGACGCACCCGAATGTTTTTAATCGAAGGGTTGGTGTGAACACTAGGACGCACCCATATGTTTTTAACCGAATGGTTGATATGAACACCAGGACGCACCCGAATGTTTTTAACTGAATGGGGGGTGTGAACACCAGGACACACTCGAACATTTTTAACCGAAGGGTTGTTGCGAGCACTGGGATCCACCCGAATGTTTTTAACCGAAGGGGGTAGTGTGAACACCGGGGTGCACCCGAATGTTTTTAACCGAAAGGTTAGTGTGAACACCGGGATGCACCTGAATATTTTTAACCAAATGGGGTGGTGTGAACACCGGGACATACCCGAATGTTTTTAACCGAAGGGGGTGGTGTGAACACTGGGATGCACCCGAATGTTTTTAACCGAAGGGGGTGGTGTAAACACTGGGACGCACCCGAATGTTTTTAACCGAAAGGTTGGTGTGAACATCGGGACGCACCCAAATGTTTTTAAACGAAGGGAGTGGTGTGAACACCAGGATGCACCCGAATGTTTTAAACCGAGGGGAGTGGTGTGAACACTGGGACGCACCTGAATGTTTTTAACCGAAGGGGGTAGTGTGAACACCAGGGCGCACCCGAATCTTTTTAACCAAAGGGTTGGTGTGAACACTAGGACGCACCCGAATGTTTTTAACCGAAGGGTTGGTGTGAACACCAGGACGCACCCGAATATTTTTAACCGAAGGGGGTGGTGTGAACACCGGGATGCATCTAAATGTTTTTAACCAAAGGGTTGTTGCGAGCACTAGGATGCACCCTAATGTTTTTAACTGAAAGGGGTGGTGTGAACACCGGGATGTACCCGAATGTTTTTAACCGAAGGGGGTGGTGTGAACACCGAGACACACCCAAATGTTTTTAACCAAATGGGGTGATGTGAACACCAGGACGCACCCGAATACTTTTAACCAAAGTGTTGGTGTGAACACCGGGACGCACCTTAATTTTTTAACCAAAGGGTTGGTGTGAACGCTGAGACGCACCCGAATGTTTTTAACCGAAGGGTTGGTGTGAACACCGGGATGCACCCGAATGTTGTTAACAGAAGGGATCCTAATGCGTCTCACGTGAGAGGAGGAAAAGATGGAAGAAAATGATTCGAAAAGCATGAATGACTTTACCTGGAACTCATCTGAATGAACCGTACATACAATATCGTGCATGGGAAGGAAAGAGACTTAACAAATGCGATACAGTATGAGTGCATGTTCTATTCAAGACAAGCAATCGAGATACAATGTTAATGGAATATTCTATGCGAGAAACAAAAGCATAAGCATATTCTATGCATGATTGAAAAGAAAATGCAAGACACAGATACAATTCCCATGAGATGCACATTTTACAACAACATATGTGAAATGCATATTCTACGCCACAAAGTGAAGTGCATGTTCTATGCAACAACAAAAATGAAATGCACATTCTATGCAAGATAACAAATCATGATTTGACGAAAATAAACTCAAAACCAACTTCTGATTCACCTCTCGAAAGAATTGTATTGTATTTAAAGGATACACCTCATTCACGTTGACAAGTGGCAAACATCGTGCACCGAAAACACAGTTTTGAGCTTCCGCGGAGACATTCTGAACCAAACAATGAACAAACCCTTCAATTCTTGAAGACCAAAGACACAAAGAGCATTAGGACTCCAAGGGAAACCTCAGAACACTTGCCGGCCACCAGAGGGGGCCGCCGACCACTTGCCGGCTACAAGTGATCACTGCCGGCCACCAATGGTGGCCTGTTGACCACCCGTGGCAGATTCAGGGCAATACGGTCATTTTGGCTCAGGTCTTTAAATATAGGGCATGGGGTTTCATTTCCTCATTACCCCATGCCCGAAATTGCTCCTTCTCTCTCTCTCTAGGTGCTCCTTCTCTCTAGATCCGCACTTTCCATGCATTTTCCAACACCCTACGCGAAGTTGATTCGCTAAAACCTCTTTATTTCCTTCGTTTTGAACTGATTAAAATTTGATTTTGGTGCTTCTTCTTAGAGTTTCACCTTTTGAGGTTTGTTCTCCTCGAATTTCTCTTGGGTTTTGTACCTTTTCCCGGGCTTTGACTTTTTTTTCTATTTCCTCTCTCCTAAGGTTTGAATTTTTCCAGGTTTGCCCTTTTTCGTTCATTTTTCTTCACTTTTCACTTATCTTCTCATCTTCTATTCAGATGGCGGACAACATACCTCATGACGGAGCTTCACCAGAGATCCCCTCTACATTCCCACATGTTCTCGAGGCAGAGCCTGAGCCTGAGCCTGAGCCATTGCCACTCAGGATTCGACCCTTTGATCCGGCTGCATATCATCCTTAGACACATGTGCTACCACCTGGGGGTATCAAGCACTTCAGAGCATTTGCGCGACGCGCACCAGAGGACCTCTTGCTACGAGAGCCGGACTCCCATTCGTCTTACGCCACCACCGAGGTATACATTACACTCTTATGTTTTTCTACATTTTGGCACTGTGCTTCTTAATTTTACTGTATTCATTGCTTCGATTGGACAATTACACTATACTTTGTCATTTACTGCATGTCTCACCTTAATCACACTTTTGCACTATATTTCTTACACTACCTTTTTATCTGTCTGTTCTCATGTCACTGTATATCACTGTTTATCACTGTTCTAATCACAGGAGGACTCTCGTGCTATCAGGGGCTATGGAGCCACGTCTACGAGAGACTGGTATATGGAGCTTCCTTTCAATGTTCGTTATATCATTGACGAGGCCGGCTTCAGTTTATTTTGCATGGGGCTATCGTGCCATATCACGAGTCACCCGCTTCTTGGTGTATTAGTGGAGCGGTGGTGGGATACCACCAACTCCTTCCACTTCTCTGCTATTGGGGAGATGACGATGACTCCCTATGACTTCACCAAGCTCACAGGTGTAGAAGTAGGAGGTCATCAGATCCCTTACGATATGGACATGGGCGAATGGGAGGACGTCTGGCTACACCTGCTAGGAGCACGTCCACCTCTCTTCGAACCGGGGATGGTACGATATAGCTGGTTCACCGAGCATTTCTAAGGGAGAGAGCCAGAGACCCCAGAGAAGACCAAGCATTACGCCCGACGCTTTTTGATGTTCCTATTTGGCACCACCTTGTTTGCAAACAAGTGGAACACTATAGGGTTATATCTCCTGAGCGCTCTAGTGGACTTATCTCAGGTCCGACTTTATGATTGGGGCAATGCTGGCCTAGCCACATTGTATGGCTATATGAGCTCGACATCCTGCAGGAGGGGAAACAGAGTCGGAGGCTACTGGCGAACCTGGGAGGTACGCTTTATATTTCTGTTCTACATTTTATGTTTGCCATTTCTGTGCTTTCTGCTTTGCACTTTCTGTACACTGCACATTGAATTGTTTACACCTATATATTGCGCTCTCTGCATTGCACATTCTGTATCCTCTATATCTATACTTTCTGTATACTACATATTTTTCTTTCTGCATTCTGTATTTGTATTTTCTGTACGTTGTACACACATGCTATTTCTTGCACTTTGTATCTGTACTTTGTGTACACTATATACTTACTGTTGCCTTTTCCTTGCATCTATGGGTATATGCATATTTCCCAACCCTTGCCCCAGAGCCAGAAGTAGAGATGCCTCCTATTGTGCCATACTCTCACCGGTATGACGGGAGATTCCTGCAGAGGACCCGGGAGACCTTCGCATTCTTCCGTCGGTACTTCGCTGCGGGAAAGGTAACCCAAAATTCACAATTATTTTTGCTTTATCAACAACTGACGATGACTAACCATCTATATAACCCCTGTTTGCAGATTGCTTGGTAGCCTTGGGCGTTGATGCCGGTTAGAGTTAGAGACCAGTATGTCGATGCTCGAGGGGCATCCCATTTTCGACTTCTGCTAGAGGGCCCAGTTTGCCGAGCTTGGTTTCTAGGCAAGCGATTCGTGCGCCAAACCTTAGGTTTGCCCGAGCCGGTAGTTCCTATACCGTCTCTGGTATCTATGAAGACCACGGAGAGCCTCTCCTCCCAGGAGATGATTTACTTTACTGGGGGCTTGGACACAGACTACTTCCTCGATGAAGGGGATTATGCGATATTCATCCAGACACATCTAATGCCTCCCTTGACGAGTGCTCATGCTCGTGCAGGTAGAGCAGCAAATGCCCCTTCGGAGAGTAGGACTTGAGCTAGGAGGGCCAGGACTGGAAGGGTTCCTCTTGCGGGACAGGCTACCGGTTGGCTAGAGATCTTCATCTTTTCTTCTTTAACCTTCCAGTCTTCTTTTGCTTGAGACACAACTAGGTTCAAGTCCCCAATGACATCCAACCTTTTTGCCCCTAGTTCTAGGGCGGCTTCCAAACCAACGATACACGCCTCGTATTCTGCTTTGTTGTTGGATACCTTGAACTGGAGTTTTAAGGCTAAGGGTATATGGAAATTGTTGAGTGCTATAAGCAACACCCCTATCCTATAACCGTACTGATTAGACGCTCTGTCAAAGTACATTGTCCAAATCTCTTCCTCGACTTATAGAATTGCTTCATCTGGGAACAGGTATTCTACCACTTTATCCCCTTCCACTCGATGATCTGCGAGGAACTCCTCTATAGCTCTCTCCTTAACAAACTTGCGAGTAACATACTTCAGATCAAATTCGAAATGGAAAAGCAACCAACAGGCTAGCCTACCCGTAAGCACTAGTTTCTCAAAGAGATATTTGATGGGATCTAATCTCGAAACTAGAATTACAGAGTGAGCTAACAAGTAGTGTCTCAATTTCCTTGTAGCCCATACCAAGGCTAAACAAGCTTTTTCCAACGGGGTGTAACGGGTCTCATAATCCAACATTTTCTTGCTCAAATAGTAGATGGCTTTCTCCACCCTATCCTTAGATTCCATAGCAAGCATGCATCCCATCGTTGTGTCCATTACTGATAGATACAAAATCAAAGGCTTTCCCGGCTTCAGCGGCAACAACACAGGCAGATTTTGAAGGTATTGCTTGATCTGCTCAAAAGCGAATTTGAGAAGGAAAAATATGGTCTGGATTGGGCCATGGTAATACCAGGCAAATTGTGGGCCGAACACATTTGGGCCGTGGTATCCCGGGTCCACCCAGAAGTGATTTTTGCTCAGCAATGGCAAGGGCATGTGGAACCGAGCTACTTCACCTTGTCGGCACGGAGGCCGGTCAAGTGAGGGTTCCACAGTTTATGCGTTGCGCGGTTGGAAAGCACGCATCCATAGCTTGGCGTGAAGGCACATGCCTGAAGCTCGGCAGGAAAGACTTTGGTTGACCAGTATGACCAATCTCAATCTTGGCTTCACCGGAATGCAGTTGAGCATGGCTAGAAAGGAGCTCGGTTGTTGGGGGCACCTGGGCATGAAACGCAGCATGGCCATTGACAGCCGAGATGCTACAGCCCGGCTACCAAGCTGCCAATACAGTGGGCTGGCAGTCGGGTTAGGTGATGTTCAGCAAGATTTGTGTTGACAGATGGGATAGCAGCACCATGTGTCGAGAGACGAATGTGAGTAGATTTGGGACGCAGAAGGTATATAAGCAAGTCTGCGCCCCCATGCTGGACAGATGAACATTTGGTAAGAAAAACGCTTACACTCAACTCTCTCCTCACTCTCTCCATCCTTAGGTGTGTGCTAACTTGATCGTCGGAGGGGTTTTCCAGCCACACACCACCGGGTAGCTCACTGCTGTTGTGCACGCAGGTGATCGGACAGAAACGGAGCTTGGAAGAAAGGAATACGGGCTTGCCTGAATATTTGCTCCCCGTACAGAGTTGATATCGATCATCCCATTGGAACTTCTTTCCTCTCTTCAGGAGACCAAATAGTGGTTCACAAGTCAAGGTTAATTTTGAAATAAATCGTCTTCTGAATTACACTTTACCTAGAAAGCCTCGCACCTCCTTCTCAGTCCTTGGTCGTGGCATTTCTAGGATGGCCTTGATTTTGAAAGGATCTACCTCAATGTCCCTCTGTGTGATCAAGAAACCCAGCATTTTCCCTGTTATTACACCAAAAGTACACTTCTGTGGATTCAACCTCAGTCTGTATTCTCAGATCCGTTGAAAGAATTTCTTCAAGGCGGGATTTGATAATCATGTCGTCTACGTACACCTCGACCTCCTTATGGATCATATCATGTAGAATTGTGGTTACAGCCCGTTGATAAGTAGCCCCGGCATTCTTCAGCCCAAACGGCATCACTCGATAGCAGTAGGTTCCTCACGGCGTAGTGAAAGCAGCTTTCTCTCTGTCTTTGGGTGTCATCACAATCTGGTTATACCCGAAAAATCCATTCATGAAGGAGAGCAACGCATGGCTTGCAGTGAAGTCCAGCAATTCATCAATGTACAGTAGAGGAAAGTCGTCCTTCAGACTGGCTCTATTCAGATCTCTGAAATCCACACACACCCGAATCCTACCATCTCTCCTTGGCACTGGAACAATGTTGGCCAACCAAGTTGGGTACTCAGATACTAGCAAGAATTTGTGTCTATCTTCTTGGTGACCTCTTCCTTAATCTTCAAGGCCCAATCCGGGCGTATTCTCCGCAACTTCTGTTTGATGGGTCGGGCCTTGGGGTTAAGAGGGATCCGATGCTGTACAATCTCAGGATCGATTCCAGGCATGTCTTCATAGGACCACGTGAAAACATCTTTGAAATCTTTTAATAAAGTAACTAAGCCCTTGCGCTCCTCCGAAGACAACATGGACTCGATTTGGACCAAACACAGATCCTTCTCAATACCCATATTAAAAGCAATGATTTCATCAGTAAGGGCTTTTACAAACCTCTCCTCCTCTCAATTAATCAAATTTTTCAAAACTACAGGAATTCCTTCCTCATCATTTTCATCAAAATTTTGAAAATCATGATCAATGCAATGAACAAGCGGCACAGATAAATACTCAAAAACTGTAGTGGCATTCTCATTCACAAGGTCAAGCTGATCCAGTTCCTCAGTTACAACCAACTCAAAGGAAAAAGAAAAAGACGACCTGGACAAAACCTCAAACCTTAGCATTCGGGTTATCAACCCCAGGAATACCAGACCCAGACTCAGAAGAACCGGAATCTGATTCTGACTCCACAAACTCTATGGAATCAGATTCTGGTTCACTACCCGACTCAGAACTGCTAGGCAGGTAGCCCTCCTCCAGCTGCCAAATGAAGGATAGTGTATCAAATGCATCCAAGATACTGCTAGAAGGGTTCACACCCAGTTGGTCCCCGATCATGGAAACGGTCAGGTTATCCCCCAAGCTCTCTGAGTTGATTGGAGGATCCGAAATGAGACATGCTAGTGTTGCCCTTACTTCAAACTTATTATTGTCAGAATCACTTTCTATGCTCTTCACAACTTCAATAGTTAGTCCAGCTATTTCTTCCATATCACTATCTTGTAGCTGCAAGTTAAAGAAAATCTAAAGTCAGGAACCCGTTGCCTCTTAGAGTTGAATCAGGGTTCGGGGAAACCACAGAATGGGAAGTCTTCACCCTCCCGAACAAAATGACCATTCAGGGTTCCCCGGATAAGTCGATGCATAAGCTCATAGCGCTTCCCGATCTGCTTAGCTCTGGCTCTTCCTGCCATCTATTTCCCTTTCCTTACCCAGTCCTCTTTGGTCGGCGTATAGCCATGACCAAAGGCATGTGAGTTATGTGGCACATCGGCCAATGTGATAATGCCCTTCCGGCCACTCCTTCCCAGTCTCATTCTTGGCATATGTTGAAGTTTGTTCATGAAGTACACAGATTGGGCGCTAACATACAAACCCTCGTCAATAGCCAAGATATTCTGTACCACCATTCTGATTTGGTCCTTTTCAGACAGCCGGATAGTCATCATAGAGGCCTTGGCCCTCCATCAGGTCACAAAGTCTGAAGCTCCGTTTCACGGAGTCTTCCAACTTTGCGTACCTAATGGCCGCTATGCCCAACAAGGTTCAGCCAAAAAGCGACAGCTTCTGAAGTCTAGTGAGACCCATTGGTCGTAGGATATCAGAAAATAACCATAGATGGACCATAGGATCCCCGGAGCCATCAAATCGGTCTATGTGCAGCATCTTGAATATGTCTGGTAGAGTTATTGTGGAGTTCGTGTATCCGTCCTCAATGTCAGGGATTGAATTCACACCCTATGCCCACTTAAAGAGCTTTTCTAGCTTGTTGACCTTTAATGCAGTGGGGTCAACCTCGAATTCAAACGGCACCTCCATCTGGTATGCTGGTACCTTGGAGGTCTGAAGTGGGATCGGATCTACTGGAATGCCCAAATTCTCTTGGGCATTGACAGTGACCCCGGGTGCTGGAATACCCATTGGAGGTGCATGGGATGCAGAGGCTACTGCCAGTTGTGGTTGCTATTGTTAAAGCCTATTTATCACTTCTGCTTGGCAGGCTGTGACCTCAGCTTGGCGGGCAGCATCTAGCTGCATAGTCTCTATGGTCTGCTAAAGCTGACGAAGCATATCTTCCATGCTAATTGGGGGATGTTGAGCTATCAGAACTGGCGAATACTCTCTTTCTAGAGTAGAAGTAGAACATTGAGCCTAGTTGGTCGTAGGCGAAGTAAAAGGTGACTGTTGGACTAGCGAATTATGCCTGATCCTCCTCCGTCTGGTAACTGGAGGGAGTGAAACAAACACTGGTTGTCCCCTAAAAAGATCCCCAAATATGCAAATCCTTCTCACACAGGTCCAAAGTGCTTGGGGGTTAACAGAATCGTCAGAAGCAATGGTGAAAAACTACCTTACAAAAAAAAGCAAAAAAAAAACAAAAATTAGAAACAGCACAGCACCTCGACTCAGACACTAACAACACGCAGTTGCAATCATAAGCTGTAGAACTGTACTCAACACTGAATTTCTACCCCCAAAAACTGATACCCAAACTTGCAACTGATATGCACGTTCCTGTAGAGTTTCACTCTAAAAGTACATAACAATTAAATGAGAGCCAAAATACCCCTATGATGGGTTAGGGTTACCCTGTCCTAGTTTCGTCAGGAACTAGGGTTCACTACTTCAAGCAAAATGTTTCACACAGTCCTGAATTTGGGTAAGCAACCTGTCCTAATTTGGAACAGTCTTTACGGCTTTTGATATACAACTAAGCCAATTGGTCAAAAAGGGTACCTTAGCAAGACTACCTAATATACCTCTCACACCTAACACCAAGAAATGAAAGGAGGATCAAACGGTACAGCGGTAGTCCAGATCCAAGGGTTGTGTTCCCATCGTGGCAGAGCCCGCAACCAGTCAGCCTTTTGGCAAGCTTTTCTTGGCAAGCTTTTCTAAGCAAGCCTCCGGCAAACCGTTCAGGAATAGCAGATGGCAAACATAATGACTTAAGCACACCAATGCAAATGCAAATGCAAATGCAAATGCAAATGCAAATAAACACATAACTATAGATAAAATAACATATCATGAGTTCAAGTCAAGTTTTCTAAATCCCCTGCAGAGTCGCCAGAAACTGTGGCTCGCCTTTTTCGTGCCCCCTTTCAGAAGCTCGAAAAGAAAGCCCTGTAGTTTGGACTCCCGTGGTTCTAAATCTAATCTCACAAGTGCAATGTGAAACTGATAAACACCAAAGAGTTCAAATCTAGCAAATCATTTTGGAAAACTAATTTTGAAACAAAAATGCCAAAATTGGACTGCTTTGCCAGATACAAAGTCACCCCCTAAATATTTTATTTTGGGGGAATTTAGGAAACCCATGACTCGTGCTAAAGGCCACGTGTCCATCATCACCAAAGTTGCCTCGACTCGGAAACTTAGGTACGAGAGGGGAAGGTCATGAATTGAGCAACCCCACTCGCCAGATCAAAGATCGGCCTCTACTAATCATGATATGATTTTTTATAAACATTATGTGCTCTTGTTGATTATTAGACTAGCTTTACTATGTGATGCACACAAGCAAGTATAGAGTAGTTTGCTTAAGTTTGGAACAATTCAACTCATGTCTGTTTTTGTGAAAATGGTTTGAATTTGCCACCTCAAGTGGACTTAGAAGTTTGTGAATTTGCCACCAGACATAGTGGGCTTTAAAACGGATTTGTCACTCAACAAAGTGGGCTTAAAACATACCTTCGTTGAATCGTTCCAATTCAAACAAAAAACCTTCATCCACAGGCATTCATGTAGTTATAGCAATTAAGCGCTTAGCCTCATGGTAAGCATGCTAGACATGGCAATCACTTCCACTCATGTAAATATGCTAAAACACTAAAAAAACTCACCTAGTACTCCAAACTAAGAAGATATGAGTTAGAAAAATATGCATGATCCCTAACTATACAAGATGCCTAATGCACCACATGCAATATGCGATTTAATAGGGTCGGCTACTAATATGGCATATGAAGCAATTTAAATAACATGTGATTAAACACGTATTCAAAGATTTATTGAAATGGCAATGGAGTTTGAATGATGCGCCGAGCCTCAGTGCATGCAATACGAATGAAGGAATACAAGCATAAGGTATGCTAATTGAAACATGTCCATAATCTAACCATCAAAAGCATTTAAATAAAAGAGAGAAAGACGTGGGGTTGGAAGACATACACACACGCATGCACACTTATCATAACATTACGCCCTCGCGAAGTAGAGTCCGAATAAAACTAGCTAAGCTACACTACTTAACTAATTATTACAACACTTTGAATAAATAAAAAGCTTACTCTAAGCTAATTAATTATTACAACACACTTACCTAATTAATCAATTAGACTAAGTTATTTAATTAATTAATTACACAACATGAACTAATTAACCAATCTACTTAAATAGTTACAACATTTGCATGAATTAGTAACAACTAATTAACTAAGCAAATTAACTAAATGGCCTCGGGAAATGAGGGATGCATGCATGCTTGGTTTTTCACCTGAAGAACATCCGTTGTCTGCTACTAATTGCCTCTGTTGCACAACACTTACACTGTTTTCCTCCTCCAGATCAACACTGCTCTACTTCAGATGCACAATACTGAATTTTTCACTGGTGGCCAGCCAGCCACAGATGAGGGTTTGCCAGCCAACACTAAGGGGTTGCCAGCCATTGGAGGTGGCCTGCCGACCACTGATGAGGGTTTGCCAGCCACTAAAGCCAAGTCTTTCCTTGCTGCAACAGAGGACAAAATAGAACAAGAAAGAGCTGGTCTCACTGGTTGTTTGTACCATGTATCACCCCTTATCATCAACGCAAGCTCAAAGGAGTGATACATTTGACCCTCAAACCATCAATCAAGCAATTTCCATGCATGATGGCTAAGGGACCAATTTGTACAAGTTCAATGAATACGAAACAAGACTCAAATGTCATCACCCTATCATGCATGATCAAGGGCAACGGAGACCTAGGAAAGTGGCACATTTCATCACTTTTGAGTACGAAATGTCCCATTTTCCTTGTGTTCAAATTAACGTTGGATTTGAACACATGCAATGCAACACAAAGAAATGCTTATCTTGCCACTTTTACTTGCCAATTTTGTTTACACATTTTAGTTACCAAATCATTCTTTAATCAATTTGTCCATTGGTGAGTGTCCTCTAAGATGAAAGAAGTGTCAACTAAGGGATAATATAAGGCAAGAGAGAGATCAGGTCGTTGATAATGAACCCTCAAAGAGGATTAAACCATTAAGCATGACCTCAATCTCAAGCTTAAAGGATCCCAAGCTTGAAACAACCCTCAAAAGCAAATGAAATAGTGAAGCAAAGAAGGAGGTTGCAGAGTTTATAGTGCTGAAATAGAGTGAAAAACAACACCAAAAGATCCTATCAACTCAAACAAGAGGTGTCTAAGTGTAGACACCCCATTTTTGACTGACCTTAAGACTTAGACGCCATCGTTTGTGCACTCGATGATTGTGCATGTTTGTGCTCGTTTTGAGTGCCCGAATTTCTCGACAGAGCACCTTGTCTCTGGGCCACTAAAACCTCTTTGTTTTGTGCTTGTTTTTGGACCAAACCTTGGTGCCTCTTGCCTGGAGGGGGGAGGCCTTGCTGGCCCCTTTTGGCGCTTGTTGGCCACTTTTCCTCCTTGTTGGCCACTTGAAGTGGTCGGTCGGCTAGGGGAGGTGGCCGATGGCCATTTTTCTCCTTTTTCAGATATTTTCTTTGCCAGTTGTGCCAGCTGTTGATCACTGAATGCCATCTCCATACACGTGTATGGAGGGATGAATGCAAGCTTTTGGCTTGCATTTCTATATAAGGGGAGGTCTCTCCCCCATTTGAGGGGTTAGAAATTTTATGAGCAAAATTTCCTCTCTCTCTCTCTCTATTTTGTGCTTGAAAGTGAGTTTTCTCTAGACATTTGCACTATGACCCTTGACCAAATACCTTCACCTTGGAGCTGAGGTTCTTTGAGGCTTGGTTTGAGGTCTTAAGCTTGGTTTTGGCTCAGAATTTTGGCTATTTTAGTGCTGTGCTTCAAAGGTAAAGGCTTACGTTTTTAAAGCTTTGTTTTAATTGATTGCTTGGCCATCTTTTTATACTATTTTGACATGGTTTTTCAACCATAAAAAAACTCTATTTTTAAGGTTTTATAATAGTAGTTTAAGTCTTGTTGAGTTAGGGGGGTTGTCTCCTCTTTTGCTCTTTGGCTTGTGAAGCCTTTTATGCTACTTTCCAAAGCCTTTTGAAGCACCTTTTTTTGGCCTTTTAACCACTGAATTCCAGGGGAATTTTAGTGGCAAAAAGCATGTTTTGAGGTTCAAAATAGGAGGGGGTGGCCTCCCCACCTTGTGTCTTGTTTGCAGGTGTAGATGGACTAGCATGTGAGATGTTTTTCTACCTTTTGGTGACTTGATCTCAACATGTTTTTCTACTAATTTACCATGATTTAACTCTGTTTTAGGTGGTCTTGGTCATATAAGCTTTGTCTTGCATGGTTGTAGTGCAAAGGCCTTCACTAGTTTTATATTTTAAGGCCTCTAACATGCTTTGCTTGAGATGATTGCATGCTATAGCATCATTTAACATGTGATTTCAGTGCATATATCTTTGTCACACTCTCACATATTCCACTCTTTCATTGCTTTTGAGAGTTGTGCTTTGAGCCTTGCTTGCGAGCCAACACATGAGCATGTTTTTCTTGCTATTTGTGCTTCTATCTCAACATGTTTTAGCCATTGATTTGGCATGTTTAAGCTCTGTCCAGAGCTAGTTTGGTCATTTAACCTTAGTATTGCATGCCTCTAGTGTAATGCTCTTCACTAGCTTTGATGTTTTTGACTTTTAACATGTTCTGCATGTGTTGCTTGCATGTTTTAGTGTCCTTTGCATGCCATTTCAGCACTAAAAAGTCTACAATCTCCCTTATTTCTTCACTTTTCTATTTGTTTTGAGGGTTGGTTGACCTTATGATCGTGTTTAAGCTTGAGATAGAGCTTGTGCTCAATGGCTTTAACCCTCTTTTGAGGGTTCCTCCTAGCTAAAGGCATGATCTCTCCCATGTCTTAAATCATCCTTTGGTTGACCCCTCTCTCATTAGAGGACTCTCACATTGGACTTAACCAACTAAAGAATGGTTTGGTAATGCTAAAATGAGTAAACAAAATTAGACAAGTAAAATATGAACAAGATAAGCATATTTTGTTGCATTGCATGTGTTTGGATCGGACGTTAATCCAAACACAAGAAATGTGGGACGTTTCATACTCGAAGTGATGAAACGTGTCACGTTTCTTGGTCACCGTCATCCTTGATCATGCATGATAGGATGATGACCATTTGAGTCTTATGTATGCATTCATTAAGCTTGTACAAGCTTGGTTCTTTTGCCATCATGCATGAAAATGCTTGATTGATGGCTTGAGAGCCAAGTGCCATACTCCTTTGAGCTTGAGAAGTGATGAGGAGGGTGGCAGTACACACATTTCCTTGCAAATACATTGCTCTGCCTCTGTTGCTCTCTGTTGCAGCAAAAATAGGAGTCTAGAAAAGCAAGTGGCCGACCGGCCACTTGAGGTAGCCGACCAGCCACTTATACTAGCCGACCGGCCAATTAAGGTGGTCAGCAGCCACTTTTTGTGGCTGACCAGCCACCAGTCCATTTTGATGCAAAAGTGTTCTTGTTTTTGGAGGAGTAGCAGTCTGGAATATTGGTTCAGCGTTCAAAGATCAAGATGAGTGTAAACAGAGGCAGTCGGTGGCAAGGCCATGGATTTTCGGGAGGACGCAATCGAGCATGCATGTCTCCCTCGCCCACGAGGCCACTTTATTGCTTTATTAGCTAGTTGTAGCTGATTAATACATGTGTTGTAATTAATTAGTTTAATCTATTTTGTAATACTTTAATTAGCTTAGCATAGCTAGTTATTCAATTGTGTTGTAATAATTAATTAGCTAGAATAGCTAATTAGTTGTTTTGTAATAATTAGCTTAGCTTAGTGTAGCTTAGCTTAGTGTAGCTTAGCTTATTCATTCAGACCCTCCTTCGTGAGGGCTTAATGTTGTAATAAGCGTGCGTGTGTGTGTGCATGTCTTCCAACGCCACGTCTTTCTCCCTTTTATTTATCCACTTTTGGTGGTTAGATTAGGGCACGTTTTGATTAGCATACCTTATGCTTGCATGATTGCATCACTCATTTGTCTTGCATGCACCGAGCTCGGCGCATCATTCAAACTGCATCGTATTTCAATATCTTATTTGAATACGTGCTTCAAAGCATGTTATCGAATTGTTGCATTCATATGCCGTCTTAAATAGCCGAGCCTATTTATTGCATTGCTGCATGTGTTGCATTAGGCATTTTGTATAGTTAGGATCATGCATATTTCTAACTAGCTTTTGTTTTGGCTCGGAGTACACTGTAAATTTTACGCTTTAGCATACTTGCATGAGTGTGAGTGTTACCATGACAGCATGCTTGCCATGAGGCTATTTGTTTATTTGTTAACTGCATGAATGCCTGTGGATGAAAGCTTATTGTTTGAATTAGAACAATTCAACGAATGTATGTTTTAAGTCCGCTTTGCGAAGTGGCAAATCATGTTTTAAGCCCATCATGTTTGGTGGCAAATCCGCGCTTTAGCCCACTTGTGGGTGACAATTTCAAACCATGTTCAAAAACAAACATGAGTTTTTTGTTCCAATTCTTGCAATTTTAGTCTATACTTGCTTGCGTGCGCGTCACATAGTAAAGTTAGCTAATAATCGAATAAAAACACATGAGGTTTATAAAAAAACATATCATGTTTAGTAGAGGCCGATCCTTTGATCGGGCGAGCAGGGGTGCTCATGTCATGACCTTCCCCTCTCGTACCCAAGTTCCCAAGCAGAGGTAACGCTGGTGATAATGAACACATGGCCTTTGGCACGAGTCAGGGTTTCCTAAATTTCTCAAAAATAAAATATTTAGGTGGCAACTCTGTAATCTAGAAAAGTAGCCCAGTTTTGGCATTATTTGATTTAAAATCGATTTTCCAAAATGATTTGTCGGATTGAACTCTTTGGTGTTTATCAGTCTCACATTGCACTTTGTGAGATTAGATTCAGAACCGTGACAGGAGTCCGAACTGTAGGACCAATTTGAGCTCTCCGAAAGGGGGGCACGAAGAAAGTCGAGTCTACAGTTTCTGGCGACTCCACTGGGGATTTAGAAAACTTGACTCGAACTCATGATATGTTGTTTTATCTACATTTATGTGTTTCTTTGCATTGCATTTGCATAGGTGCGCCTAAGTCACAGTGTTTGCCATCTGCTATTCCTGAACGGTTTGCCGGAGGCTTGCTTAGAAAAGCGTGCCATAAGGTTGACCGGTTGCGAGCTCTGCCATGATGGAAACACAAACCTTGGATTTGGACTACCGCTGTACTGTTTGATCCGCCTTTCACTTCTAGGTGTTAAGAGCGAGAGGTATATTAGTTGGTCTTACTGAGGCACCCCTTTTGACCAATCGACCTAGTTGCATATCGGAAGCCATAGAGACTGCTCCAAACTAGGACATGTTGCTCACCCAAATGCAAGATTGTTTGAAACCGCATGCGTGCGTAGTGAAACCTTAGCTCCTGGCGAAATTAGGACAGGGAAACCCTACCCCACCATAGGGGTGTTTTGGCTCTCACTTGCTTGATATGTGATGTTAGGGTGTGTCTCTACAAGAATATATGTATCAGTTGCAAGTTTGGGTCTCAGTTTGAGAATATTAGTTTTCAGACAGAAATTTTGGGGGCAGAATCAGTGTTTGAGTACAGATTGTCCAGTTTATAATTTCAACTATGTGTTGTTCTTATCTAAGCCGAGGTGCTGTGCGTTTGCTGATTGTTGTTTCCTTTTTGCTTTATTTTTCTTTTTGCAAGGTAGTATTTCACAATTGCTTCCGACGAAGCAAATACCCCCCGAGCACTCTAGACCAGAGTTAGGAGGATTCACTGATCTGAGGATCTTATTGGAGGACAACCAGTGTTTGCTTCACTACCCCCAGTTACAAGATGGAGGATAGTCAGGCATAGATCACCGGTACAGCAGTCGCCAATTCAACGGTCATTGTCTACCTCACTTGTGCGCACTTGGGCCTAGTTTTCTACTTCCACCTCAGACAAAGAGTGTACAGCTGTTAGATAGATCAACACCCCTCAGACAGATGGAGGATATGATGCGTCAACTCCAACAGACTATCGAGGCTTTGCAGCAGGATGCTGCTAGCCAAGCAGAAGTTACCGCTCGTCAAATAGAGGGTGTAGCCCAGCAAGCTGAACTAATTACTAAGCTTCAACACCAGCAGCAACCACAACAAGCCAAAGCTTCTGCTTCGCACCCACCGCCACCTAGGGTTCCAACACCCGGGGATACAGCTAATGTCCAAGAGAATACAGATATTCCAGCAGGGCCAATTCCACCGCAAACTTTCAAAGCACCGGCCTATCCAACCGACACACCGTTCGAGTTTGAGGTCGATCCTACAGCTTTGAAAGTAAGCAAGCTTAAGAAGCTGTTCAAACAAGCTCAAGGAGTCAACTCGATCCCAAATATAGAGGACGGCTACACAGATTCGGCGGTGACATTGCCGGATAGATTTAAAATGCCTCATATAGGCCACTTCAACGGCTCAGGCGATCCTAAGGTCCATTTGAGGCTATTTTCAGATATTCTGCGGCCGATGGGCTTGACTAGAATGCAGAAGCTATCCCTCTTTGGTCGGACCCTGTCAGGTATTGCGGCCATCTAGTATGCTAAACTAGAGGATTCCATGAAAAAGAGTTGGGAAGAGATGGTCGAGGAATTTGTCGCCCAATATTCTTACAACACCCAAATCGAGGTCACAACTCGTGATCTAGAGGCTACTCGACAAGAGCCAAAAGAGGGCTTCTCTGACTTCGTCACTAGGTGGAGGGCTAAGGCCTCCATGATGACAACCCGACCAGCTGAGAAGGATCAAATAAGAATGATCGTGCGTAATCTGCAACTGAAGCTGCTGCAGAAGATGATTGTCTTACCCCTCCCTACCTTTGCTGACCTTCATGAGATAGGGGTACAGATAGAAGATGCTCTGAAACGTGGTCTAATTAACCATGAAAAGGAGCAGCCCAAGCGACCTTTTACATGCAGTTCGAATGCGGCTACGAGTAGCAATGCAGCTGCAAGAGCTTCTGACGTTGGTATGGTCACCACCACACCAAAAATAGCCATACCCTTTATCGGCACATCTGGATCCACCTCTCAACCTGCAAAGTACCCACCCCAGGGCCAGAGGGTTTTCACCCCACTTTACATGTCTCTGTCCAAGGCCTTGGGGGTCCTGATTAGAAAAGGGCATCTGAAGCCCCTAGAGCCACGCCCATTGCCAAATCCCTTCCTCCTACACACAACCCGGCCAAGTATTGCGCCTTCCATCAGTAGCATGGTCATGATACTGACCTCTGCTTTAAACTCTGTCATGAGATTCAGGATCTCATTAACAACAAAGTGATAGCGCCTCCTAAGAAGCCAAACGTCACTACAAACCCTCTCCCACCACATAACCAACCCCCTCCTCCACCTAGGCAAGTAAACCTAATCCAAACAATGGTCGTCCCATACGACCCCAGCATATACATCACTCTCTCCCACCTGCCAAAGCCGGCACTGTTTATCCCAGAAAGCACAGACTTGTGCATGATAAGCACGTCCCTATCCCAACCCAAACCCGTGGTGGTGGTTGTGGTAGAAGAACGCATGCCTGAGGGCTCCGTGAGCTTACCTGAGGAAACATACAACCCTTGCTGCTACATCGTGCCAACTAGCCAGGCCAAGCTGATGGTGGAATTGTCGATGAGGATGGAGATTAATGTAGTCCGGGAGGACGGGCCGAGCCAGGGGCTGGATGATCTAGCTAAGCTTGAGCAAGATATCAGTAACCTGCAGTTCTTTGATGAACAAGATTTTGGGGATGTACAGGTCGGTTGGTTTGATGCGAACAGATCAACGGATAATACAGGGTGGCTTAGTGACGAGCCGGATGTTGATGAGGGGTCTCAGCCAAAGCAGGGACAGTCAGAAACAGGAACATCTGCAATGGCCGAAACGGTCGACAATGAGGGGAAGTTGCCGGAGAGCACCGGTACCAAGAATTTTGCTTGGGAATTAGGCAGTTTGTGTACAACAGATACAGAACAGGAGGCCACACTGAAATGGTTCGAACAGGAAAGAATTGAGACTGATCAGAGGGCTAGAAAAGCCAAGGGTCCTGCAGAGATAGAATGTGTTGTGAACACGAGAACAATTACATTGGAACCGGACAGTTGTTTGTCGATTGCCAAAGGGATATGGTGGGAAGACGATGATTTGTGTCTCGCCCATACTGATGAGGACTGGGGACAAAATCAACCAGATGATACTTGGTATATCAAAGAAATGGATCACATGACTCGGAGTGGGCGGTACTTCAAGCCCCCACACTTGGACCAACCGGAAACGTCGGGGAAAGACAAGGAAGTAGAGAAATAGAAAGACAAACTGCTAGAGGAGGAAGTTGTACTGAAGCAACTAAAGAAGATTTAGGCGGATATCTCCATTTGGGGATTGCTCATGGCCTCACAGGTGCATAGACAAGCCATCCTATCGGCAATGGACAAGGCTAAGCTTTCTATTGATACAACCCCCAAGCAATTAGTAGGACTTATTTTTTTTGGAGCAAACTGATCTACCAACTGTGGCTGAATAGTGCAAAGAGGATGAGTCCGATAGCACAGAACTCGAGATAGGAGCAGCACTAGCTTGTCTCCTCTAGGATCCTTAGATCACACCGGAGTGCTTTGGGGGTTGACTTCTCTGTTTCCATGATTGGAGATCAATCGGTTGTGGGCCATTCTTCCGACATTCTGGATGCATCTATCGCACCCTCCCTCGTTTGGCAGTACGAGGAAGGCTTTTTATCCAGCAGTTCTAAGTCAGGTAGCGAACCAGAATCTGATTCCACAGAGTCTGTGGAGTCAGAATCAGATTCTAGTTCTTCTGAGTCAAAGTATGGTATTCCTGGGGTTAATAACCCGGATGCCATTGTTTTGTCCAGGTCATCTTTTTCTTTTGCGTTGGTTGTAGGCGAAGAATCGGACGAACTGGAAGTTGTTATTGAGAATGGTACCGCTACGATTTCTGAGTACTTTTCTGTGCCACTCGTTTATTGCATTAATCAGGACTTTCAAAATTTTGATGAAAACAATAAGGAAGAAATTCCTCCGGTGAAACATTTGATTGATCAAGAGCAGGAGAGGTTTGTAAAACCTTTGGTTGATGAAATCACTTCAATTAACGTTGGTACTGAGAAGGATCCGCGTCTGGTCCAGATTGGGTCCACATTGTCTTCGGAGGAGCGCGAGCGCTTAGTCACTTTATTAAAAGATTTCAAAGACGTTTTCGCATGGTCCTACGAAGACATGCCTGGAATCGATCCTGAGATTGTACAGCACCGGATCCCTCTTGACCTTGAGGCCTGACCCGTTAAGTAGAAGCTTCGAAGAATCCACCCAGATTGGACTCTGAAAATCAAGGAAGAGGTCACTAAGCAGATTGATGCAGGGTTCCTGTTAGTATCTGAGTATCCTACTTAGTTAGCCAACATTGTTCCGGTGCCAAAGAAAGATGGCAGAATTCGGGTGTGTGTGGACTTCAGAGATCTGAACAAAGCCAGTTCGAAGGACGACTTTCCTCTACCGTACATCGACGAATTGGTGGACTTCACTACCGGGCATGCACTGTTTTCCTTCATGGATGGGTTTCCCGGGTACAACCAAATTTTGATAGCACCCGAGGATAGAGGGAAGACTGCCTTCACCACCCCGTGGGGAACCTACTGCTATAGGGTGATGCCGTTCGGTCTGAAAAATGCTGGGGCTACTTATCAACGGGCTGCAACTACAATCTTGCACGATATGATCCACAAAGTGGTTGAGGTGTATATGGACGGCATGATTGTCAAGTCCAAGGAAAGAGAAGGCCACTACACCGCCTTGAAGAAATTTTTTCGACGGATCAAAGAGTATCGGTTGCGACTGAATCCTCAGAAATGTACTTTTGGTGTCACAACAGGGAAAATATTGGGGTTCTTGATTACACAAAGGGGCATCGAAGTCGATCCTTCCAAAATCAAGGCCATACTAGAAATATCACCACCAAAGACTGAAAAGGAGATGCGAGACTTTCTGGAAAAAGTGCAATTTATAAGACAGTTTATTGCAAAATTAACCTTGACTTGTGAACCACTATTTGGTCTCCTAAATAAAGGAAAGAAGTTCCAGTGGGATGACCGATGCCAGGTTGCTTTTGAGCAGACCAAGCAGTATCTACAGAACCCACCCGTGTTGTCACTGCCAGAGCCGGGAAAACCGTTGATTTTGTATCTGTCAGTAACTGACACGACAATGGGCTGCATGCTTGTGCAGGAATCTGAGGATAAAGTGGAGAAGGCTATCTACTACCTGAGCAAGAAAATCCTGGGATATGAGATCTGTTACACTCCACTCGAGAAGGCTTGTTTGGCCTTGGTATGGGCTACCAAGAAGTTAAGGCACTACCTATTAGCTCACGCCGTAATTCTGGTTTCAAGATTAGATCCCATCAAATATCTCTTTGAGAAACTAGCACTTATGGGTAGGCTAGCCTGTTGGTTGCTTCTTCTCTCCGAATTTGATTTGAAATACATGACTCGCAAGTCTGTGAAAGGAAGAATGGTAGCGGAGTTCCTGGCCGATCGTCGATCACCCAGTGGAGGGAGATGAAGCAGTAGAATATCTGTTCCCGGATGAGGCCATTTTGTAGGTCGAAGAAGAGATTTGGACTATGTACTTTGACAAAGTGTCTAATCAGTACTGGTATGGGATACGGGTATTGCTGATAGCGCCCGACAATTCCCACATACCCTTAGCTTTCAAACTCCGATTCAAGGTATCAAACAACGAAGCAGAGTATGAGGCATGTATCACTGGCTTGGAAGCCACTCTAGAACTAGGGGCAAAACGGTTGGACGTCATTAGGGACTCGAACCTAGTTGTGTCTCAAGCGAAAGGAGACTGGAAGGTTAAAGAAGAAAGGATGAAAATCTATCACCAAACCTTAGACGTTCTAATCCCCAGGTTTGAGAAGTTAACCTTCACGTATCTGTTAAGAAAGAGCAACAGGTTCGCTGACACTTTATCAACTCTATCTTCCATGATAGACATCCCTTTAGGAGTCCGGATACGTCCAATCATCATTGAACAGAGGTATGTGCCGGCCTATGAGTTGATTGCCGCAATAGATGAGGTACAAGATCAGAAGCCCTGGTATCATAACATCTGGAACTTCTTGGAAAATGAGGCTTAACCACCAGGGGCAAATGCCAAAGACAAAAGGGCAATATGGCGAATGACTGCTTAGTTTATCATCTGCGGGGTAAATTGTACAAACGGGGCCATCTAGGAATGCATAAACTGTGTGTTGATGCTGAAGAGTCAAAGCGCCTAATAGAGGCCATCCACAGAGGAGAGTGCGGAGCGTACATGAGCGGAGTGATGCTAGCTCAGAAAATTCTCAAACAGGGTTACTATAGGTCAACCATGGAGGAGGATTTTATTGGTTTTGTTCGGCGATGCCACAAATGCCAGATCCATGCAAACTGCATGAACATCCTGCCGTCGAAGCTATACAACATGACTTCATCGTGGCCATTTTCAGTCTGGGGCATTGATGTTATTGGGGCAGTTACTCCGAAGGGGTCGAACGGGCATAAGTACATCCTGGTGGCAATAGACTACTTTACAAAGTGGGTTGAGGCCCAATCCTACGCAGTACTGAAAGGGTCACACATAGCCAAGTTCATCAAGAATTACATCATCTGTCGTTATGGGGTCCCGAATGAGATCATCTCGGACAATGGTTCCCATTTCAAGAAGGAAGTGATCGACTTGTTGGAGAAATATAACGTGGCTTTTCATAAGTCATCCACATATTGGTCGCAAACCAACGGAGCTACTAAGGCCGCCAACAAGAACATCAAGCACATTCTACAGAAGATGGTGGAAACCTACAGGGACTGGCAAGACAAGCTGCCATTTGCTCTTTGGGGCTACCGGACATCAATTCAAACTTCTATTGGGGCAACTCCGTATTCCTTGGTTTATAGGATAGAAGTTGTTCTGCCAATCGAAGTTGAGGTTCCATCGCTGCGGGTTATGGTCGAGTGCCAGATCGCGAAAGCAGATTGGCAGCAGGGCAGGTTCAAAGAACTTATGCTGTTCAACGAGAGAAGGCTAAAAGCACTGTACCATGTCCAAGGTTATCAACGCAGAATCACCACGGCTTTCAACAAGAAAGTTAAGTCCAGGAATTTGAAAGAAGGAGATTCGGTGCTCAAAGACAATCGAGCTCCCATCCATGACCCTAGGGGCAAGTTCAGACCTAATTGGACTGGTCCTTACATCATCAAGTCTATTTGGTCGGGTGGAGTTGTCGTTCTTATGGACCTAGATGGCCTTGAATTCTCTCAACCAACCAACGTGGACAAGTTGAAGAAATACTACCCTTGAGAGGCTCGCTAGGCCGAAACCCTGAAAGGGCAACCTAGGCAAAAGTTATAGCACAAAAAAAAAAATAAATAAATAAATAAATAAATAAATACCTGAGCTTGCAAGGTTGAAAACCCAGAAATGGCGGCCTTGGCAAAAGTTAGAGCGCAAAAGGAGAGTGTTAATACCCGAGTGAACCTGAACTGAACTACGTAAAGCTTCATTCCTATCTTTGGGATACGTAGGCAGCTTCATTTTGCAGTCCAGCCATAAACACTTCCAAATCAACTTTGTCTTCTCTGCATCCATGAGATTATGTTGGTCATCTTTGTCTTCTCTGCATCCAAGAGTTCGGTTGTCATCTCCAGTGCAGTGCTATTCAGACAAGGGGCAACTTTCTAGTTATTGGATTTGGGGTTGTACATCTCAAGGATAGATTCTGGGTGTGTCCAGTTGTGATCCTTATCGAAAATGATTTTGAAAAGTTTTAATAAAAGTTGATTTTGTTCAAATTAATCTTTTTACAACTTAGACCATTTTTGGACCAAACGAAAAATTTTCAATACCCACAACCTTCAATTTCATTGATTTCAGTACAAAGTTCTCCGACTCTCGATACAAATTGAAGTTGCTTTTTATTACATTCAAAAAGAAAACTTGAAAGTACAAATTAAAGCAATAAACTTAAGGGCATAGTCAGTTGTCCCTGCGTCCCCTCCCAGAGCTTGTGGAAGCTTTAGATGCTAAAGTAGGCCTGGTTTGTGCCTCATCTTCAAGCCAAGCTATGCATTCGCCAGAAAGCGCACAACTGAAAGTGGGAGCAGGGGCCAGAAGTTCTCTTGTTCTCCATGCAGTGGTATACCGAGCTAGCTATGTGCCTCAGATTGGAAATGAAGCTGGATACTCTATCCCCTCTTCTGGGTAAGTCTGGTCATGTTCGAACTGATGCTTGAATCGGAAGACACAATGTGTCAAGCCAATCAACTGGATGCTGGGCTTCTGGGACATGTTGTAGCTTATCTCAGGCAGATCAAACCAAAGGCAACGCCAAGCAATGTCAACAGCAGATCTGTTGCACATCTAATGGCACCACCAGCCCTCATTCGGGAAATCAACTAGCCGCGGGCGAAAGAAATAGTCGCGCGCTGAATACGCAGGACAAGAGTCCGCTACTTTCAGCTTATCCATGAGCCATACCTAGGGAGGGATGAAAAATAAGAGGGATTAAAGAATAGAGAGGTGTACGTGGAGAGAAAAAGTGAAGAAGGGTTTTTGAGAGAAAAACAAAGCCTAAGGGCCGAGTGATGTGGAAGACACATATGAGAAGGGTGGGAAACATTACCTGCAACAGTAGTGGACTTCCTGCGAACTTGGTTGTCTCGCGGCGGTGGAAAGCATCCGAACCCATCAAAGTCTTGGCTAGTGTTAACGCAATGCAACTTTTGCCCTCTTTCAAGCCTTGGGCAACTTCAATCAAACGAATGCTAGACCCTCCAAAGCCAGGGGCAAGCAGAAAATAGGCCAACATACACAAGCAGAGGGCATGTTGCCAAAAACCTTGCCAGAGACGGTCACCGCGGTCGTCGGTGTCAGAAAAACGATGAATCAAGCTTGGGATGTCCAACTCCCCATTGTGAACCAAGGATCGAGCATCCTGTAAAGTGAGCCCGCACATCCTTTCCAAAGCCTGGATGTGGCCAAAACGTGACTGGGGCACGATTTCCTCGTCACGCCAGGATTCCGTCAAAGATTGGAACTCTTCGATTATGAGGCATATATCTTATCCGCCAAAGCTGAAAACATGCATGACCGGGTTCCAACATCTAGCCGCGGCATGGAGGAACGAAAAACACAAAGGAGTACGGCTTAGCGGGAATAGTGCATTTATCCCAAAATCCTGAAAATTCAGCTTTTCCGAGCCATCTAAATTCGCAATCCAATCAGAGAGTTTTTTGGCAAAGAATGGTTCCATTTGAGGCAAAAACAGAGCTGGAATGAAGCAACCACAAAGTCCTAACTTTTGTAGAAGGTAAGACATTTAGTGGAAGACAGGTGGCAGCAATTTGGAGGTTCTCTGCATTACTGGCTGACCGGCCAGTTAAGGTAGCCGACCGGCCATTTTAGTAGCCGACAATCACCACTAAGTGGCCGACAGTCTTTGTTTGTCTCCAGCAGCATGCCCTTGGCCTTCCTATGTGGTGAGAATGCTAAGAACCTGTGTTTGGTTCTACTCTGGATGCGTCCTGCTGTTTTGTTTAACAGTTGTATTTGTTTTGTTTATCGAGTTTGTTGTAATTTGTTTATCTAGTTATTACAATTTGTTTATCGAGTTGTTGCAATTCGCCTATTGAGTTGTATTTGTTTTGTTTATCGAGTTGTTGTTGTTTCGCTTATCGAGTTGTTCTTTAAATCGTCTTATTTTGTTTGTTATGTTTTGGTTGGTTTACTACCTGACTAAGCAATCGTTAAGACGATGTAATTATATTCAATTTTCATCAATCCCATTTTTGTGTAAAACGGTGCAATGCGATGCTCAGAATATAAAATGCAACACCTTTTAAGCAAAAGGGTTATTTTCATTCTAATCATGGTTTCTTTTTAAAAAAGAGTACAAGTTTTAAAGAAAATAAAACTGCCTAAGGCTGTACAATGTGCTAACACTACTAGCAAAAAAGAGAAACAAAGCAAAAGAAAAAAAAAAAAAAGAAAAACATTTGAATCGATGCCACCCATCTCAGGATCGAGAGGCGCTCTTCGTCCTCTTCCTTGGCTGTGCAGACTCGGAGCTATCACCGTTAGCGTCGTTGTCTGACTCTGAGCCAGAGCCTGAACTAGAGCTGCCTCCGCTCCCATCCTCAGAGCCCTCCTCAGCGTCATCACCGCCCTCAGAACCTGAGCTGGTGCCATCGCCTCCACCCTCGGATGACTCTGACTGGGGACTCGCTGGCTCCTCGTCCTCACTAGTCTCATCATCGTCATCGCGCATAACAGGCTCCTAACGACTCCCTCAGCCGCGTGCCAGAATCTCTCTCCCTGCTGCTGGATAAGGCTCTAATGGTCCTGTCTGTAAAGGTGTGACCTGAAAAGATAGTTTGAATATATCAGCTATAGTATATGTATATCAGATACAAGCATGGTGTGCAGAGTGAGTACATGGAAAAATCAGATACAGTATGTGAATGCAATGTGTCGGATGTGATCTATACATGCAGTGTATCAGTGCAATGTGGAGATGTTCAGTTGAGATGTCAGTTTCAGTATATCAGCAGAAATATGATAACTGAAATGCAAGAAGATTGAAAAATTACCTGAATGCCGTGGGAGTTCAGCATCATCTCTCTCCTCAAGATCATACCCTCAAATGAGGCCATAACCTCTAGTAACCCCTCAACATATTCTATGGTGGGCTGCAAATGCAAGTTGAAATCATAAGTGAATGAATGAATGAATATCTTAGCAAAAATGAAATGAATGAAAGCTGTAAAGTATACCAGTAGTGAGTCAGGTGTCCTGACATATCGGTGATCAGGCAATGGGGGCACAAGTGGAATCTGATAAGGCACTCCAGAGTACCGCCAACCTGTCAGCTCGGTCGGAAGATCAGGCCATCCAACGCTCTACCTGGTAGGAGGCATCTCTCTAGCTCCACCCATCGGTTTCCGAGCCCTGCTCGTCGAAGGAACATCTGCTGCCCGAGCCCTGCTCGTCAAAGAAACCTCTGCTACCCCAGCCATGCTCGACGAAGCAATATCACCTGCCCTTCCCGTGTGAGCATAAACACCTGTCAGAGGAGGCATTAGGTACGTCTAGAGATAAGTAATGTAGTCCCCCTCCCCGATGAACATATTTGCATCTGCGCCTCGCATGAAGTCAGTCATCTCCTGAGGGAAGAGACTCTCTGTGGCTCGCATAGAAGGCGGGGGCGGTAGGGGAACTGACTGTAGTGGCAAGCCCAGTGTCTGGCGCATGAAGCGCTCTCCAAGGAACCAGGCTCGGCCTATGGGTTCCTCAGGCATAAGTCGATATCGGGAGGCACCCCAAGCCCCAGCAAAATGAAATCTGGTCCCCTCTGGCATCGTCGCCCATGGCTACCATGTGACCTACAGACAGCGAAGTGCATAGACTGATGAGTTGCTATTGAATATGTAAAATGAGTTAAAGTTGAAAGCAGGTAAAACTGTGAGTTTTGAATTACCTCTACCCTCCTCGCTGTGTCGAAGTACTGACGAAGGTAGGGGAGGGTCTCTCGGGCCCTCGGCTGGCACCGATCGTCATATCAATGCGAATATGGTACCTCAAGAGGTGTCTCAACCTCTAGCTTGGGAGCAAACGCCGAGAAATAGACGTATACCCATAGTTGTGAAAAGCGAGACAGTGGTAATGAGAATACAGAATACAGAAAATACAAAAAGCAAAGTACAGTACAATATATAGACAGTGCAAGTGCAGGGTAGAGATTAGGCTTTGTGTGTGCAGTGTGCAGTGTGCAGTGTGTGCAATGTACAGAAAGTGCAAGGCAGAAAATATAAAGCAGAAAAGTAAAGCATACCTTCCAGGCTCTCCAATAGCCACCTACTCTATTCCCGCTCCTGTGGAAGGTCGAGCTCATATAGCAGTATAAAGTAGCGAGGCCGATGCCGCCCCAATCATAACGTCGAACCTGGGATAAGTCCACTAAGGCACTCAGAAGGTACAGCCCGACTGTGTTCGCCCTATGGGTGAACAAGGTAGTGCCGAAGAGGAACATCAAGAAACCTCGAGCGTACTTCTCTGTAGCCTCGATTGTCGCGGGCTCAGTCCCTCTGAAATGGTCTGAGAACCAGGTGTATCTGACTATACCCGATCGGAAAATAGGCGAGTGTGCTCCAAGCAGATAGGTCCAAGCAGCCTCCCACTCACCCATGTCAGAGTCGTATAGGATCGGCTAGCCTCCTACCTCAAGGCCTGTCAACATAGTAAAATCATACGGGATCATTGTCATGTCCCCGGTGGTAAAGAAATAGAAGAAGTTGGTGGTGTCCCACCATCTCTCTACCAGTGCACCTAAAAGGGTCCTACTCGCCATGAGACGCGAGAGCCCCATGCAGAACAAGCCGAACCCCGCCTCGTCAATAATCTGTCGGATGCCATCGAGGAGGTCCATATACCACTCCCTCGCTGCAATTGACCCATATCCGCGGGTGAAACGAGAGTCTACCTGTGTGGATGAACAGAAATACAGTGTGTGAATGTGTTCAGAATGGGCAGAAATACAGTGTGAATGTGTTCAGAATGAACAGATGAAATACAGTGCAAAAAGTGCAAGCTATGCAAGAAATGTAAAGTACATCACGAAAATGTGAGAGTGCAGTACCTCAGAGGCATCGTGGGATAGATAAGACTCTGACTCTCATAGCAGAAGATCTGCAGGTGCGCGCCGTGCAAACCCAGTAAAATGGCGAACTGTGCTAGGTGGTAGTACATGTGCCTCAGGGCGGTACCTCTCGAGGTCGAAAGGCCGGACTCTAGGCGACAACGGTATGTGCTTGGGCTCCTTCTCCATCGTTGGAGAACCCCCGTCATGTAGAGCATTGTCTACCATCTGGAAAGAAGGTGAAAAGTAGGCGAAAATGAGCAAAATGGGCGAAAAGTGCCAAAAGTCAACGAAAGTCAACTCTTGGAAAGAGGAAAAGTCAAAGAAAGTCAAAGCCCGGGAAATGGCGCCAAACTCAAGATAAACTTGAGAGAAACAAACCTCGAATGGTGAAAATTGAGAAAAAAGCTCCGAAAACAAATTTTGATCAGTTCAAAACGAAGGAAACCGAAAGGTTTTAGCGAATCAACTTCGCGAGGGGCATTGGAAAACGCGTAAAAAGTACAAATCTAAGAGAAAAAAGTGTTTAGGGTTGAAAAACAAAAGATTTCGGCACTGTATGTGTGAGGAAATGTGTTTTGGGGTTATGTTTTTAAAGATCCACATGCAAAAATACTAAATTAGCCCAAATCTGCCACAACTGGCCGACCGGCCAGTTTTTGTGGCCGACATCAATAGTAAGTGGCCGACATGCTTCCATGCTGGCCGGCAGGTGTCCAGTGCTCTCCCTGTGTGTTTTCAGACTGTTTTGAGTCCTTGGCTCTCGAGAAAGTGCAAGAAAATTCCACTTTCCAGCTCAAAGTGTCTCTGTGAAAGTTTCAACTCATGTCTTCGATGCGTGACTCATCGTCTATAACGACTCGGATTTTAAATTCACATTGGATTGATGTATAATGGTGCCTGTCACCTTAAAACTTGTATGGTTGTTGGACTCTTGATGTTGATGGGTTGGCAAGTGAACTTTAAATATTATAATTGAGGACCCTTGGATGATATTAGGAAACTTGATTGAAGCCTTAACAAGATATATAGATAAGATTAGATAAAAGTTCCAAATTTGAGTTTGAATTTTTGACCAGCCGTCACTCTTTTGCCCTTTTCTCCTTCCATACTTAGAATTTGAATGTGAGGTTGGAACCATTGGAAAGCTTATTTCCGGGGCTTCCGGGGCTTCAATTTGGACACAAGAACAACCTAGAACGGAGTCCTAATGAGAGAGTTATACCCGTTTGAAGTTTTTACATCTCTGCTGGAAGCAGAGCCGCACGTGCGGGGAATAGCGCCACACGTGCGGGCTGTACGGGACAGCGGCTCAAAAACGTGATTTTTGGACCATTTCTTACATTTTCTTTTCCTCTCTTCTTCTTCCCTCCTCCATGTCTGAAACCATAGCTCCCAAAACCTTGATTTCCCCCACTTTTATCAACAAATCAACCATGGATCTTGCATCAAGGATGGAGAACAAGAGAAGATCAACATTTTCTACCGATTGGAATTTCAAAATTTTGGAGGAACCTCATCAAAGCTTGCTTTTCTTTCTTGAATCTTGAGGTAGGGGTCCTAGTTCTCTTTCAATGCTTACATTAATAGATAGATTTGTGGTATTTTGGAGTATATAAATGCAAAATCTACATTGTGAGCATATAGTGTAAATCTTGAAATTTTAGGGTTAGGGTTTGCAATGTTGGGGTTCTATTATGGGGTTTAGATTATGGTTTATGGATTATGGACCTAGGGTGTATAATAAATGGGAAGATTGGAACAAAAAAATAATGGGTTAAGAAATTCGGATTTTTTCTTGAAATTTCTATGTTTTTCTTGAAACCCTAGGTTGATTTTTTGATGATAACCAATGATTTGGCCCAAATTGAAAGTTGAATCATGAAATTGGTAGGTTGAATTATATATGTACAATTTTAATTGGAATTTAGTTATGTTTGAAAATTATGTTTAAAATTTGCGAATGAATTTTGTTATGAGCAATGTAAATCATGTTATAATGAGAAGGAAATTGGGGGAAATGATTTATTAATGATATAGATGGCATAAACTCGATTATGGAATGTTGAAATGGATTTTAAGAATTCCTCTTGAATTATGTTGAATTATATTTAATGATGTTGAGTTGAATCATGTTGCTTATGTTGAATTGTGGTGATTATGTGGGATGGTATTGACTATGTTGATTTTGATTTTTGTGACCTAAAATGTGGAGTTTTCAAAAATGGGTTTAATCCCAAATCATTTTACTAAATATTCGTGGGCTTGCTTAGTTATTAAAATCAAGAGAATGATTGAATGGGGTTTCTTTATGGGGATGGGTAATGTTTGGTTTTTGGTGAAAACCCTAGACATTCAGGGATTTTTGGAAAAATGTGGAAGATGTCCATACAATTCGTTCGAAGTAAAATGAAGCAAGAAATGAATTAAGAAAGGAAAAGACCTAATGACTAAGTTATGTTTGTGTACAGGGAACACTCCAGGAGGGACAAGCACTCCGTTGTAGCACTGTGAGTAGTAGTACTGTGGTCATACATTTAATCATCGTTACTGATCTTTATTGTTAACATTCCATTTCTTGCAAATGATTATACTAATGTTATGTTGGTTGGAAGATTTTGTGTATGTTAGTATGACTTGGAAACTACTCTACATTCCGGTTACGAGTAAAGCATCTCCAATGCACTAGGCATATAATACTTGTTAGTTAAAATGCCTAGTATGATTCACTTTTTTCAATTCCAATGCACTAGGCATATGATTAGGCATTTTGGCTCAACTCATATTCACTAGCTACATGTAGCTAGCCTTCAATGCTAGGCAAAATGTATTCAATCATTAGGATCATTTCCCTCCATCTTTGTTGTTGACATGGCATTCTATAAAATTAATAGTATTTGGATAAATAGCTAAAATAAAGAGCATGGTTAGAGTAAAAACATAAAACAGTTGATAGGCAAAATAAAATATATACTTTATAGTAATATTTAGATAGGTAAAATGCCTACTACCGTTGGAGATGCTCTAAGGGCTATCATTAATGTGCTAGAATCTGTAAATTATCTCATGGAACTATTGAAGTCGAGTCCATTAGGATAAAAAGCAACCCATGTTATGGAAAAGAAGCTGTGTGTGTTAAGGGAATGATTTTACTATACTTTCGTAATCGGGAGTTAATACTATAGAATTGGTTAACAGGAAGGAATGGTAAATGTGAACCTCCCTTTTTGGGAACATGACGGTTTGGGCATTCCATAATGAACCATCAAAATTGGATGATCAAATAAGACTGTGGATAGTCCTAAACTGGTATGTTTTGTTTACCGTTAATAGATGTTATTAACGTCTTGTTATCTGGAAATTCACTTTATTGATTCATGATGAACAAATGGAATAATGATGCATGTGTCTTCTATCAATAAGTATTACTACGATTCCGATATACGTAAGACGATTATTTTAGCTTGGAATAACCTATGAAGAGATTTGTGTACACTATTGGGTGATAGTATTTTTATGAACCTTCTGGTATGGAACAAAGTGTTGTACGGAACTAAGTGCTGCAATGTGAGTCACCTCTAAAATCCATACGAGCCACCTCTTGAGTCCATACATATGTGAACTGGGCTTAAAGCCGATGTGAAAGTTATGAGGCCTGTGGCCGTTCTGTGAAAGATATAATTTGTGAAGTTATGAAAGATACAATATGTGAAATTATGAAAGATATAATTTGTGAAGATATGAAAGGTATAACTTTGTGAATTATGAAATTATGAGGCCGAGGGCCAACTTGTGAAGTATGAGGCCGAGAGCCAATTTGTGAACTTGTGCATCTAAGTTAAGCCAAGGGCTAATTTGTGAATGTGTGAACCCATCAGGCCAAGGGCCAATCTGTGAAGTTATGAACCGACAAGGCCGTTCTGAAATGTGTATAGAATCAGACTAACCACAGGATTTTTGCATTTACTTATGTAATTAAATGAATATATACATTGTAAGTAAGTTAAGTTAAGCTTTAAATTGTTTATGTACTACTGTTCACTGAGCTTGACTCACTTTGTGTTGTGTCTGTTTCTGTAGGCATTCCACCTGGAGGTCAGTTTTAACCCATGGCATCCGTGCCTCTTTTGTCAACCTCAGAGTGTCCAGGCACTTACGTGAAGGCAGCTCATTTTGCTAAGCTTTTAATTTTGCACCCTGATTGTCTGCTTAAGGTTGATATATATATAATTCCTTTGCCTGTCCATGTTGTTTTGCACCCAATTCTAAGGGCTGGGTCTGTATATATAAATATGTACATAGCTAATTCTCTGATGCACGTCACTGTATGTTTATTTGCCTTATGTTCTGTCTGTGATCCTGGCATGATAGTGGTCGCTCAATGGATGCAGTTCTTTTATTTATGTTAATTTATATTGGTAAATGCTTCCGTTTAGGCCCCATATGATATGTATACCAGGTTATGCGTCCGTTTCTGTGTAGGTCATGCCCAAACTTTTAGGGGCAAGTTTGGGGCGTGACATCGTCAGTCAGCGTGAACGAGGTGTATCTTTTTGAAATACATTGTAACTCCTCCGAGAGGTATATCAGAGGTCGCAACTGAATCAGTCTTGTTAAGATGCGCATTTCTTCATTCGGTGTTTTGCATCGAGCACGCTATTGATGTCGCATTGAATATGCATTGATCATTGTGCACAAAATGTGTAGGTTGCATTTCATTGCACTATACATGTTCTTATGTTTGCATAGAATATGCATGTCGTGTTGTATTGCATTGTGCATGCCCTTACATTCGCATAGGAATTGTTCATACTTGTTTCATTGAACATGCATTCAATGTTGCATAGGACATGCTCCATGTTATGCTTCTGTTTTGTTCCTGGCATAATGTGCATGAAGCATGCCTCTCTAAGTGTTGTATCATGGTTATTGATGTTGTATTGAACATGTATTCCTATTATATTGTACCTATCAAAGTTTCTTCCTTGTGCAGGCACGATATTGTATGTACAGTTCATTCAGAGGAATTTCGGGTAAGATTATTCTTGTCCTTTGGCCTCCTTTGTTGGTTAGAAACACTCGGGTACACTCGGTGTTTACACCAACACCTTGTTGGTTAGAAACATTCGGGTACACCCGATGTTTACACTGACACCTTGTTGGTTAGAAACATTCAAGTACGCCCAGTGTTTACACTGACACCCTCCTTTTTGGTTAGAAGCGTTTGGGACGTGTGTCCAACGCTTATACCACCTTGTTGGTTAGAAACATTGGGTTGTATGCCCGATGTTTATACCACATCCCCGGTTAGAAGCATTTGGGACGTGTGTTCGATGCTTATACCACCTTGTTGGTAGGAAGCATTAGGTTGTGTGCCCGATGTTTATACCACATTCCCAATTAGAAGCGTTTGGGACGTGTATCCGGAGCTTATACCATTCTTTGGTTAGAAGCATTGGGTTGTGCGCCCGATGTTTATACCTCCCTTTGGTTAGAAGCATTGCAAGTCATTTGCATCTTGCCCCAGAACTACGCTGGTTTGATTCCTTGCAAGGGGATACGTAGGTAGCCTACGGGCTCAACCGTTCTTTGCTTTGATTGCTTGTTTGTGTGAGTCTTCGGCCTTGTCAAAAATGGGTCATCTCTGGGCTTTGACATTCACTCCCATCATTTCATGACTTCTGAGTTCTGTCAAAGAGGGGCAACTATAGACACCCCATTTTTGACCGACCTTAAGACTCAGACATCATTATTTGTGCACTCGATGATTGTGCATGTTTGTGCTCGTTTTGAGTGCCTGAAGTTCTCGGCAGAGCACCTTGTCTCTGGGCCACTAAAACCTTTTTGTTTTGTGCTTGTTTTTGGACCAAACCTTGGTGCCTCTTGCCTGGAGGGGGGAGGCCTTGCCAGCCACTTTTGGCGCTTGTTGGCCACTTTTCCTCCTTGCTGGCCACTTGAAGTGGTCGGTCGGCTATGGGAGGTGGCCGACGGCCATTTTTCTCCTTTTTTAGATAATTTTATTTGCCAGTTGTGCCAGCTGTTGATCACTGAATACCATCTCCATACACGTGTATGGAGGGATGAATGCAAGCTTTTGGGTTGCATTTCTATATAAGGAGAGGTCTCTCCCCCATTTGAGGGGTTAGAAATTTTATGAGCAAAATTTCCTCTCTCTCTCTCTCCCTATTTTGTCCTTGAAAGTGAGTTTTCTCTACACATTTGCACTAAGACCCTTGACCAAATACCTTCACCTTGGAGTTGAGGTTCTTTGAGGCTTGGTTTGAGGTCTTAAGCTTGGTTTTGGTTCAGAATTTTGGCTGTTTTAGTGTTGTGCTTCAAAGGTAAAGGCTTACCTTTTTAAAGCTTTGTTTTAATTGATTGCTTGGCCATCTTTTTATACTATTTTGACATGGTTTTTCAACCATAAAAAACTCTATTTTTAAGGTTTTAAAATAGTAGTTTAAGTCTTGTTGAGTTAGGGGGGTTGTCTCCTCTTTTGCTCTTTAGCTTATGAAGCATTTTGTGCTACTTTTCAAAGCCTTTTGAAGCACCTTTTTTTTGCCTTTTAACCACTGAATTCCAGGGAAATTTCAGTGGCAAAAAGCATGTTTTAAGGTTCAAAATAGGAGGGGGTGGCCTCCCCTCCCTGTGTCTTGTTTGCAAGTGTAGATGGCCTAGCATATGAGCATGTTTTTCTACCTTTTGGTGACTTGATCTCAACATGTTATTGCTACTAATTTACCATGATTTAACTCTGTTTTGGGTGGTCTTGGTCATATAAGCTTTGTCTTGCATGGTTGTAGTGCAAAGGCCTTCACTAGTTTTGTGTTTTAAGGCCTCTAACATGCTTTGCTTGAGATGATTGCATGCTATAGCATCATTTAACATGTGATTTCAGTGCATATATCTCTGTCACACTCTCACATATTCCACTCTTTCATTGCTTTTGAGAGTTGTGCTTTGAGCCTTGCTTGCGAGCCAACACATGAGCATGTTTTTCTTGCTTTTTGTGCTTCTATCTCAGCATATTTTAGCCACTGATTTGGCATGTTTAAGCTCTGTCTAGAGCTGATTTGGTCATTTAACCTTAGTATTGCATGCCTCTAGTGTAATGCTCTTCACTAGCTTTGATGTTTTTGACTTTTAACATGTTCTGCATGTGTTGCTTGCATGTTTTAGTGTCCTTTGCATGCCATTTTAGCACTGAAAAGTCTGCAATCTCCCTCATTTCTTCATTTTTCTATTTGTTTTGAGGGTTGGTTGACCTTATGATTGTGTTTAAGCTTGAGATAGAGCTTGTGCTCAATGGCTTCAACCCTCTTTTGAGGATTCCTCCTAGCTAAAGGCATGATCTCTCTCATGTCTTAAATCATCCTTTGGTTTACCCCTCTCTCATTAGAGGACTCTCACATTGGACTTAACCAACTAAGGAATGGTTTGGTAATGCTAAAATGAGTAAACAAAATTGGACAAGAAAAATATGAACAAGATAAGTATATTTTGTTACATTGCATGTGTTTGGATCGGACGTTAATCCAAACACAAGAAATGTGGGACGTTTCATACTCGAAGTGATGAAATGTGTCACGTTTCTTGGTCACCGTCATCCTTGATCATGCATGATAGGGTGATGACCATTTGAGTCTTATGTGTGCATTCATTAAGCTTGTACAAGCTTGGTTCTTTAGCCATCATGCATGAAAATGCTTGATTGATGGCTTGAGAGCCAAGTGTCATACTCCTTTGAGCTTGAGAAATGATGAAGAGGGTGGTAGTACACACATTTCCTTGCAAATACATTGCTCTGCCTCTATTGCTCTCTGTTGCAGCAAAAACAGGAGTCTGGAAAAGCAGGTAGCCGACCGGCCTCTTGAGGTAGCTGACCGGCCACTTATACTGGCCAACTAGCCAATTAAGGTGGCCAGCAGCCACTTTTTGTGGCCGACAAGCCACCAGTCCATTTTGATGCAAAAGTGTTCCTGTTTTTGGAGCAGTAGCAGTCTGGAATATTGGTTCAGTGTTCAGAGATCAAGATGAGTGTAAACAGAGGCAACCGGTGGCAAGGCGATGGATTTTCGGAAGGACGCAATCGAGCATGCATGTCTCCCTCGCCCGCGAGGCCACTTTAGTGCTTTATTAGCTAGTTGTAGCTGATTAATACATGTGTTGTAATTAATTAGTTTAATCTATTTAGTAATATTTTAATTAGCTTAGCATAGCTAGTTATTCAATTGTGTTGTAATAATTAATTAGCTAGAATAGTTAATTAGTTGTTTTGTAATAATTAGCTTAGCTTAGTGTAGCTTAGCTTATTCATTCGGACCCTCCTTCATGAGGACGTAATGTTGTAATAAGCGTGTGTGTGTGTGTGCATGTCTTCCAACGCCACGTCTTTTTCCCTTTTATTTATCAACTTTTGGTGGTTAGATTAGGGCATGTTTTGATTAGCATACCTTATGCTTGGTGTAGCAAGCTCGCGGAGGGGGACCTCGTGCTACAGTTCAGACTCGATTTGTGTCTCGGTTCTTAATCTGAACCAAAGAGTCCAAATCTGGCAAATCATTTTGAGAAACAGATTTTTGAAAAAAGTAGTGCCAAACATGGACTGCTTTGCCAGATACAGAGTCGCCACCTAAATATTTTTAAAATGGGGAAATTTAGGAAACCCTGACTCGGTGCCGAAGGCCACATGTCCGTCATCACCGGAGTTGTCTCGGCTCGGGAGCTTGGGTACGATCGGGGAAGGTCAGCTATGAGCACCCCCTCTCGCCCGGTCCGAAGACCCGATACAACAAGGCAGACCCTTAAGCGAAAAAGACTGACTCAAGACAAAGAGACAGACTCAAAAAAAAGACTGACTCGATATCCAAGCCAGGAGTTACAAAACTCGGTTTCACCGATGCTCAAAAATGCGTGCCAAACGCTTCACCCAAAATGTACCAAATGTTGCCCGCAGGCGGTTCACTTCACATACCCGCAGTATCTGAGCCCTCGAAATCCAACAACTGAGTGGTGACGGGCTTGCCCGAGGTGGGTGGTAGGATAACCTTGTTATCAATCAAATCCTGCACTTCATGACGAAGGCGGGAAC